>CM056380.1:44760029-44908208 GCA_029718625.1 Synaphobranchus kaupii
ATGTCGATGCTTACTCACATATGTGGGCTTTCACGCATGCATGTTAACAGAAAGACATGATTAGGAGGACTCGAGACACACACCATTCACCCCCTGGCAACAAACAAAACAAAGATTTTAAAACCCTTAAAACTCTTGAGGCATTGCACATTCATGGATTGGTAAAGGTTCTATGTAACATAGCCAATTGCAAACACTGAATATATAAAAAGAATGGATGGATATAGATTATATATACAATATATTATAGATCAATGAGGATTTGTGATTGTTATATAACCATAATTAAAACAAATAATCCTATTTTCCTTTTTGAATATTATACTTCCTTTTACTGTTCTGTTGATTTCTACAGCTTTTATAGAATTTCATTTTTTTTTAAAAATGTTGGCCCATAACTGAAGTTCTATAGTTATGCAGTGTATAATGCACGCAAATAATCAGTTATGGACCAAATTGTTAATACATATTAAGCCTGGTTGTATTCACTATTGTGGATGCTTCAAACCCCCCAGTTCAACCTGGTTATTCTGGATGCCTTTTTATCAGGTTTTCTAGTAGTGGGTAGAAAGATGTTGCATCGTCTTCAGAGATGACGCCCATGTACTGTTTCTGGTTTTGATGTTATACGAGTATATAATTTTGCGTTAACAAATACACAATAAGTCCTTACTTCCTGATCTCCCAACTTTGCAATCAGTCAAATAAAATCTGTAAATCTGAAGTAATACAATTAACAATTCAATTTAATATCGATGGCCAGGAAAGCTGAATAATGCTTTAAAATAGCCTAGTGAGTTAATTCCTTTTTGATTTCTCAGAATCTTACTTATTAATCTAATCCTAACATTAGAGGGAAAAAAGGGTTTGTGTGAACTCAATGGTAAGTCTTTGGCAATTCTCTTGCAGAATAATTAACATAACATATGAACACTGGCAAGTACATTATCTTCCAGCTTAGGAAACTTCCCTTAATTAGATGTGTTCTTAAGTTAAAATGATACTATGAAAAGCGTTTCTGTGTACATAAAAACACAATCCCAATGTTCTTATGTATGCAGAATCGAAGCACAGTTCAGTGGGGTATACTACGAAGCATGAGTTTGCTGGATAACTGCACTGAGAAAAACAGCTATTTTTACTTCAATGTTCCACATTTGGGAGGGTTCCGGGTTTTACTCAGTGCAGTTATCCAGCTCCATAACCCTGCTTCGTAGTATACCCCCCTAGTCTCTAAAGCACATGCAGAATCAAAGCCCCCCAGAATTCAGTATATTGATACAAGCTGGAAACACAGGTGTTTATACTTAATATTTGCGTGTGGCCTGAAGCTGAGACACTTGCAGATGAGTGTTGGATGTAGTGCTGCAGGGGAGATACTCAGATGGACAGGTAATCCTCATCCCCCACAGCATGTGGTTCCCACACATTCCAATCACGCAAAGATAAGTGGGAGGATAAAAGCGAACAAACAGGGGAAATCACACCGGCAGGGTTTCCAATCAAGTGTGAGAGCGTACACCTGCCGCTGCTTGAAAGAAGGGAAGAAGTTGTAAAATTAAAAGACGTCAGATTTTTTAATTTATTTTTTTTAAACACAGAACATATTTTATTCTCCCGAAGGGGAAAAAAAGGACAAAGACAAATCATGTATGCTGTGGTCATTTTAGTGAGGGAACATTTTAACGTGGGTTTGCGTGACGTCTCAGACCGTCTACGCCGCAGCCTGATTGATCACATCCTGCGCCCTTGGAGCCAGCCACATAACACACGTGCTTGTGTCACATGAAGAGCCTGCGCTGCGTAGTGACTAATGCCAAACTCAGTCATTCTCTGGCCCAGGTTTCATATTGAACACAACGTAGTTTTCTTTGCATCGACTTAAACCATTTAATACCTCCATTTAACTCTGATTTCAACCAGCATTGCTGGACCAAGCTAATTTGTTTACATTTTTTTTCCCCCCAAACCTTTTTAACACTACAGCACACTGAATGAAACTGAATCGTGGTATGAACCCCACACCTGGACATAACCTAGACAGGGTAAGGCATGTGTCAATCCAGCCTGCCACTTCATTGGATCAATAAAAGTGCTGGTCCAGCCCACAGCTGCAGCTGGTTCCTCACTCTCACATTGGCAGATAAACAGAACCCAGGAATGACAAGCGACTGGAAATGAGATTTTTGGACATTGTCTGAGATCACAAGAGTTAAGGGACTGGTGTGGCCCATCAACAAAAAAAAAAAAAAAAAAAAAAGAAAGAGGTCCAAAACAGAAACAATGGCGCTGGTAAGAGCGGCGACGTGGACTTCCCTTCAGTCAGGAATGCCTGGACAGACATGTCCCAACTGGGTGAAGTTGAGGGGGAGAGGAGAGGAGAGGAGGGGAGCTGGTCAAGAGAGTCCGTCCTTTCCATCTGCTGCTGCTCGCAGGACAGAGAGGCTGCAAGCCAACAGTGGGGCCCTCTCCGTTTAACTCGGGTAATAAATAAAGATAAAGATAAAGGTTTAATCACGTCAGGTCTGGGGGGGGGGTGGGGGCTTATTGTAATTCCTATAAATGTCTGTTGTCATTGTCATATCAGCATTAATAAGAGCGGATCCTACAGGTAAGAGGAGGGGACGGGGAAGGGGGGTTCACTTGCGGGGCTGTGCTGCCATGTAAAGGGCCATCAGGCAGTACGCCACACCCCCGATCGTCAGAGCCATGGTGCTGCGGTACAGCAGCTTGTCCGGGACGCCCCGCTTCAGGTGCACAGGAACCCCGTCCGACGTCTGCAGAGCAGGGGGGGGACAGGAAGCGTTCATTAATACACCCTGAGCTACGTGAGCTTTCCATTCAGATTCACACACAGGAGGAAACATTATGTGCTATAGGGTGTGGGCAAATACTTTCAAATGCAGATCCATTTAAATGCAGAGACATTATAGTATCGCTTGTAAGAGTACCAGAAAATAAGATGTCAAGAGTCTTTTGATGTTGTTGGGTTACAGACATCAGGGAGTCATGGCATGCAAAAGATATGCGACCAAATACTAAAAATTAATACTTTATTCTATATATAAATGCAGGGGTTGCCAATAATTGTGCCATTTATTTATTACACTGGCTCATGCATATTGTTACGACCAGTCCCTGGCAAGTCGCAACATATAGAAACAAGAAAACCAGATATTTACAAAAATAGATTAACAAAAAGGTCAAAAACAAAGCACAGAAGCCCAGTGGTTGCCATAGTGAGCTTCTTCTTGCCTATGATGGGGCTCCTTATAAAGGCGTTCCAACAGCTGACACAAAGCCTTCAATCAAACACAACGAACGAACGAACGAACGAACGAACGAACGAACGAACGAACGAACGAACGAACGAACGAACGAACGACACCAGCCACATGCCACCAAGTAGAGGGCTGGGGATGTAACGATATAGGGAATGAGTTGAGGTTTAAAGTGGGATTCTGTACCTGGAAAAGCCTCTGCAGGTCTGGGACACGGTTGGCACCCATGTACTCCACCACAGATCCAGACTCCGATACCACTTTGGTTGGCGTGGCGAAGATCATGGTGCTGGGTTGTGCGGGGGGTGCAGGCTTCAGGCCCTGTGGAGACAAATCCTCATAATCATTTTATAATTTTGAAATCTGCTGCTGCACAGTGCGAATATGCCGGAACCATGGAAACAGGCAGATGGCTTAATTTCCTTTCCAGACTGCATGCAGCTGCCAGACGAGTGCCACACTGGCTAAATTCAAATTACGATCAATTCAAAAACCACCAGTTGTTTCTTGCGTTCTTCAAAGCCAAAAGGCTCTCATGGCATGGAGACACACCTCTACAGACTCTACCTTGACGAACCCATCAATCAAGTACCATTTTCATATAGCATTTGTATCTTGTTTCCTGTTTATTGTATCTTGATTCTGTAACACTTTCACACAGTTTATCGTGTCTCATAATCGGGTCTCACTTCTCTTAAGACTTAGCTATAGCTTACTATGTGAACTATGGAATGGATAGCTGCTACTTTGTGATAAAACTGTGCTGTATCTGAGCTGTTTGTAGTCGTTTCAATGACCTTCGGTATGCACTTATTGTACATCGCTTTGCGTCTGCCAAATGAAAGTAATGTAAACAAGGTAGACGTCAGTCAGTTAGTGACTCTCGCTCTTCTAGGCCGGCCTAACGCCCGGCAAAAACTTGCCCTTATCACCGGTGAGCCTCCATTCCCCAAATAGAAAAACTATCCTTTGTTGCGTCACTAAACACTATTTTAATTTCCTATTTTAGCGGCGTGCCTGAAATGGTGCAGAGGAAGGAAACCCTGTTTGAACCTTGACTGTCCTGCTCTGTTACAGTAACACACTCGGCTTACACAAGGTCACGTTACCCAGCTCAAACTCCCTTTCACAGTCAGGGTCATGAAGCTACGCAGGATACTGAAGTGAGGGAAAGCATATCATTCTGCCTAGTAAGATGGTCAGATTGGTCACCTTAAGTAAACGGTTTACCATCAGAGCCATAGAAAGTTTCTGTGAGGTCAAAGCTCTGTGGGATATACAGCCACATAACCTTTCAGGCATGGGATACTGTGGGTTCTCGCCTGATATTTGCTACGAAGGTCTTGCTATTAAGTTCTCTTCTGAAAATTCCAGCTAAGTCCATCTGGGATTCTAAACTGGTTAAAGCTGTGCTTTCGACATTTCTAGCTAGTCATATCTGGTCTGTGGCTGCTCAATGCTGGTTAAGCTGGTAGAGTAAGCTGGTGGCCAAACTGGTGGAGTAGCTGACTACAGGCCAGTCAGCTGGTGAACAGCTGGTCAACCAGCAAAAGCCAGTTAGAAATGTCGAAAACACAGCTTGAACCAGCTTAACCTGCTGAGGCTGGTTTACGCTGGAATTTTCAGCAAGGTTATCACTACTAAACAACGTGCTAGCTAGCTAACAAACTGAAAATGTTATCTATGTTTATAAAAGCAATCTATAAACACATACATTGTGCTAAATGCTAACATTTGATAAAAGGTCACAGCTGGAGGAAATATTACTGAATGTTTTCTCTGGCTGTCAGCCAGCCACAAAGCAGGTGCCACTAACGTTAACTAGAATGGTTAACGTTAATCTTTGATACAACTACCGTATTGACCTGACGGTAATCCGTCTGAATACGAAAAATAAAACAGTAACGTATGTAAGGTTAACTTAGTTGTAAACTACCGAGTTAGATCGCTACATAACGTTACTGCTTTAAAGAATGACTGCTAAAGCGCACTTCATTGAAAAATATTAAAGTATCAAACACTCAGACAGATGCATTAATTCCGTGTTAGCTAACGTGCTGTCGAGCGTTCTGGGTTCAATAACAAGTCTTGCTATAGAGTTGCTTGTTGGCTCGCTAACTAAATCTTCGTAGAAATCAATCATCACTGGTCCTGTAAAAAAAAAAGGTTAGCTAGTGTTACCACAGCATAAATATAGAAACTAGCTGTCAATCGTGCCTATACCAGTTAGTTGTTGACGGTATATGTAAGTTAGGTCAAACCCTTGCATCGAAAACTTTACAGTTGGCTAATGTTAATCCACTGAAGGTCATTCCTGGTTCGCAAACTTGTCCGTTTCTGTACCAAATATTTCCTCCTTCAACTCACCTGAGGGATGTAGGCGGTCGACGGCGCCGATCCCGTCAGTCTTTGTGTGATTCCACTTAACTTATAGTACATTTTATTTGGAAAAACTAAAATATATCACTGCTAACGCTACTCTTTACTCAGAACTCAGGAACCCTGCACCCGGTAAAACAACGAAGGACCCTACTGATTTTGTCACGGGATGGTGACGTTGAAGGCTGGCTCTTCACCGCCTGATTAAAATGAATGGTTAACTATAAAAACGTAGATGCCCCGTACGTCTGCGTGGCGGCCATATTGTGGCGGTCAATGGTGAGAAACCATTTCTTGGAAGATGCCACAAACTTGTGCGGCATTTGGCTGCACAAACCGAAGAATTAAACAAACTAAGGATCGTGGGATAACCTTTCACAAGTAAGTGGCTATTTGACTAATTTGCCACGTAAATTAGTGAATGTGATTTGTGTCACTTAGTATTAGCTCCTAGCTTCGAAAGCTGACATAGCCTAATTATTTCCCAGATGATAACGAAAACATATAGGCTAAAATCATAAAGTTAATCATAACATTTCTTCTTACCGTGAAAAATCCCCGACTTGTTTACATTCTCGGACTGATGTTATGGAAATCTGTTACCATGACGGCAATGGATCTGTGTTTTTTTTTTTTGTTTAAAAAAAAAAAATGTATTTAACAATAAAACGATAACAGCGCGGAAACTATGGGGGTAATAATAAAAAATAAATGGGTAAATGCAACTGATACGCAAACAAATGGAACGGTTACGGATCCGCAAGTAAATGATAACCTTTCACAAGTAAGTGGCTATTGACTATTTTAGGTTACTCCCCAGGGCCGTTTCTAGACTGCTTTGATTGGGGGGGGGGCATGAAGAGATGTTGGGGGGGACGAAATGGCGGGGGGTCTGGGGGTCCTCCACCCAGAAAAATTTGAGCTTTTTAAAACTCATTTCTACACAACCTCACACAGGGCATTTTCTAAAATAAAATGTTTAAAATGTTTTTTTCCAAAGCCCTAGATGATATTTGAGATGCTTTCATATAAAGCTAAAGTATAGGCTAATCAGTATATTAGTGGATAAGATAATTTTATTACATTTTAAACCCACATCCACCCCCCCCCCCCCCCCCTCATCTTATACTTTATTTATAACTTTATTTATGCCCAATAATACCAAATCATTATCTAATCTTATATGGAAACAAGTAGGCTATATTAAAGATGAGCTATATTCCTTCATCATTTCAGTCTCTTTGTGCTATTTTCTATTTACATGTGAAACTACGTTACTGTAACTGGCTCATCATTTTCATTTATATTTTAGCCATACCCCCCCCCCCCCTCTTATGGAGGACAACTTTATCAATGCCCAATTAAATCTAATTGTTATAGAATCTTACTTATTCTTTATTACTTCATCATTTCAGTCTCTTTGTGCTATTTTCGATTGACAAGTGAAAACTAAGGTACTCATTTCATTTATATACAATATGTAGCCTATGTATGTATAGCCTATATATTTTATGCCTGAGACGCCGGGGGGCTTGCCTCTGTTGACGGCTGCCGTTTCGGCGTGAGAGTGATAGAGAACGTAAGAGAGAGAGACAGATATGATGGTGTATTTTAATATATGTGAAATATTCCAAAGTTTGAGGAAAGTAGGGCTGACTAGCCAACACGCAGCAGTAGCTAGGCTAGCTAAAACACGGCGCGCGCACACACACACACACACACACACACACACACACACACACACACACACACACACACACACACACACACACACACACACACACACACACACACACACGTGCAGCCAGCTAATGCAATGCTGCAGATGTCTCGCAGAATCGCAGCTATAACAACTAGGCTAGATGCAACATCGAATCTCCCAGACGGAGACTCTCACCACTATCCTCAACTCACTGAGTAAGCTAGGCTGGCGAATATTATATCCTAAGCAATGCGTAACAGTTATCAAGAAGAGACAGCATAGATTGATCAAAGAAACTGACCTCTCTCTCGCTGCGTCTCCATGTTTTATATGGCCAAACCAACCAATCAGATATTAGAGAAATATATTATTTCGATGTGGCATTTTTATGATTGGCCGAATCGTCTGTAGCTCTAATAGCCTGGGCGCCGACTTCATATTGTCTGATTTTATTTTTCTGGATTTGGCTTTGGTAAGCCAGACACGGCCCTGTTACTCCCACGTAAATTAGTGAACGTGATTTGTGTCACTTATACCGCTTTCATATTAGAGCCGTATCCGCTTCTGAAGCGGTCTAACTCTCAATGTAAAAAGATTTGAGACGGGTAGATAATACCGATACAAAATAGAACAGTTTCAAGTTAGTACGGACTAGTAGGTGGTTCAGAAGCGGATACAGCTCAATATGAAAAGTCCCGACATTTGAAGCGGACTAAACCCAATGGATATATCAGTTAAAACGAAGCCAACAAATAGAGATGCTCAAAAGACAATTTTACTTTATTGAAAGACCAGCTGAACCAAAAGGTGCGTAACGCAAGCGAGACTGCAGTATATAACTAGAAAGGTCGCTCGGAGAGCGCATCCCTCCGCCCATGCTGCATGTTGATGCATGTACCGTAAAATCAGGTATACATTGATAAGCAGTTGGAATTAGTTTTGAAGATTTGTTGGGATTATTGAAGTGCTTTTACTACTGACTCTGCAGGGGAAGCTCATACCATGGGCAGACAGAGTATGTACGGGTAAATATTTTCCATGTCAAAATGAAATTAAAACTAGTTAAATATGACAGGACTGACAGCAGTAATCTTGCATGGTGTTTGATCCATTTGTCCTTCTTTGTAGGCTATCAGAGATAATTTAGTAGGCCTAGAGTATAATAAAATCTCAATAGAAGATACATTTTGACAATTAACTGGGAATCAGTTTGAACGGGTGCTACCAGCCTGATCACGTGACCTCACATTCTGTTTCACTCCCATATCAGTCTGGTAGCACCCGTTCAAACTGATTCCCAGTTAATCACAACCGTTTAACTAATATGGGGCAGGGCTAATACGATGATTGTACCCACATGACTAACCCACGTTTCATTGCTCAGATTGGTTGTAGGTCTATCCAATTCCGTGCAGAATAATTTTGATCTGCAATCGTTGATAAGGTCCCTTGGAAATCCAAAATGAATCGAGTTCCCAGTCAAACCCCATTAACTTTTTTCGAATTGGGCTTGGCGAAGCCAGGCTAATGTCATTATATCAAAATTTGTACATCTAATGTTCTTTTAACGATGTGAACAGAGTTCAATTGGCCATATTTTGCTAGCTAACTAACTAGCGTTTTTTTACCTTTCTGTTGTGTGCGCAGGTAACGTTAGTTCCCTGCAGCACCAACAGACAGAAAAAAAATGGAGCCACATTGGCTACGTTAACCATGAGAGTTCTGATTCACTTTAACAATACATTTTCAAGTTATTTAATACTGGTTAGGCTAACGTTACCAAGCGTAACAAGCCTACAAGGTGTGTGGCTAGCTAGCCTAGAAGCTAACGCCGTTGTAATAACGTTACTATTTTGGTCACCTTCCTAAGCCAGTACACCCAAGTTCGCTACTTCTAGCTAGCGAGGTTGCCTGACTAGCTAGCCTATTTAAGCTTATCAGTTAATTGATGATGGCTTGAATAGGCAGATAGAATGCTAGTTAGATAGGTGAAAGAACTTCTATAGCCTATCCGTTAACCGGAACTCCGCTGGTCAATCACATCGGGGGGTATGTCAGAAAACTGGTTTACTGGAATCTCTGAGTTTGCTAACCCTGTGATTGAATTGAATTAATCAGTTGCTTCAGTTGCTGCCCACGTTTCACTGCCTCACTGCCTGACACCATCTAGTGGTCAAAATCACTAAACATGGCGGCGCCCCCATTGCAAAACATTGTAACCTTGGCCCATACTACACATACATACTATACTACACACAAATTGGTCTGGTAATTTTTACGTAATCCTGCCCACAAACAAATAAACATACAAACAAACAAACTCACCCACACCACCGAAAACATACCTGGGGGCGGAGGGAATAATCACATGCACAATATAACGAATCTCGTAATCATTTGCTTATTGCTTTATCATACATAACGTTGTCACGCGATTTATTTAACAGCATAACGCCTACCTAGTTTCGTAATGAGTAGAAGTAGTAAAACTTTAACAAAAACATCCATTTCATACGGTAAATGTAACTACAGATTCCTCAAAAGACCAATGGTCGTATGCTTCGCAGAAGTCCAAACTTGCACAGCACCGATTCTGTCTTGAAAACTTTAAACGATCATCGAATTGGACAAAACATACAGATACACATACGTGAGACACACAGTAAACCACTCGAGCCAGGTTAGCTAGTGTAACAGGAATCACACGTGCATATTATTGACCTCTTGTCCTCGAGCCCGCGCTTACGTTTTCTCCTGCGTTTAACATGAGACAATCGGTTACCATGACAGCTGTATCGCTGAAGCGCTTCTGAACCACCTATAGTCCGTACTAACTTGAAACCGTTCTATTTTGTATCGGTATTATCTACCCGTCTCAAATCTTTTTATATTGAGAGTTAGACCGCTTCAGAAGCGGATACGGCTCTAATATGAAAGGGTCCGGCGGCCTTGATCCGCATTTTCTGGGGTAATATAAAAAGGTTTGTGACAGACTTTTTTGATCCGCTTTAGAAGCGGTTCAAAATCAGGGGTACAATATGAAAGGGGTATTAATAGCTCCTAGCTTCGAAAGCTGACATGGCCTAACGTTATGCTCCTGTGGCAGTGCGGACAGACTTGCAAATTTGATACTGTAAAAGGGTAAACAATCCTGACATCATCTGCAGTTTGTGAGTTACAACTTCAGACTTATATTTAATTAGTTAGGGTGCTAATTTACACACTTGAGCACATTTCTAGATGAAGTTACATCTCGCAACTGAAATGCCACAACTAACATCTTGCTGACTAGTTACTTAGTTAGCCAGCAGTAGCTAGCTGACATTATATGGAAGCTATTTCGTGCCACAATTCAAATATCAAACGACCATATTGTATAGTGAAACCTCAACAAGCAAATTAACAAAAGTCCACATCGTATAGTGAATACTCAACACAATAAATAACAAAAGACCACACCGTATAGTGAAACCTCAACACGTGAATTAACAAACCAGCACATAAAATCTGCCGTTTGTCATTCGATGCTTCCCAGTTTCCCGTTTGATGCCATGCTTTCATTCAATTCGACAGTTGCCTTTTCACTTTGAGATGTGTGCATTTACTTTAAAGCCTGACTTGCACCTGCCGATCAAAGGCTCCACCCCCACCCACCCCATCAGTGAAATCGATGCTCGATCTTCACGACTTTGTGATGTTATTTTCCGGTGAACTTGTTCAACTGTCCCAGCGTTGCCAGATAATGTTAATTATCGTATTTGTAGCTACCATAATTTCATCTTCTGTATGACCAATGATGCCAAAATGTAGCTTACCATAATTTTGTCATTTCACATATGATGTATAAAGTTGCAAAGTTACCCCTGGCTGCTGATTCAGGATCAGTTTAGCTTTTTACTGTATAATGGTTAAAGTTTAAATTGCGGTTGGGAAATCTGTTCCTAGATCTGCATGTCAGAGCAACTTCACCCCCGGAGCTGTGTATTATGAAGTATTATAATGTTGCGGTTGGTTATATCAGAATATTTCAGTCACAGCCTCCCAGCGAATGATGTTATTCCTTTCAGGTTTAACCTACTTTTTTTATTATTATTCAGGTTTAGCCTACTTACTCGTCGGAATTTCCCCGATAGTTACGGGAAAGGTTAAAGGTTATGGTTCAGATCAGATGTCGCCACGAAGTGCGTCCCACGGCTGAACAAAACTTTCCATGCTACTGTACTTCCATGCTCCAGAATGCGCTCTCCCAAGCCTCGACTGGAGTGTGCACTCGGGAGCACAGTTGTGCGGAGCATGGAAGTATGCGGTGCACGCGATTCCACGCGCGCCAAGCGTCCGCGTAAGTGCAGTTATTAGTTCGGGAGACATTTGTGAGTGATTCACAAGTATGTTTTTGCAGTCACATTTATTTGTGAATCAGCTGCATTTATTTGTGGATCATTTACATTTATTTATTTATTTTTGAGACCGTAATACCCCCATAGGAAACCCTTTAAAAAAATAAAATAAAAAAACCGGCGGCTACACATAAACTAGCCTATGGATCAGTTTGGGACTAAACAGGCCACTTTTTAGTTAATTAAACTCAAAAGTTAGCTAACTTGGATATCCTGTGAGCACAAGTGGCTTACATTAGGCCTATAGTCTACAAGTTCACTATTTTAATAGGCTCTTCTGTAGCTAAGTATAAACCAAAGTATTTTTTTAAATTTTTATTGTTTATTTATGTATTTATTTTAGTATAAGCCAAAGTATGCCTTCCTGAAGTCTAACGTTCTCAGTGGCGCAGCCTCTAGATGAGCCTAGCTAGGCTTTCCCCTTGCTCCATCTGGACCTCTGGCTTTGACAGAGCTCCATATTACTCCATTAAAAAAGCGAACGCTGTAACTTAAGAGCCGTTTTGCGGCCGAGCAGAATCGAGTTGAGTCATTCCAAAAGTTATTACCTATTCTGGCACTTGTCCTCTCCACAAATCTCAGCCCGCTAGGGCAGGCTATGAACGGTACTTTAAGCGAGCTATAACCGATAATTCAAATACAAACTAGTGAAAAATGAACATGGACGCCACAGACTTCGCTCTGACAATGCAGCATATGCGCTCAGCGCTGACGCCGCTGGCCGGGGGTGTATTGAAGAAGTCACTAGTTTGTATTGAAATTGTCGGTTATAGCTCGTTAAAAGTATGGATTACAGGCTAACCGTTCATCGCCTTCCCTAGCAGGCTGAGATTTGTGGAGCGGACAAGTGCCAGAATTGGTAAGAACTTTCAGAATTACTCAACTCGATTCCGTTCGGCCGCAAAACGGCTCTTAAGTTACAGCGTTCACTTTATTCAATGGAGTAATATGGAGATCTGTCTGAAAGCCAGAGGTCCAGATGGAGCAAGGCTTTCCTCATGCTTTTTGCAAGCGAATCTGACCTACTCTCTCCCATTCCTCTTGTCTCTACACTGTGCTGTCCAGTAAATCTGAAATGCGTTTACACTTATTTTACGAAAGTATACTTAAGAGTACTTATAAACTTTTGTAGGGTCCACCTTGTTCCCTCAGCCTACAATTGTTTTATCAAGTAGTAGACTATCATTTGATATCATGAGATACCCCAGCATCACCATAGAATCCAGGGGAGAACCCCAACAGTGCATAGGCACTCAAATCACTACAGACTAAATAGGCCTACCAAATAAATAAAAAAAATAATAATAATACAAAAAAGTGTTATGAGAGGAAGAGGATGGAGAGAGGAATGGGAGAGAGTAGGTCGGATTCAAACGTTGCGGCACAGGGAAAGCCTAGCTAGGCTCCTCTACAGGCTGCGCCACTGAGATACACTTCAGGAAGGCATACTTCGGCTTTGTAGTGCATGTCCATTGGGAATCAACTCTCATTCATGTGACCCTGGACTGCATTTCCAAAAGACTACGTTTATCGGCATGCTACAGTCATGTGATCCCGGGCAGTCGTGATCCTTGACCAATCAGGACTGAGTCCCCCGTTCTATAAAACCTCAAGCAAACTTCCTGTTCTCCCCTTCTTACCATTTTCACTTGTTGGAACACTCGTCTCCTGTCCATCAGGGACGAGACTAGGCCGACCCAGGCAAAGAGAACTGCTCTCCCTCGGATTAGGTGGCCAGAACAACCGCTCTTCCCAGCTCTCAGCGTGTTCTAGAAAACCATTGAAACTGCATCCAGCTATCGTTATACGGCATAGCTGTGAAGTGACAGCCTGTGTTGTTACACATGAACCGAAGGACACAACTTGGCAAATCACAAAGGACTGGCAAATCTTCAAAAGTTTCCAGCAACACTCACTAAGCCAGCTGCTTCGAAAAAAAAAAATGGACAATCCAATCCAGAGATGCTGCCAAAAGACAGAATTTTCCGGACACATCGAAGAACTGAACCAGCCTGTGTACTCCAGTACAGTAATAACTGACACAAACATCCCGGCAATAGTTTAGGAAAACTTTTGTTTAATGTTTTTGTCAATGTAATTACATGTTTGATTATATTCATTGTGTGTATTTAGAGTAACATTAATTTATAACTTCTTAACACAGCAGGCTATCGACAGCCAATTAGCCTTGCATAAACTAAAGTTACAGAGCCTACTCTAACTGACTTTAACACTAATTTACAATCCGCCTCTAAATCCGCCTTTTAAATCGTGATTTGTGCATGCAATTTCCCTTTGTACTAATACCTAACGTGTTAGATATAGGATCCCGTGCCTGTAAATGGATAGGGGCCTGGAATTTAGCTAGATGTAGCAAAATTTCAATAGCCTCGATACACGCCATGTTTCAGGCCATGTTAGCTTCATGCTAAAGCTAGATTTGCATTTCCCCTTCGATGTACCGTCTTGTGATCTGAACACCACGTGTTCTGGCGCACATACAGAAATGGAACTGTGAATTCTGTATGCCTCATTCTTTGTCTACAGTTCGTTTCACTTTTCATATCATTCGCTGCTTTTAGGATGTTAGTTTTAGATGCGTTTGTTATTTAATAAATTGTATTTTGTTAAACCTGGTCGTCAGTCTGATTGTTGTTTGGATAAACATTTGTGCCTATCCTCCAAAAGAACGTATGCCTTCAGATTAAATTATTGATTATTATTTAATAGTTAACATTGAAATTCATAATCATGATTTAATAATTAATTTTATGAGACTTATTAATTATACTTTTGCACCTAGTGTGAAGCAATATATACATTTATATTCTGCACATTCATTGGTGCCTCCATGTGATGACTGTTAAGACATTTTAACTACCTGTCTTCACTGCCAAATTCTTAATGTACCTAACAACACTACAGCTTATACTAAAATAAATTCATAAATATAGCCGCATGCAGCGATTAACGGGGTCCAGGCAGCATTGGGCAAATGGTGCACAACTGCAGAATCTTATGTATCATTTGTCAGGATGTAAATGAATGTCACAAAATACCTGACTGGAATGTAAGGATTTTGAATGTTGACCAAGTGGTTCTGGAGTTTTAGTCAAAAATATTTTTGAACTACACGCTTCATCCGATAGTGGCACTATAGAGCATCAGAATATTAAAATACATGCAGAACTATTTGAACTCAACATGCTTTGTGGAATTCAGACGAGTTTCATCCAGGTCCCATGCATTATTCAGAGGTTATGCATCACGTCCTTTTTATCCAACGTCCCTTTCTTGAAAGTGTGTTGTGGCTGACCGCTTTGGATTAAAGAAATTATTATGGTCACTTTTCACCAGCATATTTCAAATGGTGAGAATCTTGCGTTTCATGAACATTGGCCCGCCAGTCTCGGAGGAGTTCATATTGGCCATGGAATGCAATATTGTAAATTGTGGAAAACAAAATATGGCACAAATTAAACAACTGTAAATCTTATTCAGCCCTCTTTACTGAATATATAAAAACCACATTTATTTTTTATTTTTTATCTAGACCAAAGAATAACACATGCTGTTTCCATTATGCATACTTGCATTCTGCCTGCTTGCATACACTTTGACCTGACAGGAATAACAATAGAATCACTGCAAAATTACTCTAACTAGCTACGGTGCAGTTTGCATCATGAAGCATTTGAAATAACTAGGCTACACATGTTATGGTAGGCCAACAGTGCATGACATTATTGACAATAAATATTGCTTTGCCAAATTTAGTGTTTTCATTGTTTATTACTGCCATGGCGAATAGCCTACTTAAATAACTTTGTGTGTGAACCATCAATTGAGACAATTGTATATTTTACCTCAGGTCTATTAGTTGGTCATGCTGACAGCATGAACTAAGCAGTGGCGAAATCCGGCCCGATCATCTCATACCAGTAGTAAAACGGAAAGATGTCTTAAATATAATAGACGTAGCATATTATAATAATGCTTAGGTCTTGCTGTCAGTAGCTAACTGTCACAAGCTGAGCTTCAGCTTCCTCAGAGAAATGTGTTTATTTAACTATGGAGCAGGTAGTTTCCGTAACTATTTTGGTCGCGGTGCTTTTAATGTTATATTTTAAATGAGAAGACTTAAGATCTGCAGTTGCAGACCCGGCAGCAGAATTATTGGGAAGGATGGGCCTCAATTATTTTAGGGCGGGCACATATTGATCAATTTTTTCAAGCAAAATACAAGTTCTATCTACAGAGGATATTGCGTTTTCTCAAACCATAGTTGGTAGTAGGCTATAGCCTACGCGTTCATGTCGGCATTAAGGTTGTTTTAAACACAGCAAAACACAGCTCTCCATAAACATCACCGAAAGGCTTTTTTTTAATTTTTATTTATTTTAAACTTAAATGTTGTAGCTACCAAAACAAACTTTAAAGAAGTAAAAATGGACACATGGTAACCCTGTTTTATCATTTTAGTAGCCTAATGCAATTTGAGCATGCAACGTTCCGATAAAGTTAAAAGCAAAAAAGCATTCTTTCGTCCTGGTATTTTAAGTGCCCCCATTTTTGAGAAACAGTCAGCCACTCAAAAGCTTTTCGATGAAGTAGACTCAAATATGTGCCCACAAAAGAGTGTAGGGATCGTAAACTATAGGGTACACACAAGACTATAGTTTACCATTTTCTCACCACCGAGTGTTTTCTTCCCACTGGGGAGTTCTTGCCTCGTTTGCTGTTCGGGTGTTCAGGCCTGGTTTTTGCCCACTTAAAACGTTAGGCTGTATTTAGGCTGCTAGTTGACTATGGACTGTAGTCTACCATTCAGCTGCATGCCAGGCTGTAATTAAGAAATTGTATTTTTGATTTTGTCACAGGTTTCCCAAGGATCCAGACCGAAGAAGAGCCTGGGTCGTAGCTGTTCGGCGAAAGGATTTTGAGCCAATCGATACCACAGTACTCTGCAGCTGTCATTTCGAGGCAGATGATTTTGACAGAACAGGACAAAATATTCGTCTGCGGGAATTTGCTGTCCCTTCAGTTTTTCCATCCTTTCCAGACCATCTGAAAAAAAACGTTAGTGTATTTTCTAATCATAAGATTATGGCATTCTTTGTTTTAAGTAGTGTTAATATTTTATATAGTGGAAACTGATAAGAAAAAGTCATATACAATTTACATCAAGCAATGTAAACATTTTCATATTATCTCTAGCTCCCTTTTAGGCTTTGTTAATATTGATTTTAAATGTCTTTTACTTAATTTCAAGTTGGCTAAAGCCAGGTCAACCAGGACATCAACACAAGCTGTTGAGGCAAGTGTTGATGCAGTACCTGTGTCAAAAGGGCCTGAACAGTTAAATTCGTCAACATTGGTAAGTAACAAAGCAGTTGTTGTCCACAGAACCTTTGCAATATACCGGGAGTTGCGGTATAGCGTTCTAACAAGATGAGACAATTAATTTGTAGATGTGATAGAATGTTATATTTTACAGGATCATGATTATGGCCTTGACCCCGATCAAGTCAAATGTAAACTAATTGAGGCTCAAGCAAGGGTTGAGGAACTGCAGAGGGAGCTGAGAAATGCCAAGGATCGTGAGAGAAGGTGGAAACAAACCGTGAGCTCACTGCTAGATGATTTAAAAGAGACATGTCATCACAGAGGAACTACAACTAAAACTTGACCGATATTCTGGTAGGTTGGACTGTTTATTGATACTGATATAAAAATAAATAAAAAATGTAATGTATTATATTTCATACTGACAATGGCAGTTGATAATGATTTAGACATCAATAACATTTTCCTTGTGACCTGATTACAATTTTGACATGTACGTTAATGGCTAACCTAAATTGAATGTAATATTTTTTACATTTCAGATCTTCCAGTTGAACTCCTTAAACACCACCATGCCTACACTCCAGCTCAAAAGGAATTTGCTTTAACACTATTTACATGGACCCAAAGCCTACAGCTATTTAAGAGACACAATGCACATACCACTTCCACATCCTCACACTCTTCAAAGGTAAACATGCTAATCTAGTTTTCAAAAATATTATTTTTAATGGGTGTATTATTGTTGGCGTCTGCTTTTTCACAAGTGCACAAAATTTACTTTTACTATTATTCATTAATCCCATCTTCAACTTTCACTAATAATCTGTTACAGTTGTACTCTGCATACTGACTTTATTTATTTTTTAATTGATGGATGCAGTCTGTGGACACCAAGCTTGGAATAAATACCTTGCTTTTAGACTTGCTAAGACGAAAAAACGAGGAAGATATTTAGTTTTTATATCTATGGTTGAAATATTTGTCATTAGTTGCTGAATTTATGGATTTATATAAAAGTCGCCTAAAATATTTTGACGGCACCATTGTAACGAAACAAGAAAACTTAAGGAAAGCAAACGCATACATTTGAAGTCGGAAGTTTACATACACTTAGGTTGAAGTCATTAAAACTAATTTTTAACCACTCCACCGATTTCATGTTAGCAAACTATAGTGTTGGTAAGTCAGTTAGGACATCTACTTTGTGCATGCACAAGTAATTTTTCCAACAATTGTTTATAGACAGATTATTTCACTTTTAATTCACTATATCACAATTCCAGTGCGTCAGAAGGTTACATACACTAAGTTGACTGTGCCTTTAAATTTTTTATATTTGGCCGCATATCCTTTGCATGCCATGACTTCCTGATGTCTTACAAGCGATACCATAATGTCTCTGCATTTGAATGGATCTCTATGAGAATTGGGGGGTGGGTCTAGATTTAGCTGTAAATTATGCTGGAACAGTATGGAATACATGATTGGTAAAATGGCTGTAAGTCATCAAGGGTCTGAGGTATCAAACAAGCCTCAAACCATCACTCTGCTGCCAGATATGCAGTAGATATGGCAGCAGAGTGATGATTCAAGGCTTGTTTGATACGTCAGACCCTTGATGACTTTGAGCCATTTAGCCAACCATGTGTTTCCATACTGTTCATATTTCCATACATAATATTTTAAAGGAGCTATATGTAACATTGATACCGAGCGTTTAAAATGAGTACTGCAGTCCAAATTCACAATATTGGTTGTCTCCGCCCGCCCCCTCCTCCCCAGACTCGAAGCTCACGCGGGTTGCCAGGTTGAGGACACTGAACGAACACGAACGCAAGACGAGCCGTGCGGAACATTATATTTTGAGACGAACTTAGTCTGTTTTGACAATGACAAGCGACGACGAGTCCTACGCTGTAAGTTGATCAGCTAATGTATACGTTTACAATTTATTTATTGTTTGCAAATTATAAACCAGCTGATGTTGATTTTTTGTAACTGCCAATGTTAGCTAGATGCATGGCTGGCTATGTTTACGGTCACACAGATATAAGCTAACGTTAGTGGTATGTTTAGCTAGTAACTATATACATGTATATATTAAAATCTTTAGCTAGCTAAATGAAAACTATGTTGAACTTCGCTTAGGCATTCGTAAATCGGCTGTCGGAGTGCCGGAGTACATCTGGTTGTTCGTAATGGGAAGTGGGCGGAGTCAACTCTGAGAATAGTGAATCACACAGGCCCATGGACGGCGCTACACCGGGGCAAGGGTGGGCTATAGCCCCGTCACAAATTTGCTTAGCCCCAGTTTAGCCCCCCCAGGCATTTTAATAACATTTTTATAATTATAATAAAAATATATATAAAAGTAAATCAACAATTCTAATCCCTTTCTGATATTTACCCTGGCTACGCAGCGTATGTAGCCTATGCTATGACGTAGGCTACGGATGTGGGGGTGTGTGTAGGGAGCTCACGCAAATGACAAGAACGTAAACTGATTTCTAACGTTAGCAAACCAGTGTTTCCCATAGCCTACAATATACATCAGGCCTACAGAGTTCGCCACCACGTTAAAAAATATTAAATGGAAACATCATTGTTTGAAAACTAATTTACTATCATTTTAAAATCAATAGAAAATGTGTTCGCATAAGCTCTCCATGTGATCTGTCTTCGGAAATTATCAACTACTCAACAGATTTGTGGAATGTGTGGAAACTACAGTGTTTTGATTGGCGGTAGACTAATCTCACAACATTGGCTGCTTGGCCATGCATAGATGAGTAGATTTGGAAAGCGAATAACTAACCTAAATTAGCTAAATGATCATTTTCAATCTTCGTCATCTCGACTTCAGCTAATAAGAAGAGCTTGCCTCCAAAAAATGGTCAGGTAACGTTAAAGATTTCATATTTCTTCCATGTAGCTAAATGTAGCCTATAAGCTAAGCCTAAATTAAATGGGGGAGAATTGTGACAGTGGAAGCTGTTCTGATAATACAGAAACCAACGCAAACGTTACGGTGCAGTTTATGAAACACGCCAAGGAGCGTAAACTCATAAGTAAAGTTTGCGATCTTCGTTAGATAATGAGACTCCTAAATGTCCCAATCACAGAGCAGCGGTTAAACAACGACATTTTAGCCATCTTTTTTGACATAACGTTACACTGATAATTTATCCTCTCTTCTCATATCCTTTTTCATTATTTTCCGGTGTATTATTTTCTTTGATGTCTGATATTTTTAAGTACTCGTATTGATGAAGCCAATTCTGACTGTTGTATGGATGCTCTGCCCCCCCCCCCCCTCTCCCTCCCCCATCCTGGGGGAAACACAGCTAACCTTAGCACCCCCATGTATTGACCTAGCCCACCCTTAGCCCAGGGAGAGAAAAGTTCCTGGCGCCGTCACTGCACAGGCCAAATACAGACGTTCCGACCCGGAATGGAAATTTCAAAGGAGAACATACTGGCTGTAGCATTGTTGTCGGAGAAGCCGGTATTTCGACTTAGCATGTTTCCTTAATCTCTGATGACATATCATGGTCATTTTATGATTTAGTACAGTAAATGTGTTACATATAGCTCCTTTAAATGACAAATGAAACCTGGCAAATGAAATTCAACATAGCTAAATGTAAAATTCTACATGTGGGAAATAAAAACATAAGGAGAGTACTTTATGGGAGAAACAAAATTGGAATGTGCTCTATTTGAAAAAGAGTAGTAGTTGATCAAAGCCTTTCAGGTTCTAGGCATTGTGCTGTAGCAGTAAAAAAAGGCTAACATGATGCTGGGATATATAGCCAAAAGTATTGAGTATAAATCCAAGGAAGTTATGCTTATGTTATAAAATACCTTTGTCAGACCACACTTGGAGTACTGTGTGCAGTTCACCGTATTACAAAAAAGATAAAGAGGCTCCGGAAAAAGTCAAAAGAAGGGCAACTAAGTTGGTTCCTGGTATGAAAGATAAAAGTTATGAGGAAAGACTTAGGATCCTTAATCTCTTTAAGCTTAGTAAAAGGACACTTAGGGGTGATTTGATAGCGGCTTTTAAGTTCATAAAAGGGATTAATAAAGTGAACTACAGGAGATTCTTCAAGTTGAGTTCTGTTAGTAGAATGAGGGGGCATAGATGGAAATTGGCAAAAGGTAAATTCCACACAGACATTAGGAACTACTTTCTCACACAGAGTAGTCACTGTGTGTAATAGCTTGCCAGGTCATGTAGTAGAGGCAGAAACTCTGGGTATTTTCAAGACGAGGCTTGATCTGGTGCTGGATACTGTCTTGTTTGTAGGGGAGCGCTAGGTACCCTTTTGTGGTAGGAAGATGACGAGCATTAAGTTATGTTAAGATGTATTTGCCATCAATTAACTTACAGAAGAGAGGTTCCTTGCTTTAAATAAAATTGCATTGCGGTTTTGTGGTGTGGTGGCTTGTCACCATAGAAGCATGTTTAGCCTTCATATTGACCTAATGCAATTTAGACAGGGGGAAGATGGAAGATGACTTAGGAATGCTGAGACCTAAGACCTAAGCTATCAATTTTTAATCAGCTTTCAATATTTTTCTGGTCTTCATTACAGGTTCAGGTCTTGATTGCATAGCTGGAGCCAATATACAAAAGGAGGCTTTAATCACCTGTCAACCTCTGTCAATGAGCTCCTGGGCCCACAGGAATGAGGATTTCCTGGATCAGGACTGGACAGGGTTACTTTAATTAGGTTGAGCATGCACAAAGAGCACATAGCTTGCCAATGCTCCTCGGCCAAAGGGTACCAAATGTTTTCAGACACGTGTATAGCTATAGGGGCCTCGCGGTGGTACAGCGGTAAAAGCGCCGACTTTCAGTCGGTGCAGTTGTACTCCGAGGATCGGGGTTCGCACCCCGGTCCTGCCAGATCCGAGCATGGCTGGTGCCCTGTGGCTGCTGCTCCCGGGTGGGGGGACGGGCTCGGAGAGGATCACTGTGCATATAGCGGCCCTGGGCGAGTTGGAATCACGGTCAGGCTTGGAGGAGTCGCGCCCTGAATAAGGACGTGGCGACCTCCGTTTACCACAGGTTGACGGGGTTGTGCAGCACAAAGTAGTGGTTGCTACACGGGGGTATTTGAATTAGAATAGGGGTTCAATTGGCTACCAAATTTGGAGAGAAAAAAAAATGGGAAAAATGTATAGCTATGAATCTGCACATTTCCCAGCATTATTATTTCTAATGCCTATTTATTCAAGGCAATGAGTCAATAAGTTTTGTACAGTTAGTGTGTAGAAGGAGCCGATCGGCTATCGGCGAGTAACCAGGGGGAAAATGACCTCATCCAGGTCCATGGTAACAACCTTTGAGCTGGGGGGGGGGATAATAGGCGTGTCCACAAATACAAACCATTCACCATACACCATTCATGTGTAACTTGTCAACCAACATCCCACATACAGTCACAGTGATGAGTTTATTTCTGTAAAACAGGTGCATATTTTCTCATGGATCACTTGGGAGGATGGGAGGACAGTACGGCAACATGCAAATTGTATTTTTAATAAGTCGCAAAAGCTTTTCTTGAGAATACTTTTTAATATTTCTATTCAAGTATTTCAGCCATAAAGCAGTTCTATCTGGAAACATAAGCTCTATATAAAATAGATGTTATATAAAATTGAAAACTATATTTTGTGATAAAACAGTTTCTGCTTAAATTGCAGTCATGTTTCACCACAGATTTAATACACATATTAATTAAAGATTTCTATTGAAGCAGAATAGTTACTAGAAATATCCACAAAAAGCATTTGGAAACATTTTTACAACAGTTTACAGACATTTGAGGGTGGGTACAACGATTGAAGTCTGTTGGTTTAGCAGCTTACTGCAAGCAGCCTGTACAATTGCTTCTGTACCATATATAAAGTTTATCTGTGTACTTTTTAATAAAACAATTGTTCTGTACAGTCAAATATTTTCAAGTTTTGTTAGCTACTGATGCCTCTAAACAAAGTAGAAATGGACCAATCAGTGAAGTCTTGATTTAATTGTGGACAGACCATTTGTTACATAAGTCAGTCAATAATTGAATTACTCAATGACTTGATAATGTTACCATCCTTTAACGATAATGCAGGGTTAAAAAATGATGTAACCAGGAGCTACATTTTATAAACTGGTTTAAATTGGTTCTGTAAATAGTCTTCTTAGTAATGTTACATGTCATGATCAGAATTAAAACATTTGTTAAAGGAGGGTGTCTTCTAGCTATTTACTCCAGAAGCCACCTCTGATTAATCTCTGAACAGCAGAGGAATATATTTGAAAACAAGCATTTCACATGGTTACATTTCATATTTGCGTTTATGAGTGATGATGACTCCTTAGCTTCAGTTCAAATTTACATTTAGATTTGAAGTGGAAACCAAAGGAATGACAGGTTATGCAAGAGTATCACCATTAATATACCACTATTGTCTTTACAGTGATCTCCCATAGTAAAAAGAGGGTTCCCCCCCACCACCTTATTTGCATCTTACACTATGCCTTCTCTATGTAATCACTTGGACGCTCCATTACTGATGGCTGACCAGTGAGCAGTAGGCAGCAAAGGAGCAGTTCGTGCCACGATTCTGGTGTAGTGCCATGAATCAGTGCCTATGTGTTGGAGTGATTCAAAACTACATTGGATTATTTTAGCAGTACCTAATTTTTCCATTTTGGGGGGAGGTATTCCTGAATTTCATGTCAACCGAGTGGCTCGCAGAAATTCCTCTCCATAGCCCCTTTCACACGGCATGAGACTCTCCCCACAGTAGAATGGTTCAATCCAGCATGCACACAATGTCAACTTCACCCTGACGTTTAGCACTGTAACTAAAGTAAGGTGCACCAAGGGAGAAGTGTGAGCGTTATAAAACACATTAACGCTTTCAACGGTGTTACTGTGATAATCTCCTGACCCACAGTTGAACTGGATAAAGTGCAGTCAACACTCCAGGAGTCTTCCGACAAAGCCTGCCTGCAACTCTATGGTGGGAATTCAGTGGGGAATAAGCACGAGTGTGACCATCCTCTGGGGGCTTGTTGTCAATGAATTCTGTAGACACTAACATTGAGTGTGAAGTTAAGTTGTGAGTAAAACACGATTTGGGGTCTCAGTTCATGAAGTGTTCAATTATTTTTGTGGGAAATCTCTGCAGATGACGATTTAATTGAATCAAACTACAACGCTGATACTTATTAATGAACTTCTTAACTTGTGCGCAAAGAGTGTTGTATCTTGCACCTGGCAATGTTAAAACCAGCAATGTGAGAGAACCCCAGGATTTTGCAGCTTTGGTTTCCGTTGGATGGATAATTGCTTATGGATATGCACAGAATCTCTCAGCTCCTCAGCGTGAAATGGCGTTCCTGCTTGTGCCTGTTTCGAGCTCAGTCATGGTGAATGGGGGAGGCAAGAGCCAGTCCTTGCTGATGATGTGTGGGTGAAGTGTTGTTAATCAATTGGATAAACACTTCTCCTTTAGGGACTGAAATCTTACATGAATATATTGGCAGATGGCTGTAAAGCAATGTTATATGGCTATGCTTTCTGTAGGAAAGTAAAACACCTGCCACTGAGAGGTGCCTGTTAGTAGTGACAAATGGCACGCACTGTCCTCTTTGCTGTGTCTTCTCCCGTCTCTGACATCCTCTTAATTATTTGCCGTACGTGTAATTATGAAACAACTAAAGTTAGTTAATCTCTCAGATGCATCCCGGCACACAAACAGACTCAGATTATGATTAAACAGATGTCACGAATATTTAAACCAATTAAAAGTCTATTAAAAATAAAGTAGGCATTTAACAGTACCAAAATAGCCTTCCAGGGGCAGGCTTGATTGAGGGAATTTTGCATGTGTAATGGAAACCTAGAGGGAGATGAGAGTTGAATAAAGTTGAATAAAGCTCCCTATAGTTAGAACTGCCCGCTGGCAGTGACACCCACCATCTAGCTCCTTAAGCATGATACCCATTTCTGTACATATACCATATTACTGGAGTGATGTCCAATAATCGGCATCCATCTGTCTCCGAAATACCGCTCTAACTGTTGTACAACCAACCATTCTGCAACCATGTTTGACCTAGTGACAGTTGCAATCCAGCAGAAGCAGTCCCACTTCATGCGTAATGAATTGACCTTTGAACCACTGGTTTACTGTGAATCAAAGCCGCACATTCATGAAACCAAGCATATCCTAATGATCGACCAGTAGACCTGGATGGCAGTTTCCATTAATGCTCTGGGTACACCACAGTCCTTTTATTGTACTGGTTATTAATGTGTCTTTTGAAGCATTATCATAATTTTTTTTTTTTTTTCCCTTTGTATTTGGGAACCAGACATGCTGAAACAAAAAATAAGCTATTGAGCTATTGAGAAAGTAAACTCATTAAAAAGTTTAGTAGGTTCATTTATATTCTGAATTAATTGTCTGTTTGTGGACTATGGTGATTTATAACTGATCAAAGAAAATGGTTTCCCTGGTTAAGAGATGCAGGAATGAGTGATTACCCCAGTGGACCAGCAATATGCAATAAGAGGTGACAGATTCTCCCAGCTGATCAAGATACCTGTCACTCTGAATACAGCTCACTAAACAACTACAATTAACCTTACATGAACATGAATCAAACTAAGTACAATTAGTCATCACACACACTGTTGGACTGACATTGTCTGTGTCATATCAACATGGACGCCACGTGTGATGGAAGGTGACTTTCAGGCGATTTTGCGAGACTACAGTAAAATTATAAGCGTTAATTAAAGTTAAAGTGAGAAAAGATTTGTCTCTGGTTACACTGTTTGCATTCTAAAATATATCTTTGTTAAGCCTTAAAAATATAAAATATTTTTATTCACTCAATAAAAGAGAACCAGACCAGTTTCAACAGTGGAGAGAACTGTCATGGAAAATCACTGAGACTTTGGCAGACCAATGTGGAAAATCACCGAAGCTGTGGCAGACCAGTGTGGAAAATCACTGAGAATGTACACAGAAAAATGTCCAGTGTTAATTCAACTCTAACGGTGTTAAGTTGACTCTAGCAGAGTACATATGAACCTACTCTGGCCAGGTTAGGCTCATATGTACTCTGTTAGAGTTGAATTAACACTGGACATTTTACTTATCAGCACAATAGCCAATGATTTGAAACTGGAAACAATGCATTTAATCACTGAGACTATGGCAGCAGGTTAATGAGGACAAAACACTTGAACTAAGGTAGATGAATGAGAAGACACAAAGAATGGAGAAGATCAATGGGAAGAGCCGCTGGGACTATGGTAGATCAATGGGGAGAATCACAGAGACTCAAGCCTGAGGCTGACTGAAGTGGAACATCACTAAGACTCTCAGTCTGGGGTAGATTGATGTGGTGAATAAGTGAGGCTTGCGCAGGCCGTTGCGGACAAAGCCGCAGGGTTATCATGTGGAGCGGGGAGGACAAATGCATCACACAGCCAGCCACCGAAGGCAGAAGTGAAGGCGGATCGGGGAGAAGAGGGTGGCGCAGCCGACACCGCGGAGTGTGCGTCGAGGCCGTCGTACCGCGATGTCCTCTCACGCGCTTGGATCCCGGGGAGCCGGGAAGATTTTATTTAATTTTTTTTCAAAAAAACGCTCACGCCGGCTGACGCGTGCCTCAGGCTCCGAAACCTGCCGCGATGCGGAGTGAGTCGAGGACAGCGGGGAGTAGATACGGCCTCGGCTGCGGGGATGTCAGCCGTACCATCCACCCCTCCATGACGCGCTCTCACTCTGTGGCACATGGTGTTCCACATTACCCACCTGCCTACACAGCCCACAGGCCTGCTCTCTCTCTCTCTCTCTCTCTGTCTCCCAGCACCAAACTCAACTGAATTAATCATTAAAACGCTCACTGGATATGGATCCTATCACACCTTTTTTTTGCCACATACTGGAGTAACCACAGTGCAGGGATAAGCCATTTCTGGCCTCTTTCTTTCCATAACATTTTCCTGGAGCATCTGGCATCAAGTTTCCACAGCTCTTCAGAAACACTAAGAAGCACCTAAATAGCTGCTAGCTCCTGCAGGATTGTGAACTTTTACCATGTTGCTCAGAGTTAAATACACAAATAAAATATTTTGGTGATATAAAGTCATCTGTGATTCATTAATGTATATATCTGTCCAGAAAAGGGTGCACAGTGAGTTATGAAACAAGACTGTTTCTCCATGCTTTCTACAAAACAGCAATGTATATGGTGATTTTATGTTTCCCTGTAATTCACTATATGCCAGGAGGTAACTGGTACCCTCACATGATTGAAATATATCGCCATATATAGAAAAATATATTTTAGTACATTGAATAATATGTCTGAATGTATGGAGGCACTCCAAATATTTTTTCAATACCATGCAAAATATAATTTTTGCTTAATACATTCTGTTGGGTAGATTCTGATAAATCCCACGAGACCATAGTGGAAATAATTGGTTTGTTTTACAATCTATTTATATATTATTCAATGCATGTTTCTATATAAATTACAATATATTGTACATTTCAAGTAATGGTTTCTTGTTTCACAAACAAGTCAGTGGTATTGTTTGATATTATTGGTATGTGTAGTTGAGTGGAAAAACATAATTTTACGTTGTGTAAGGGTAGGTTGTCATTACAATTATATACCACTGTTCCATAAAATTCATAATGAACCAATGAAATAAGAAGACTAAAAGGATTCACAGAGTGAAGTGATAACTGTTGCTTGTCATAGACAGATACCATCAGCGTGGACATGACCTCGGCGTTCAAAACCAAACATCGGTGGCAAGGTACCATTCGTAAAATGAGATCCACTATATGGCCAAGAGAGAGAGAGAGAGAGAGAGAGACTGTCCTCTGAGATACTGTGCTTCCCTTCCTGCATGTCTTCTCAGCATGCAGCTCTCCTGCAACCAGACCATCTCAGGCATTCCCGCATGGTGGCTGTTCTTTCACCATGACAACCGTCCCCCAACCAAAATTCCTATTCATGGGAAAAATTCAGCAAGAAGCTAGAAACGTTTTTTTTAAAGCGCAGAAGGGAACGGGACACGGGCGACGGACGCGCCCCCGGTCGGGTCAGTTGAGGAACTCAGCGGACAGGCTGCGGGTGTAGCGCGCCGAGCGGTACTTGAGCTCGTGGTAGCACTGCACGAAGCTGTGGTAGATGAAGGTGATGGGCAGCGCCAGCAGGACAATGCCGCTCACCACACAAAGGCCGCCCAGCACGCGCCCGGGCGTGGTGATGGGGTACATGTCTCCATAGCCGACGGTCGTCATGGAGATAATAACCCACCAGCAGGCGGCCGGGATGCTGGCGTAGTCCTCGTTGCCCATCTCCAGGTCCAGGCCATGCTCCAGCAGCTGGGCCAGCGCCCCGAAAATGGCCATGGCCACGCAGATGAACACCAGCAGCATCACCATCTCGCGGTAGCAGCGTTTCAGGGTCAGGCCCAGCGTCTGCAGGCCCAGGAAGTGGCGGGCCAGCTTGATCACCCAGAAGATGCGCATCATGCGCAGCACGCGCAGGGTGACGCCGGCGCGCTGCAGCTGGGAGTTCTCGCCCGTCAGCACGGTCATCAGGACCGAGACGTAGTATGGCGTGATGGCCAGCAGGTCGATGATGTTCAGCGGCCGCCGCACGAACTCGCACTTGTCTTTGGACACCATGAAGCGCACAATACACTCCGCCGTGAACCAGCCAATGCAGACCGCCTCGATGATCCTGCACGTGGGCCGGCCAGCCGGGAGAGAGAGAAGGAGCAGAATTTACCGGGAGCAGGTGAACACGTGCTCTAATCTGGCACGCCATCATCCATCACAAGGCACCTGACAGGTGTAACTAGCGACAGCACGGATTTAGGCAAGCGCCAAAGTTTTCCTTCATGTCATCACGTAGCTAGCAGTGGCTTAAGTAGCTAGCAGTGGCTCTTATCAATGGCTGTTCATATTGTCGCACTGTTGCTACTTACTGCTGTCAGGTGACAGGTTTGTTCATGCAATCACTTGACCCTTTAAGAACCAGAGACCCCATACTGCTCTCTATTTTTTGCTAAGTTGCCGAATTCCTGATCAATCTGAAAGATCGAGAATATATAAATTGCAATAATCTGCTAAACTGAAAAATAGTCGCTCAAAAAAATAAAATGTTGGACTTACATACCCCAGTTATGTCAACATGTACCACGTAACTGAGCTGAGTAGCATCAAAATTGTATTATTTAGTTAAACAAACAGTAAGTCGGTTTAACTAGATAATACAATTTTGATGCTACTCAACTCAGTTATGTGAAACCTGTTGCCATAACTGGGCTATGTAAGTCAAATTTTTTTTTTTTTTGAGTCAAAATATCTGGCTCACAGAAAGGTATCTGGGGCTTAGGGGTAAGCGAGACTTGTAACTGCTCAGTACCCAGTCAGGGTAGAAAATGGTTAGGTATTCTGTTCATTGTCCTAATTCGTTTGCTTTTCTCAGTGGTCAATTAGCATGGGTTGCTCGACATGATTGGTGTGACATGGGAGAGACTGAGCACTGAGTGTGTGCAAAGGGGTGAGATGACACAATACCAAAGTGGAGCTGGGAACATGAGGAGCAGCGGTAAGCCATCAGATGCCAGAGAACTCCAGCCCTTCCCCAAATCTCCCCCAAGCCTTGCCTGAACCTGATAGCTCAGAACAATTTCACTTAACGCAGAACAGAACTGCAGAACACTGCTACATGAAACAACCCAAATAACCTTCTCTGAACACTGTAGCAGGATCATGTTGTTGCCACATTGACAGATGATTGGTGCATCTATATTTAACAGGATTTCTGGAATTCTGAATGACTAATAGGTTTTTTTTATTGTGTTTATAATTGATATGTTTGAAATGTACACAAAAGGAAATTGAATAAAACAAAACAGACTAGAAAAGAAAATACACTTACAAAAGAAAATTGTTTGTTGTGGCTTAAATTTGTGCATAATTTAGATATCATCCTTCTGTCCTGTGTAATCTACATTCTGCCCTATGCAGAACACGTCAGAAATGGGGAGAGGGGTTCAATTGTGGAAACTAATCCTGTTCAGCTGCAACTCAAGATTACTGGCATTTATGGCTTCCCGTTGCACCCATGGGTAACAAACCTGACCCTTCTGCGACTTCAGCTTCCCTCTGACCAGCCAGTTACCAGGTGTTACCTCCCACCTGGGCTGTGCCCCAGTTCTGGCGTTGGCTAAGAAGCCAAGCCTTGCGCACGCGGATGGCTGGCGCACGACGCACATAAAAATCCATTCTGATTTAATTCTATCGCGGAGAACACTGACTACATGGAATCGGTCCGCCTGGCAGTAATGGCAACAACACAGACAGTTTAAAACGGAGTGGAAAAATGCACGAACAATGAGAACACCGCACTCAAGTGGAAAGGTTCCTGACACTTTAGTCTATTTAAATAAGGCTATTTTATCTTTTTTATGGATGACGGTTATTCATCATATTTTAACTTATTTTAGGTGAATGCTGAGACATTTTTACATTACTTCATATTGTTTTCTTTTTTTTAATGATGAACAGATTAGGCTATTAAGCTACTTGGTTAACAGTAGCTAATAGCCTAATGGTCATAAACAAAACGTACAGTGAATAGGCTACGCTATAATTAAATTATGAATATGAGTTCAAAAGATAAAAGCATAAGTCAAAATATGTGAGCTATTAAATCATTTTCTTTCCCCACGTATTTATTGAAGTCAACATATATGCGTAAACGTGGTGTTAAACGGCTTCTTAAAAGATTATGTACAGCTCTAATGATTTATAAATTATAATTACGTTCTCAAATTTAAGGGAGAGTATGTGCTTGTATAACTCATCCTAACTATTACTAACGCTGTTGCGATATTGTGTATATACTGTATTGGCATGCATATTGCACGCACATTGTGTGTCTGTAATTTGCGTTAACTCTGATATTCGATCCCGACGTAGTCTTGGGCTTAAATAGATTAATTAACTATAGGGAATACAAAAGAGAGAGATCTAGATTTTAGGTAAAGGTAATTTAGTTGCAACATACACTGCATTCGAGCAGGCACCAGTCCAGTCGCTAAGCAGGAGTCTTCAGCGGGACTATTCAGCACCTTGGAAAGATAACATCTAGGCTATTTGACAAAGCCAAGAGGTCACCAAATATTCGCCACTGCGTTAGCTTGGTCTTTACGTAAACGAATCATTTTTGTTCTTGTGTCGAACGTATTTTTACACAATCTATTCGCATGAAAGGACTATATCTTCTTCCAGAAAATACGAAATTCAAAACAGGAAGCTATTTAAGTAACGGCCTGAAATTAGTCCCAGAGGTAAATTCAATCGCTATTTTTATATTGGCATAAATTGGTTTTATTCGAGCATGACCTACCTACTCTAATATGTAGAGGTGCCGAGGTGGATATATATTTTTAATATATACGTACATATTTAAACTATTAATCAAGTGTAATGAATTGTTGACAGGGTGGTGCTCTGGGCCTCAATATTAGTGTAACGTTCCAGTCCGTTTAGCCTAGGTTGGCCAAGAGATAAAATGGCCAACAACATACTAAAAATAGCTGGCAGTGGAAATAGGCCTATTCTCGGTTAAATTATACAGAACCCTTGTTTTTGTTAAGTGATCATGCTGAAAAATAAAAGACAAAACATTTAAGAATTATGACACATAACGAGACAATATAACATTGGACAACCGACAATGATTCCATGGTAGGCCTAATCAACAGAAAATATTCTACGTTTGGAGACATGAGAGTCAAATTTATGTCTCCGACAAAGGCTTGGGCACGCGTCCAAAACGGACTATTGTGTACTTTGAAACAATTGATTTAACACTGAACATTTTACTGTACATTCTTTATACTTCGGGTTAGACCTTGCCATTTCATTCTTCAAATACATAGGCTATAGATGTCATTATTTCGTCTGTCTTTCTTACAATGTGGTGAAATATTCTCAGTAGATATTCTACTCTGAATTTCAGTTTTTTGCGAGTGCTTAACTTTTCTCTGCTGCTATTCGTACATTCGTACGACTTCCCCCGAAATAGCCTGCACTATGAGTATAATAAAAAGTAGCCTATATAGGCTATATAAATAAAGTGTTTCATTTGGTTTAAAGTGTCATTACCATGATTCGTGCAATTTGATACCTCTTTGTTAAGCGTGTGGGATTCGAAATTGTATTGATTATCAGCAAGACTGAAAGTGATCTTAAAGTTTTAAGATTACCCCCCCCCCCCCCCCCCCCCCGACATGCACAAGTTGGCTACACGTACACAGAGCACACAGTATACCATAATACCATGCGACGGTGGGAGAGTGAATTAAAAAATTTAAAAAATAAAAAATAGACATAAATACCCCGATGGATGCTCTAAACTCTCTGTGTACCTGTGCTCCTCCACGCTGTTGTTCTCGGCAGTTTTCCAGTCCGGTAGGGTGCTCGCGCAAAGTATTACCATGGACACTATCACGAAAATTACAGAGACCGAGGCCAGAATCTGCGCTGCAATAGACGAGGTTGGCTCCTCAAAAGTCCTTCTCATTCTTTCCAACCACTTTGCGCTTCCTCCCCCTGTGCCTTCGGAGTTATCCGGCACGTCTTCGCCTCTCAAATCCTCTTCAACTTTGGTGTCCTCCTCTGAGAAGTAGGTATACGTGTCGGACATCCTGTCGTCCAGCCGCCGCTGGCAGCAGAACTCCAAGTGGGAGCTCTCCAGACCCCAGTAGATCATTTCGTTATAGAATGACAGCTCGCACATCTGTGGTACAAACCTGAGCTTGCCATACTTGACATACAACATAATGAAACCGAAAGCTTCGGAGTGTCTGTCGAAGAAAAACTCGTTCCGTTCCCGATCGTAGTCATCGCAGACTTCTAGCACTTCTTTCTCAGAGGCGCAGTTGTGCAGGCGGCTCACTCTTCTCAGAGGAAAATCCTTGATAACGTCCCTGGAAAACGCATATTTTGTGCCACCCACGTTTAGAATGCAAATGCTCTTTCCAAACTTCATTTTAGAGCAGTTTTTCCACCCTGTTAGATATACTGATAACAACCTCCTTCTGATTTAGACAAAATTGAAAGAGGGGGGACGCTCTCAACCACAAGCATCAATATCCACCATCCTTTCCCCCTCGTCAAGTCTGGCTTCAGATATCCACAAGTTTCCAGATAACATGTGCCTGGTTGTAGACGAGGAGTAATTCATTGTTTACTCTTCCCGATGAGGCACTTGGCCAGCTGGAATCGGTTAAGAAAGTCTCTCCAACAGAGCGCATTTTCCGCTCGCGCTGTTCCGCGCTGAGGCTGGGTTGTGGCTCCTCTCCACCGTTTCCAACTCAACTACTCAACAGCGGGCAGCCCCAAGCAGTGATGTCACACAGCACGCCCCCAATACAACTGTGAAAGTAGATCAACTTGCGCACAGCTTTACGCACCTTGGAGACCGGAACGGCGGATACACCCCCCCCCCCCCCCCCCCCCCCCCCACCCCCACCCCCACCCCCACCCCCACCCCCCACCCCCACCAAGGCTGTCCATCATCATCCATTGTAGAACTTCGTATTGATCAATCAACCAGCTGATTAAATTATTAATTAGTCAACCTTGTTATTTTAGATGCTTCATTCTAGCCGTTCGTTAAACTATGGACTTATCCATTTTTTTAAAGATCAATTAAGAAAACGTCTGTGGACGTAAATGACCCAGTAAATTGTACTGAGCTTGCTCAGAGGGGAACTTTTTTTTTTTACAGAGCACAATAGGTTTAATCTAATCAATATTCCATCAACGATACTCCGTTTCCCTATACCGTAGGCTTTTTTACCCAGTGGACTGTTTGCATTTTGTTAATGAAATAGCCTCATATTAAAATATCTTCGTGTCTTACAGCTTCAAATAACAGACGCAATTACCTACTTTTTGTGCATTGACAGTTCCAGGTGTAGGTTGCTGTTATCAATATACCCACGTTCCCGGTAACGCATTGTGAGATTTGCATCAATGAGCGAAAGCAGGTAGGCTACATATAGGCTATAACTTATCCAAACTTCTACACGGCACGGCACATACAATTTAGAAAATAGACTAGGGGTATTCATGGATCCTTTGTGAGACTGGAGTCCAGTCTGAAGTATGTAGCTATGTGGCCAGCTCATTGTGGTAATGTAAAAAAATATCCTGAGCTCCTTGTCTGTGCAATTAATTAGCCTACTTCAGTTGATCCATGCATGGAATATCATTCTTTCGCGTGGTCTGGTTTTACATCATATCGCTGAGTGTGTGAGAAAAAAAGCAAATGAACAAGTGGCAATGGCCTTCTGTTTAACTTCTGGATGGTGATGACAGCATGGCCAGTTATTCAGCGTGGGTGACATGTGAAAAACTCACATACAGGGCACTAGAGGCGGTAATCCTTACAGAAATTATATATATTGCAATATATGTGGGCTTTTTGGAAAGCATAATGATAAATATCTTTCACAGCAGTGATATTGCAATATCTGAGAACATTAATCATGTGTATGTTTGCCAATATATTGTGAAACATTGCAATAGATTGAAAGTACAGCTATTTTAAGTACAGCTATTTTCAAATATAATTCATTTCTGTAAGGGGATGAACTGTAGCTTGTAACCATACAAAGACAAATACTGAACGTGTCACTGCTGTATACTTTTGAGGAAGATGCCCAACCTGAACTAATGCATTAGGAATGTCTAACAATTTGAAATGTGAAATGTAGCCTAATATGTTAATCAATCTGAATAAGGGAACCTACTAAGCAAATATTTACATGGGAATTAAATTTTAAAAACTATAAAATTATATCTTGCCCTTGCATGTAATGTAAATTTAACATTTGGATTCTAAAAAAAAATAATTAAAAAAAACGGAATATCACAGCTTTCCAAAATGAGTGCTCACATTGTTTTGGTAGGAGTGGAAAACCTGTAGGCTACACTCTAAAACAGGTATAGATACAAATATACAGTAGGATAAATCAAGTATTACTTCATTCAATGGTGATGGGGCCAATGCGCCATCTTTTCAGGGGTCCCAAAATCGGTTGGGTAAAAAAGCGTTCGGGGATTTCCGTAAAGGATCGAGTTTAACCACGGCTCTACGGAAGCAGGGAAGCCTGGATGGACAGAGTACGCAGCATGCGGTGTTGTGTTTCACAACGGCGAGGGTGTGAGTGTGTGCACCAGCACCGCCTTCCCCAGCTACCCTCCCCTCATCCTCCTCTTTCCTCCACCCCAACCAGGAAACACGGGCCCGGCTCATCTGAAGCCGTTTCGCGTGTGAGTTGCTGTTGTATTCTGAAAAACTGGGAGGGGGAGTTTAAATATCGCCCGCTCTACTCCTAGTTCATCCCACCACGCCATTTCATCTTATTGTATTCCATAACAAATTTTGAAGAAGTACCTTAAAAATATTTATTTGATTGTATATACATGTATGATAGGCTACATTTTTTGTTTATGCTTTGTCTTTATTTTCTTACACTCCAGGAGGAGGGCAGAAATGGCGGCCAACATGTACCGGGTCGGAGGTATGTCAGCCTCGATTTATGAATTACAAACGTGCCATTCTGTTGAAACATGGTGGAGATGAATAAGCGATCCAGGCGAGCTTTCGATTACGATTCCATTGTCAAAATTTCAGTATGTAAAAAGGCATAATTTTCGTCCGGTGTGGTGGGTATTTATTTAAATGTTTGTGATTAGCTAAATATGGGCCGGGCCTCCAATAACCCAGATAGGAGCTATCTGGCTAGCTAGCTCGCAAAATAATATGCTACCAAAACAATAGCATGCATCACCTTGTTTGTAGCCTACCACCCGGCTACTCGTCTGGTTTTAAAATGTGTTTCTGAGTAGCCTATGTTTGATGTTTACAAAAAGTTTTACAGTCGATTATTTGTTTCTACGGATCTATTGTTTTTGGACGTGTCTGAATTCGTGCCCTTGTTTTCTAGCGTATCCCCATGGTTTACGGGTCTTGATTCAGCTCCCCATGCTTGCTTAGGTAACTAGGTGCAGTCACGGCATGTGCGATGACTGGTGCTCGACATATTCCTAAGGTTCTTCTTTTGCGAAATAAATGGCATCCATAACACATATGATGTAGGCATTGTTTCCTTTAGTTGTGCTGTAGGCTAAAACTACGGTGGCTACTAGTCTTTGTAATGTGTCACGGTGTGCTATTGTGTCTAAAATAGTTTCTAAAACCATAATGTGTGGTTACATATGAAACGCGAAGCCAATGTAGCCTATGTAATGGCTAAGTCCGACATTATACAAGACTAGCCAACGGCGTGTTTATTTACGTTGTCCTCCAGCCACAAAGTATCGGAATGCAAGTCACGTGACATTGGTTGCAATTTTTATGCAGTCTTTACAATTCTCCGAATAATTTTTTTTTGTTGTTGTTGCTGTAACGTTATAGCTTATAGTCTATAACTATAGGCAACACATTTGCGTTATTTGGATGGATGCCATCACCAATATGCATGCCATCATGTAGTTAAATTGACTTGTTTACCTCTACGGAGGTAAAAGTTATAGCCTGCATGATGAGCTGTTGGGTCTCCCGTCATATTTGGGAGCAAAATAGCTTCTGTAAAATGGCATGTCTTGCGATATTTAAATCAAAGTTTTTCCAAAACATCGGCAGTGGTTTTAAATGAATTTTCTTGGGGAAATTGAGGATTATAACCAGCCAAATAAATGCTCTGACTCTAAAAGTGTTAATTTTGAGACTGAAAAAGTTCTCTCTGTACACCCCCAAGTCACTTTGTGGTGCTGTCTACAGTAGGTTTTACCTGGTTTTCAGCATATGGTGTTTCATTCACAGTTACTGCTCGGTAGGCTGGTCGATTGTTGACTCAGTGGTTTCAGACTGTGTGCACTCGCACGGCACTTGTTAGAATGTTATTATACTTGATGAAAGTTTTACAAAATTGAAAAACCTTTTGTAAAGATATGTCCATTGCACTTCTATATTGCTCATTCCCTTACATGAAATGGATCATTTAATAGCTGAGAACATAAACATATTTAATGGTACACATTTAAATATCCTAAGAAAGAACACGGGTTGTCTGTGTAATTGTTTATGTGATGTCATTGTCATTCATTGATAAGTGGTTAGGCCTGTATAATGGCCATTGTTTGAAATGAAATCATTACTACATATTTTTATGTGTATGTGTCAGGTAAATCCTCTGCATTGCATAGTGATACACAGTTTATGTTTTTTAAATAACACATTTTAGGGATTAAGAGGAAGGTTAATTTTAGGTTTCAGAAGCTTTGTGTTCATTGTGCTCCTCAACACTGTGTAATTAAGTACGTTGCTTGGACACATTTTCTTGGTTATGCTCCTGTGTGTCTGTATCAATATTTGATTACCTGCCACCAATGATAACCAAAACCAGCATTTCAGACTTTTTGTTCTTTTTTTTTGTTATTACAGATTACGTCTTCTTTGAGAATTCCTCCAGCAACCCTTATCTGATCAGGCGAATAGAGGAGCTGAATAAGGTATAGTGCCCTGTTGGATGGGGTGGGGTGGGGCGTTATGAAGGGATTAACCAGGCTCTGGGTGTGGTGCATTTTTTAATTTTTTTTGCTGGAGACTAACAGCTTGAAGAAGGCCAATGCCATTGCACATGCACATTGTCAGGAGTTGTCCTCCAGTTGCACACAAGTTTTGTTATTTACTCGCACTCAGAGAAAGATGTACCTCTTAACAAACGTTGGTTTGGGCAGCTAGTGCCGAGCCCTCTCATTCCCATTTCTTGGATGAACAGTCAGACTCTTTAAAGATTGTATGTAGCCTACTACTTGAATGTGAATTGTGATTTCATGGCGATGCTATTTCTGTATTGTATTTCGTAATTGTACCGAGCTTGAACCTCGATTTTTACGCGCGTTACGTACTGCAGTGAGATCACGGCTCTTTTCTCCCTCGTCATGACTTGGCTTGTTCCATCATTGGATAAAAAGCTCTTTGGTGGCAGCAGCCGAAAGTCTTGTATCTAGTTACAGTGCTGAGTATTTTTCGGGTTGTACGTCTGAAAGTGCTCATTCAATCCGAATATCTGCAACTCTCCCTGCGCGTCTCTTGTCTGAGAGAAACCAAAGTCTGTGGTTTCTGTCTCATCTAAATGCCCCGTCCTCCTCGAGCCCCGCGTGTGATGTCAGCCCATCCCGCCAGTTACGCACAGACATGCGTTTCGTCAGATTCTCTGAGTCAGAGCTATTGTACCACGGTTTTTGTCATTACCACGTCAACTGTTATCATTTGCTGTTGAAACGCAACACAGAACGGTTGCTTTGCACAGACTGCTAATGCAGCGTCAAGGACTTGCCCCCTGAATTCGGCTGAAGTCATAGGTTATTTGAAAGCAAAAAAAAAAAATCCTCCCAAATTAATATGCTGCCGTATTTCAACATTAGTCCCTGGATTCAATCAAAGTGGTCTTTCGTAGAATATGTCGCAATGTTTTAATCTGGGGGCTGATTAGTCTCTCAGAAGTGGTTGAGCTGATACATATTTTATTTGAAACTGACCGGAGCCAAGTTCTTTTCTGCCACAGATCTGTGGTGTGAAGGTGGCACCTCATGCAGTAATGTTTGGGCAGTGCTGTAAATCTTCCCTGATACACTGTAATGTGAGGAGAAACTTTGCGGGAAGCACTATAGGCTATAGGACCTGAGAAAGTGCGGTGAGCGCTGTGTAACGTGAAGGGTTTGTTTTTTAAACTGAGGTCGGCACGGAAGATTGGAAGATTGGAAGATTGGTATGGATTAAAAAAATTATATATTATTTTTCCTTTAGTTGGTAGCTACTCCTGGCACCAGTGACCCCCCCCCCGCCCCCCCAATCATACCAAGAAACCCCAGAGCTCTCCATAACGGCATGGAATTTGCCGTCAGCTTGCAACGGTGTTTCCAGACCGGACATTTTATTGATGCAACGGACCCTCTTTGGAGGGAATGAAGGAAACCCGTGGTTCATAACGGTTCCACGTCACCGTACGACAAGTGTGACCCCCAAGAGTGTTGAAGTGGGAACACTTTGCTCTTTTCTTTCCCAACACTCATTTCCCCTTCACCCCAATTCCCTTCCCGCTGCTTTTGTGCCCGAGCGGCGCCAGCAGAACACACCGTTAACAAGGCTGTCTTATCAATTAGCCAATCGATTCATCCACCTTCCCTTAGCACAGCCACTCTCTCTGGCTCGGACCGTCCCATAGGGTTACATAAAAGCTGCAATAGTCCTAACCAGTGCCTATTGGATTCAAGGTTGATGGTTACGGGATCTTAGTGGGAAAGGGGGGGTGGATTCTCAGTTAAATTAACAGTAAATGAAGAACAGGCCACCTTCTGCTGCACATCATTATACAGGACTCCATGTAATATCTATACGGAGAGGGAGGCGCAAAGTATAGCTGCTTTTTGTTCAACTGACCCTATGTTTCTTTCTCCTGGGGCAATGCCCCCCAAATGCTCCGCCTGCCCCCCCCAAAGCCAAATCCAGAAAAAATAAAATCTGACCGTATGAAGTCGGTGCTATAGGAGGCTAATAGAGCTACAGGCGATTTGGCCAATAATAAAAACGCCACATCGAAATAATATATTTCTCTAATATCTGATTGGTTGGTTTGGCCATATAAAACATGGAGACGCAGCGAGAGAGAGAGGTCAGTTTCTTTGATCAATCTATGCTGCCTCTTTTTGATAACTAACTGTTACGCTTTGCTTAGGATATAATATTCTCTAGCCTAGCTTACTCAGTGAGTTGAGGATAGTGGCGAGAGTCTCCGTATGGGAGATTCAATTTTAAATCGATTGATTGCATGTTGCATCTAGCCTAGTTGTTATAGCTGCGATTCTGCATCTGCAGCGTTGCTTTAGCTGGCTGCACGTGTGTGTGCGTGCCCGTGTGTGTGTGCGTGTTAGCTAGCCTACTGCTGCGTGTTGGCTAGTGAGCCCTACTTTCCTCAAACTTTGGAATACTTCACATATATTAAAATACACTATCATATCTGTCTCTCTCTCTCTTACGTTCTCTATCACTCTCACGGTAGAGGCAGAGGGTTTCACTTGAAGGGTTGTTTCTCCTGACAAATTTTCCTATTGAACTCTATGGAAAAATAAGTCAGGAGAAGAAACCCTTCAAGTTATCCATCCATATCTACTGTATTTCTGGCAGCAGAGTGATGGTTTAAGGCTTGTTTGATACCTCAGACCCTTGTTAACTTAGAGCCATTTAGCCAACCATGTGTTCCACACTGTTCCAGTGTAATTTAAAGCTAAATCTAGTCCCACCCCCCAATTCCCATAGAGATCAATTCAAATGCAGAGGTTATAGTATCGCTTCTAAGAGTACCTGGAAATAAGATATCAGGAGTCTTTTGATATCCTTTTATACAGTCATGATGGCATCACCTTTTAACCTGTGGAGTACCTGTTTACCACAGAAGTTGTTTGAGAGAATGGCAAGAATGTGCAAAGCTGTTATCAAGGCAAAGGGTGGCTACTTTGAAGAATCTAAAATATAACTTTTTTTTATTTGTTTAACCCTTTTTTGGTTTTTGCATAATTTAATTTGTGTTCTCAGTTTTGATGTCTTTACTATTCCAAAATGTGAAAAACAGTCAAAATAACGGAAAAAAACCTATGAGTAGGTGTGTCCAAACTTTTGACTGGTACTGTATATATATATATATATATATATATATATATATATATACACTACTGTGCAAAAGTCTTAGGCACATGTGAAAATATTCTGTAAAGCGAAGATGCTTTCAAGAATAATGAAATGAAAAGTTTCTAAATATCAAACAATTGACTATAAAAAGCAGTAAACAGTAAAAAACTAAATCAATATTTGGTGTGACCACCCTTTGCCTTTAAAACTGCATCAGTTCTCTTAGGTACACTGACGTGCAGTGTGTGTTTTTCTACTCACATACTAATGCAGAAGACAAAAAATAAACATCTAAGAAAAAAAGAATATAAAAATTCTAGGGTGCCTAAGACTTTTGCACAGTACTGTATATATATATATGTACTGTATATAAATGAAATGATGCGTAATTGCAGTACCTTAGTTTCGCATGTAAATCGAAAATAGCACAAAGAGACTGAAATGATGAAGGAATAAGTAATAAGGAATAAGTAAGATTCTATAAGAATTTGATTTAATTGGGCATTGATAAAGTTGTCCTCCATAAGGGGGATGGTATGGCTAAAATATAAATGAAAATGACGATCCAGTTACAATGACGTAGTTTCACATGTAAATATAAAATAGCACAGAGACTGAAATGATGAAGGAATATAGCTCACCTTTAATATACTTGTTTCCATATAAGATTAGATAATGATAGTGATGGTATTATTGGGCATAAATAAAGTTGTCCTCCTATAAGATGAGGGTGATGGAGGTGGGTTTAAAAGGTAATAAAATTATCTTATCCACTAATATACTGATTAGCCCATACTTTAACTTTATATGAAAGCATCTCAAATCTCATCTAGGGCTTTGAAAAAAAAATAAAAATAAAAATTCTTCAAAATGTTCATAGATTAAACATTTTATTTTAGAAAATGCCCTGTGTGAGTAATGCAGGAAATTAAAATTTTCCCTCCAACATCGCTTCATGCCCCCCCAATCAAAGCAGTCTAGAAACGGCCCTGTTTCTCATGCTCCGTTTTCCCTGATCACCTGGTTCCTCCATGTTTTTTTTCTCTCCGGTTTGAACTCAAGGAAAAACTGTTAAATATTAACCTCTGGGTGATCTTTGAATATAAAAGATTCAGTTGCTTTCTTTTTTAAATGAATTATTTGAGCACGATGGAGCTTGAGCCAATGCGTATTTAAAAATTAAACCTGAAATTAACCTTTGATTGGCGCACACACAACTCTCATATCTTGTTATGTAGTTTTTACTTGAAAACTCACTGCAGGCAGTAACCTTTTAAAAAAGAGTAGTAATTACCGATAAAATCATACGTTATATAAGGTAAAATGTTTTGCTTGATGACCAGAGCTGACACTGAACACAGTGTGTGTGTGTGTGTGTGTGTGTGTGTGTGTGTGTGTGTGTGTGTGTGTGTGTGTGTGTGTGTGTGTGTGTGTGTGTGTGTGTGTGTGTGTGTGTGTGTGTGTGTGTGTGTGTGTGTGTGTGTGTGTGTGTGTGTGTGTGTGAGGCAACCCTTCACCACACTGTCTGTTTGCCTCACTGTTTGTTTTGGACTAATGTGAATGATTCTGCCACCAAACATACCTTGTCTTCTAGGGACAGGCACAGAATTCTGGGAAATGGTTTTATAACAGAGCAGTGATTACCAGGAAAAAAGCCCAGCTGCCCCAGTCACTGTTTAGGCATCGTTGATCTACTGTGCCACATTTCCACATCTCCGTTTAACACGGGCCACGCTTTTTCCACACTCGCATCCCAGTTTGCTGAATCCTAGTCGTGAGGGTGTGGCAGCCGATGCGCCCTGACTGTGCTCTTTTGTTTCAGACGGCGAGCGGGAATGTGGAGGCCAAGGTGGTCTGCTTCTACCGACGGAGGGACATCTCCCATAGCCTCATCCAGCTGGCAGACAAACATGCCAGTGAGTTTGTGTGTGTGTGTCTGTCTGCACGTGTCTGCACTTGTGTGTATGTGTGCAGCCCCAGTGTGTGTCTTTATGTGTGTCTCTGTGTGTCTTTGGCTGTGTGTGTGTGTGTGTGTGTGTGTGTGTGTGTGTGCAGCCCCAGTGCGTGTGTATGTGGTAAATGTGTGCATCTTATTGTAGGGGGTGCAGGATATGGATCTAATGGACTCTACACTTGTGTGATTTATTAGTTCCGTTTGGTTTAATGTAATTCAGCATTTTCTTTTTTGATATTTGGTCATTATATAAATGTGAATTTTATAGGGGAGGGGAAAAGGGAATCAATCCTTCTATGCATTGGAATTTAAAAACCATCACTGTAGAAAATGTAAGCATTGATTTATTAGCATTTTTAAAGGCCCATAATTCTGTACTTAATAAGATTTCAGTTCAGTGAAAAATGAACCAAAACCAAACAACGTAGCGAGAAAATGCTCGTAAAAACCATATTGGCTGATGAGCCCAAGAAAATGAAGTGCACCAAAGTACATAGCTGGTAAGATGGATGCAGTATCTGTAGCAGCTTGATGTTGTTCGTCAGCTAGTTTTTACTTAATTTACACTAGTTCCCAATAGGCTATCTAAATTTTTATTCCTAATAGTTAAACTTTATATTTTTGTCCCTGTTTGGGATGCACAGTTGTATTTGTAGGCCCTTGCTAGCACTGTATTGTCCTCCATTAATTTGGGAGAGTACAGAATTGAGTAGAGGAGTTGCTGTTGCGCAAAATGTCGGGTAACACCCTGCTCACCTGAAACTCCCCTGCCTCAGTGAGCATCGGCCTGTGGGACACAGACGGACTGTATGGGCTCGTCCTGATGTACCAAGGGCTTCCCTGCCTGGAAGCACCGTCAGGGAGGCCATGCATGCCATGTTCTGAGAGCCCTCAAATTTGTTTAATGTTTCATTTTAACTGTTGTTAGCTAATAGTGTATTTGGTATCTGTATACTGCAATTCAAAACTTAAAAAAAAAAAAAAAAAATTAATTTTGTGTGAACAGTCTTTTATTTGCGAATGCTAAAAGAAATGACATGGGTTAGTACAGTATATACCAGCACCATAAAATATTCAGTGAATCGATGCATTTTTAAAATCCTTTTTTTAAATTTTCTTTTTAAATATACAGCTGCAACGCAGCTGCGTTCTTTATTTATAAACCTCATTCAACCCAAAGAACACGTCATAGAAGTTACCGTCTATGACGTAGCCGCGTTGACAGTAGGAGGTGAATTATATATGTATGTCCCAGAGGTAGCCGCCACAGGCCAAAAAAACATATCAATGTTTTGAAAATGTGGAAATTCCCAGCGGTGGCATTTTGAATGAGAGGTCAGGGATGTTTCCCTGTTTCTCCGTCTCTCTTTGAGGTGAGACTGGAGACGGAGGCGGGCCGGGGAGGCGCGCGCTCCCAACGCTAATTAGGCTCATAACGGAAATCCATGAAGGCTCGTCAGGACACTAATTATCTGGATATTGTAATATTCACCCCACAGGTTTCCTGTCTCATTCAGCGTTGTCTGACATTAATGAGCGGGATCTTCATAAAACGGTGGGAGTGAAGGAGTAAGGAGTAGAGGTGTGGAAGTGTGTGCGTGTGTGTGTGTGTTCTCCCTGCTGTTGAAGTGTCTGGGACACGTGACTGAAGAGTATCCCCCTTCGCGTGTGTGGCGTTGTTCCCCCTCTCCATGTTTGAGGCGTGTCCCAATGTCTGAGGCGTTTTTCCCCTTCCCGCGTTCGAGCTGCGTTCCCCTCCGCGTGTCTGAAGCACGCGCTTGCCTCCGCGTATCTGAAGCACGCGCTTGCTTACGTGTGTCTGAAGCACGCGCTTGCCTCCGCGTATCTGAAGCACGCGCTTGCCTCCACGTATCTGAAGCACGCGCTTGCTTACGTGTGTCTGAAGCACGCGCTTGCCTCCGCGTATCTGAAGCACGCGCTTGCTTACGCGTGTCTGAAGCACGCGCTTGCCTCCGCGTATCTGAAGCACGCGCTTGCTTACGTGTGTCTGAAGCACGCGCTTGCCTCCGCGTATCTGAAGCACGCGCTTGCTTACGTGTGTCTGAAGCACGCGCTTGCTTACGCGTGTCTGAAGCACGCGCTTGCTTACGCGTGTCTGAAGCACGCGCTTGCTTACGCGTGTCTGAAGCACGCGCTTGCTTACGCGTGTCTGAAGCACGCGCTTGCTTACGCGTATCTGAAGCACGCGCTTGCTTACGTGTGTCTGAAGCACGCGCTTGCCTCCGCGTATCTGAAGCACGCGCTTGCTTACGCGTGTCTGAAGCACGCGCTTGCTTACGCGTGTCTGAAGCACGCGCTTGCTTACGCGTATCTGAAGCACGCGCTTGCTTACGCGTATCTGAAGCACGCGCTTGCTTACGCGTATCTGAAGCACGCGCTTGCTTACGCGTATCTGAAGCACGCGCTTGCTTACGCGTATCTGAAGCACGCGCTTGCTTACGCGTATCTGAAGCACGCGCTTGCTTACGCGTATCTGAAGCACGCGCTTGCTTACGCGTATCTGAAGCACGCGCTTGCTTACGCGTGTCTGAAGCACGCGCTTGCTTACGCGTGTCTGAAGCACGCGCTTGCTTACGCGTATCTGAAGCACGCGCTTGCTTACGCGTATCTGAAGCACGCGCTTGCTTACGCGTATCTGAAGCACGCGCTTGCTTACGCGTATCTGAAGCACGCGCTTGCTTACGCGTATCTGAAGCACGCGCTTGCTTACGCGTATCTGAAGCACGCGCTTGCTTACGCGTATCTGAAGCACGCGCTTGCTTACGTGTGTCTGAAGCACGCGCTTGCTTACGCGTGTCTGAAGCACGCGCTTGCTTACGCGTATCTGAAGCACGCGCTTGCTTACGCGTATCTGAAGCACGCGCTTGCTTACGCGTATCTGAAGCACGCGCTTGCTTACGCGTATCTGAAGCACGCGCTTGCTTACGCGTATCTGAAGCACGCGCTTGCTTACGCGTATCTGAAGCACGCGCTTGCTTACGCGTATCTGAAGCACGCGCTTGCTTACGTGTGTCTGAAGCACGCGCTTGCTTACGCGTATCTGAAGCACGCGCTTGCTTACGCGTATCTGAAGCACGCGCTTGCTTACGCGTATCTGAAGCACGCGCTTGCTTACGCGTATCTGAAGCACGCGCTTGCTTACGCGTATCTGAAGCACGCGCTTGCTTACGCGTATCTGAAGCACGCGCTTGCTTACGCGTATCTGAAGCACGCGCTTGCTTACGCGTGTCTGAAGCACGCGCTTGCTTACGCGTGTCTGAAGCACGCGCTTGCTTACGCGTATCTGAAGCACGCGCTTGCTTACGCGTATCTGAAGCACGCGCTTGCTTACGCGTATCTGAAGCACGCGCTTGCTTACGCGTATCTGAAGCACGCGCTTGCTTACGCGTATCTGAAGCACGCGCTTGCTTACGCGTATCTGAAGCACGCGCTTGCTTACGCGTATCTGAAGCACGCGCTTGCTTACGCGTATCTGAAGCACGCGCTTGCTTACGCGTATCTGAGGCGTGTTTTCCCCGTGCTTCCCGTGTACAGAGGACCTGGACGAGGAGAAGGAGAGTCCCAGCGAGCTGGAGCTCACGGACAAACAGAAGCATCAGCTGCGCCATCGAGAGCTCTTCCTGTCCCGGCAGTACGAGTCGCTCCCGGCAACGCACATCAGGTGAGCCCGCCCTCCCACAAACGCGCACTCACTCACTGACAACATGCGTGCGCACGCCCACACGTGTGCATACACAAGCAAAAAAACCACACGTGCGTGTGCGCATACACACACATTAATTCCTCATATCAGCCAGCCTCCTATACCCCTTTAAGACTCTCCCCTCTGTAGCCCCATGTACGTTTTGAATCCTGACCACACTTGCTGAGTCCTTGAACATCCTTTATGTAGAATGGAATCGCTGGGTTAATGCACTTTCTGACCATAATGCTATAACATTAAGAAAATGAAGTGGGCCTGGGCTGTCCAGGCTGCCTTTAGCTTCTGACTGTACAGGGTTCTCAGACTCCTCACTCCTGGAGGATTGGAGTACCTGCAGTGTCTGTTTTTGTGGCTTCCTTTTTTTTTTTTTTTCAATTTTCCAATTTAGGCCTTTGGAAATGAGGTGTGTGAAACCAGTTAATTCTTTGATATGAAGTTCTTAGGCACTGAAACTAAACTGAAACCCAGCAGACACTGCAGCCCTCCGGGACCTGAAGTTAGCGTCCCTGCAGCAAAAGCAGTTTGTTCCTCTCAGTCACCTCCCAAGCTCCGCCTCCTGCCGTCTGACCTTTCCAAAAGCTTTCCCCGCCACGAGCGGCGTGATGAATGCGGGCTCAGGACGGCACTGGGTGAGCAGGGTGGAGATTTAACACAGAGCCCAGGAAGTTACAAAGGGGCATTAGCTGGGTGTGAAATTAACACCTGTGACCAGCCAAATGCTAGTAACATTTTTTTAAGTGCGGCTAATAAGATTTGCTACTCTAGCAGCCACTTCAGCAGGTAACCAACCATGTTGTGTTATATTGGAAAAGGTAATGTCGCTGGTAAAATGATGAAAATGGCTGTTGGGTTTTAGAAGCCACAAGCCACTCTGGCCAGTGGGTGCAAAAGTAAATTTCATGCCCTGGACCATTAGCCAGATAACCGAGGGGGGGGGCGAGGCGGAGCTGTCTCATTTTTTCATCCCTCTCACCCCCACCCACCCCAGGGACGTGCTCGGCTTCACAACGCAGCCGGAGAGAAATGCTGACTTTCACCCTTTCTTCTAGATTCATTACATCTGTTCGATTTGTGTGGGCGCTGGACACAGCTGTTTGGCACAGACCCCTGTCTCCATAAAACCGCGTGGCCAATCAGCGATTCACTTTCTCTCCGTCTCCCCTTTGTCAGAAGCGTTTTACCGTGAAGAGATCCCATCTACCAGCTATCATTTCACTTTCATGCTGCCGTCTCCTTCTGTCCGTTCGTCCGTCCGGCGCAAACGCATTACATTTATTTTTAATTTAATTTAATTTAATTTATTTATTTTATTTTTTTAAATTCCCGCCACCACCTCTTGGGAGGTCAGCTTTATTTTTTATTTATGATTTGCAAAATTATGTAATGAAGCCTCTCAGAGGAAAGGGTATAACAAACAAAAGAAAAAAAAAAGATAAATAGTTTTAATTACAAATAGTGAAGTCCCCTACCATGACAGACAGACAGACGGACGGACAGACAGACAGACCGGATAGGCAGAGAGACAGACAAACCAATCGGGTAGATAGACAGGGAGACGGGTAGACAGACAGATGGATAGACAGAGGAGGTAAGAATGGACAAATGAGCTGAGTATATTGGGCCAGAAAAAAGTGAAGTACTGAGAGGGTGAAACTATTAATAACATGAATTGTGAATATGTATGCATCAGGTTAGTCTATGTTTATAAGTGTGTAATGTGTATGAGAGAGAGAGAAAGAAGAGGAGAAAGGGGGAAAAGGGGAGGGGGGTTGGCTAACCGGTTTATTTTGGTTGGATTATAAATTTGGATTATTGATGAATGGTTCCCAGTTGTTTCTGAATTGTGACATTTGATTGTGGCTGGAAGCTGATATTTTTTCTAATGATATGTATTCTGAAAGAAGGTTCAACCATTGCATAGTATTTGCAGTATTTCTTGTTTTCCAATGTAATAGGATAGTTTTCTTGGCAACAGTTAGGGCAATGAGCAAGGACCTGGTGTTCTGGGTTGTTAAATTGATTGTGGATATGTCTCCAAGTAGGCAGAGAGAAGGAGATAGTGGAATGCTGCGACCCAAAAAACGGGATAACGTTTTAGTGACTGTGTGCCAAAAGTGTTGGATGGGTGGGCATAGCCAAGTAGCGTGGAGATAATTGTCCGGGGTGTTTAGAGTGCAGTGTGAGCATATGTCAGTGTCTGCTAATCCCATTTTATACATCTTGTGTTGAGTAATATGTGCTCTGTGGATTACCTTGAATTGAATTAATTGTAAGTTAGTGTTGTTAGTCATTGTGAAAATGTTGGTGCAAGTAGTCTAATTCCCATCTTGTAATGGGGAGGTGTATTGTAGAGTTGATATGTGTTAGCATTTTGTATAATTTAGAGAGAATTTTCTTCTGAGATGTTATTTTGTTTATTTTTGTTATGATTAATGGTGGCTGCAAATCGTTCTGCATTATATTGATTTTGGATTTCAGGACAGATTTTACCTGAAGATATTGAACGCATTACATTTATATTACATTTAGCCTTTTCGCAGACGCTCGTACGCAGAGTGACTAATGCAGGTTACAGTGTTTACATGCGATTTGTATCAATTTTACAGCTGGGTATTTTATTGAAGCAGTTAAGGTTCCTGAAGGGTACAACGGCAGCACTCCAGCTGGGAGTGAAGCAGGCAACCTATGAGTTACAAGCCCAGGTTCCTGACCATTATATTCATACAGACAACATTATAACAGTAAACTTGCACAGCATTAAATGAGAGCAGCGGTCATGGAAACGATCAGCTGAGCTGTGGTGGGCAGTGTAGCCAGAGTCCTACAGGTGGTGCTGATTGGTGCTGGAGGAGCTCATAGGGGGCCCCCTGACTCTCATCCCTTGAGTTTACTTCTGCGTTTGGCCCCTGTTCCTGGCGTTTTTATCATAGTCTATGAAATTTATCTTCCAGCTTCTGACTACGAGTGTAACCTCAGCTTGTCTGTGTCTGTCTGCCTCTCTGTGCCCATGTTTGTGTGTGTGTGTGTGTGTGTGTGTCTCTCTCTCTCTGTCTGTCTGTGTGTGTGCCTTTGTTTATGGGTCTGTGTGTGTGTGTGTGTGTGTGTGTGTGTGTGTGTGTGTGTGTGTGTGTGTGTGTGTGTGTGTGTGAGTCTGTGTCTGCGTCTGCCTGTCTGTCTGTCTCTCTGTTTGTGTGTGTGTCTCTGTCTGTGTGTGTGCGTGTCTCTGTCTGTGTGTGTGCCTTTGTTTATGGGTCTGTGTGTATGTGTGTGTGTGTGCCTGTGTTTGTGGGCGCACATGTGTAACCCAGGTTGTATGCAGTGCCGTGTCTCAGGATCCGCCTCAAACGATAAGTATCACCTTCCTCGTCATCAGACTGCACCATGTTCCCCAGTCAGCCGCGCTCATTAGCACAGGAGAAGGCCATGCGCGGGGTCACTGCACCTCTTCTGTGAGGGTTACTGTAGTTTACCCTCTGAGCTCATCCTAAACAAGCGCCAGGTTTAGTAGCTCAGCTGGTGCTGCAGGTGCGCACCTGTTTGAAACCTTCCTCTCTCACTGGATTGAGCCATGCAGTTGCATTTGTACACACACACGCCACCCCCCGCTGGTGTACAGGCAGTGCCCGTGAGTGCACCCTCACTCAGCCGAGAGAGTGGGCTATGAACAGGAAATGACACTGCAGTGCCACACTTTTTCACTCTGTCTATGTCCGTCCGTCCGTCCGTCCGTCCACCCCCAACCCTCCTGTGGAAAAAGTGACACTACCCTTCTCTCTGTTATATTTGTGTGGACATGGGACCCAAGAGGGGGGGCTGATACAACGCACAGAAAATGGAGGGATGGAGATGGAGGGATGAAGGGAGAGAACGTGGTACTGGGGGAAACAGAGGTGGAAGGTTGTGGGGGGCAGTTCAAGCCGTGGGAGGGGAGAGGGAAAGAGGTGGATGTCGTTGCGGACTCGTCTCTTTGGTAGCATGACTTGCCCTGAACCGTCCGCTTGGCGCGTGTGTTTCCTTTCTTTCAGGGGGAAATGCAGCGTGGCCCTCCTGAACGAAACAGAAGCAGTCCTCTCGTACCTGGATAAAGAGGTAGGGGTGAAACGCTGAATTAGACAGCGGCCTCTGAAAGAGCGTGCGGAAGCGCCACTGCTGTCCGCGCCGGACGTTTTCGGGCTCTTAACACCCCGCCCTATCACCCCCTGCCCAGGATACCTTCTTCTACTCGCTGGTGTACGACCCCACACAGAAGACCCTGCTGGCGGACAAGGGCGAGATCCGAGTGGGCCCCCGGTTCCAGGCCGACGTCCCGGACATGCTACAGGAGGGTGAGTTCACTCCCCACAATCCACCTCTAAACACGCCCTACCGCCATCCGCACACTCCCAAACTACATCCACTGCTCCCCCGCAGCGTGTCCCCCGTACCCCACCTCCACCCCACACCCCGCTCCCCAGTCAGCCACGCTCCATACCTCCTCCAGGAGCTCATTGTGTTTCTAGATCCATGGCCCACTGCTCCAGGCACCGGAAATAGCCCTCATAATATGCACCCATAATTCCCATAAGCCAACCCCACATAAAAATTCTATCTTGGTGCTCTATTAGACTAAACCATTGACTTTTCGACTGGGCACCAAAATGAGGTGTATCTCCACACAAGGCTTGGAACCCCCCCCCCATTCTCCCACCTAGTTTCCAAGCAACACCCCCTGCCAGTCCAACACAACCCCCCGCCTCCCTCCACCACTCACTGTCCCCCCCTTTCCCCGACCCCTGGTTTAAAGCTACAGGCATCAGTCCAGGCCCTCTGTGTAATCTCTGGGGATCTTGTTAGTGTCTCCCTGCAGCTTAGTCGGAGAAATGATTGCTTTTTCACTACTTGCTATCAGTCATTCAGTAGAAATGGCAGTGCCACTGACTCAATTGTATAATGATGTTGCGTATTGTACAGCGAGTCATTCAGTCACCAGTGTTTCATATTCTAAGCAGGGTCGCAGCCATTAAGTGTGAGTTCAGCTCACTGCGATTGACGTCTTGAGTCATACGAGGCTGTTTTCACGTTATTGTTTCTGCTTCCTCAAAAATGTTCCGTGGACGTGCTTCAATTGTCTCTCGATCTCTGCTGAAGTTCCTTTAATGTCCAAGTCTATATCGTGTTTCTCAGGCGGTTGTTGCGAACAAATCAAGTTAACACTTTCTGAGGCACAAGGCTTTATGCCTGTCGAGACATGGATTTGAGTGCATTTTTTATTTTGTGAAGGGCAGTAATCTCAAATTCTCGATGTTTAATGTGGGGAGCTGGCACTTGCTTTTTTTAGTGCAGGAGGTATAAAGTGACACATTGGTGATTTGTTTCTGAAGTGTAATGACAGTTTTTATTTGTAGGCATCGAAGCATCCGAAGCAGAATTGGGTACATTATCTCACAGCCAGATTTAGGGGGAATTGGGTGGTGGTGTGGGGGGGGGGCGACCAGCCGTGAAATTGTGGCAATGTTCTCTCTGTGTTTCATCTCGCCAGACTCCTTCTTGTTCACGTTGCCCAATTCCTTTGGTTTACGTCAGTTCACTCCAGTTTACCTCTGTTCACGGCAGAAAACGCGGTTTCCTTAGTTTATGACACTTTTAAAAAAAAATTTTTAAAAATAGTTTACCTTACTTTACCTTTTTTTTTTTTTTTTTTTTGCAGTTTGCCTAATTTTAGTTTGTTTCAATGTATAGTGGTATAGTTGTATCGCGGTGTGTTTCTGGTTACTCTAATGTTAATTAAAGTTGGAAGTTTGAAAAGCTAGTCTCACAGCCCTAACTGTGAGGGAAATTTAACTTACAGTCGATATCCTGGAGCAGAAAGCTTTGAGCATTATTTATGAAACTCCCTGGCAGATTGTATTTTTTTCCCCTTTTTGACAATAGAAGCAGACAGTCAGACACCATCCTGTTGTGCTATTTTCCGATTCTCAGACACACTTTAGTGGGCAATTTTAACACGACTGTGGAGGCGAACAGTACTGTCAAAAGAGACTCATCGTGCTCAGATGATTCATGAAATAAAAGAAAATGTGGAATAGGATAAATGGTGCAGAAAAACTATGTGTAAGCCTAAGTTTTGTTTTTCCTCTTTATTTTAGAGTAATATTTTTTTATATTATTCTATGGGCCTGTTCAACCTGTTTAAAATTCTGTTCTGCAATGAGCAAAATGACAGATTCTGTTTGTAGCTGACAGTATAAAAAATTATAAATTTAATACTTTTTTTTTTTGATGGAGAAAATGGTCTTGCTTGTGATAATGGTATTAGCATGTAGTGTTTTTATCTTAATTGGAAATATAGTCAGTATTTGATCTGTCGGGAATAAACCGGGAATTCAAATGAGTTCAGCAGGCACAGGGAGACCTCACTTCACTTCAAAACAGAGCCTGAGAGGATGTAGGTGGGAAATCTGAGCGAGTAAATTATTTAATTTCCTAACCAGCCGCAATGGCTGAGATCCTCAAGGAATGTTTTCCCAGGATTTATGCACCTGGATGGCCCCTGGGGTTTCCCAGGTGCATGAAATTCGAGGCGATTTTGTCAGCGGATATGCGTAAAGTGTTTAGTCCGCCTCGCGTAATGAAACTGCAGAAACTACGACCTGAAAATGACCGGCTAGCTATGACTAAAAGCAACGTTTTGTCCAAAAGCGAGGACTTCGTTCGCTGAAAGGGCTCAAATCTGATGTAAAATGAATGAATGCGCCTCCTAACCTGGCAGTATCCATAGCAAGATGGAGATGTGGCCGAAATGATGCACAGGAAATGACACGATTTGTATATTCATGCCAGCCTTTAGCTAACTGCTCTACCAGGTGATTAGCAACAGGGAGAGGCTGCAGAGAGTTCTGGCTGTTCGCTAAGCACCTGTTGTCGGTTGAACAGACTGCTCGGCGTGTTCTTTCTCTCTTCTGAAAAATGACACTGCTAAATGCATCGTGAAAATGCATCAGCTTTTGTTCACAAACAGTATGACCGAAATGGTATACCGGGGATCTTTTGCACTGCACTGCACTATACACAACACTTCCACAGTTTCTTATGCAAAGAAGGGAAAACATGTACTGCGTGTTGCATGTGACTACATCAAATCCTTGAACCCTCAATTTACTGATTGGAACCCACAGTTTTGTTATTATTAACCTCTAATGACTCATTCGAACGAGGCTTACAATTAGCAGTTCCAAATGTGCAAATTATCAAGTCGAGGGCTGTAATTAGTAAATTGAGGGCTTTAAATGGTGTTTTGTAGGGTGTAGTCATGTTCTCTCAGGGTCTCCATTGTGAAACAAAGCCCAATAAAGTTACATTATTTAATAAAGCTTCTCTATAAATATGAGAAGAGAACAGGTTTTGGGCAACCATGGTGTATGATCGCAGGAGCTATTTAAGAATTGCTGTTGAGGAGGACTCCAGTTCTGCAGTGTGCTAGAAACGTCTCTGAATACAGATGAGAGGAATTAACTGTTTTATCCAGGTATTGTGCAGTTACCGTAAGCTTTAAATAGCTTGCCTTATGTGCCACTGAGGTCATGTGACCCCCCCCCTCCACCCACCCACCCGACAGTAAAAAAAAGAAAAAAGAAAAGGGGAAATTATCTGTATGATGCGTCCCTTGCATTTTTAGATTGCCAGACAGGTGGGCGTGATTCAGACTCGCTGCAGTATTTATAGGGTTGCCGTCTTAATCGCTATACACGCTGTAGTCCTTTTGGTTGCATAATTACCTGTTTTGCATGACAAGTTTTGTGAATTGGCCATTAATCCTCCATTCATAGTGACTGATTTTGTCTTCAAAAAGCCAATCAGTGACTGGTATTTATACCAATTCTCCAGGATCTATCCTCGTAATTCTGTATATGCCTTGCTTTCATCATTCTATGTTTTGGAGGGAAAAAGTCATTGGTTATTTATTATTCTATTATAATAATATATCTATTATTTATATAAAATTGATTACCACAAGTGGTTTTGGTAATGAATCATTCACGGATAATCATGATACGTCTTACATTTGTCCGTTTATTGGCGCTAGCTCAACACATTAGTCAGAGGTAAGTGATCGCAGGTGATGGCAACCCAGCTGGTTCTTACGTGTGTGTGTGTGTGTGTGTGTGTGTGTGTGTGTGTGTGTGTGTGTGTGTGTGTGTGTGTGTGTGTGTGTGTGTGTGTGTGTGTGTGTGTGTGTGTGTGTGTGTGTGTGTGTGTGTGTGTGTGTGTGTGTGTGTGTGTGTGTGTGTCATGCTTGGTTTGCCTTAATTAGAAATTTCAATGCACTTTCAATGTTCAATCTGTATAGTATTACTTATGTTTATTATGGTAGTAATCTAAGTATAGTGAAGTATAGCTTCATTCGTCTTAAGGGCCCATCCATAGTAAATAAATGCATGCAAATTTCCCATAGACTTCAATGTAAAATGGTGCTACAGCAAAACAAATGGAACTCTGTCATGCTTTAATGGATTTTCATGAAACTTCATCAGGTGGTACATCAGTAAATTCCGCATTGAACCATAGAGCGAATTTTGATTAATCTGTTGCCATGGCAACAAAATGTATGCAAGATAGCAAAAAATGGCTCTAGGTTTAATGGAACATGTATCATAGAGTATCTGTGCAGAAATTGGTGCAATTCAGATGTTCGGTTATGGAGATCCATTCGTTTTGCTGTGGCAGGTTATGCAAATTTGACATTTTGAGAAAACGGCCTTTAAAGTTACACATAATAATTCACATGGCATCACAACCATTTGATAAGTGTTATGCACTACTCAATAGTTATAATTCCATTTCCTTGTAATAATATGACAATGATACATGTATGAGTCATTTGCAATAAATGTTTGTTTAAATTAGTCATCTGGAGGTCTGGTAACATTAAATGATCGAGAAATAAAGATTGAAATTGATATTACGTTAAAAAAATATATATACAGATCCTTTCCAAAAAATTAGAATATCATGGAAAAGTTGTTTTTTTCCATAATTCCATTTAAAAAGTGAAACTTTCATAGATTATAGATTCATTACACACAAAGTGAAATATTTCTAGCCTTTATTTGTTTTTTTTCTTAATTTTGGCTTACAGCTCCAGAAAACCCCCAAAACAGTATTTCAAGAAATTTGAATAGTGTGTCGAAAATCAGCATTTACTTCAGTTATTTCAGAGAATGAATGTTTTAGACTGAGTGGCACACTATCATCTAATTTACTCAAAACACCTGCAAAGTTTATCTCAGTTTGGTTCAGTATGGGGAAGACTGCAGACTTGACAATTGGCCAGAAGACCATCATTGACACCCTCCAGAAGATGGGTAAGCCACAAAAGGTCATTGCTAAGGAGGCTGGCTGTTCACAGAGTGCAGTGTCCAAGCATATTAATAGAAAGTTTAGTGGAAGGGAAAATGTGGCAGGAGAAGGTGCACAAGCAAAAGAGATGACCGTAGGCTTCAGCGGATTGCCAAGCAAAGACGATTCCAAAATTTGGCGGAGATGCAGAGGGAGTGGACTGAGGCTGGAGTCAGTGCTTCAAAAACCACCACGTACAGACATATCCGGGACATGGGCTACAACTGTCGGATTCCTCGAGTCAAGCCACTCCACTCATTCTCTGAAATAACTGAAGTAAATGCTGATTTTCGACACACTATTCTAATTTCTTGAAATACTGTTTTGGGGGTTTTCTGGAGCTGTAAGCCAAAATTATGAAAAATGAAACAAATAAAGGCTAGAAATATTTCACATTGTGTGTAATGAATCTATAATCTATGAAAGTTTCACTTTTTGAATGGAATTATGGAAAAAAAAAAACTTTTCCATGATATTCTAATTTTTTGGAAAGGATCTGTATATAAAAAAATGTAAAAATCATCTGTACATGTATACAGTACATGTCATTTCTTGCCTGTAATATGATTGGGGGGGGGGGGGTAAATTACCTCCAACCACGATACAATGCATGGCGGTCAACATGGAAATTTGCATGCATTTCTTTACTATTGAAGGGCCCTTAAGTTTTGTAACATATCTTTTAAAAATTGTGAACATTTGTACATGGTCAGCCTCCTCCTCCTCATGAACGCCGATTATACTGCTACACTAGTAATTCTGAGTGAGTGGCGTGCTAATTGTGTGTTTGAAACCTCCTGGTGCGGGGCCTCGAGTCGTGACGTGGCTACAGCAGACGTTAAGGTCAGACGGCCTGCTTTGAACTCGCCGGAAACTCTCATCCGCATTCCAACGATGCCCATCTCCCAAACACAGTTTGGCACTTACAAGTCCTGAAAATGAGACAGTTACGGACTGAATTGCAAAAAAAAAAAAAAAAAAAAAAGGTAATTTTCACATCAGTAAGATCCGCGCCACTGATGAGAGATGACAGGTGGCGACTTTTCAATCGACCCCTATCATTGTTTTATTTCTCTACATCTGCCTAGTTATTGCTTCTACCGATTTAAAATTCTAATGGGCTCTTGAGCATGCAATATAGGCGGGGTCGTCTCAAGGTTCTCTGAAAACTCACTTGACATGTACTTTTTGTGGAGACGCAGGAGCGGACGCCCTCTTCTCCGTAATTACTTCTGCTCTCAGCTTACCTGCTACGCAAGCTGGGTGTGTGTGTTTGTTTACAATAAGGGGTTTGTGCTGTCTAGTGTCCCATACTCGGTGTCCAATGTCTCTTTGGAGGATACGTGGTCGAGTGAGTTGTGGAGATGCTTTCCTCCCCAGTTTCCCAATGCCGTTTTGAGCTCTGTCCGCTGTGACACAACCCCGCCGTTTCGTTTTCAAGGGCGTTTTACTCGGCGCAGTTAGCCAACTACCCAGCCCTGAACTGAGGCTGGGCATGCTTGCTTGGAGAGGTCAGCCACGCTCACAGCGCCCCCTCTGGTCAACGTGGAGCCAGAATCATCTCTCACTGGGAAATGATCGCTGTCTAACCCAGTGTTACTCTCTCAAGTCCTGTGTCATCATCCTGATGAGTAATATTATAAAAGAAATGATGACGGGTAAATTATGGGAATGACAGCAGTGTCTCTCTCCCTCATTCTTTGCCCTTTCTACTGCTCGCGAAAAAATTGGCAATACAGTTATTCTGTCTTCTCCTCCTGTCTCTCCAACCTATCCCCTCCTCCCACTATGAATAATTCAGTCTTCAGTGTCCAGAGTGATTATACACCCCCCCCCACCCCCCCCCCCAAGGGATGTGAATCAATAAAAAGACCCGTCTCCCTGGCAATGGTAGCCGTACCCCTCCATGGTATTCTTACTGAGTGATCTGTGATACGGGGTGCGATAAGCATCGATTAGCCTGTTCTTTTTGTTGTCAACGCTCACTCTCTGAAAGGCGGATGCTCATTTTTAATGATGTGCTCATAATATATCCCTTTGTTGTCCTCTAGACTCTCCCAGAATACAGTAACCCTACCCTGCGGTGTGCCAGCACCTTGTCCACGTTCACCTCTTTAGAATGGACGCTGTGATTGGTGGAAGGCAGACACGTGATAAAACACCAGCCAAAAAAAAACAAAACAACCTAGGTTTAGCACCCATTATTTGTTTACTCCAATCATGCAAAATATAGTGGAGCCTTTTTCATACTATCATTGATCACTGTGGTAGTTTTATTAGTGCCCTGTTAACACTGATATAAGGGAATGTTTCTCTTCAGATCATTATGGAGGACGCTGTGTGTGCTAGACTCGTTTATGCATTAGCTTTGTGCAGATTTACAGTGGTACTGGCATAACTGAGGCCATGTTGTTCTTCTGTTGTCTTTGTAAGTGGTGCTTGTAATTTCTTGTTGTTCGTTTGTTGTGTTTGTCAGTGGTCATTGTAGTCTTTCTCAATGTTGGTGTGCAGTCTTTTTCAGGGCTCAATTTAAATTGTTTGTACCACAGTTTATTATATTTCTCTGTGTATGAATACAGTATTTGTCAGTGGCTTTTAATTGTTTTATACCATGGTTTAAAATACTTCCCTGAGAATGTATGCAGTCTCTGTCAGTGGTGGATTGTGGTCTTTCTCCCCACTGGACTGTGGCCTTCATCAGCTTACCGAAGTCTTCCTGTGCACTGACCTGTGGCGGTGATAAACAATTGTGTCATTTCATGCTTCTTGGCAGTGTTATATGCTGTAATCCTTTGGATTTTGACTTTCACATTTCCAGTTTCTGTTCAATTTTTGCACATCGCACAATAGTGCAGTGTGTAGCTTGAGGTGTTTGAGTTTCTGGTTAGCTAGTTGATAAAGCGTTGGGTAACAAGCTAACTCCACTCTACTAAAATCCAGCAGTAGAAATATGAGATTTTAAGTATTAATGTAGAGCATACAAAAATGATCAATTTTGTCATTAATCTTGCAACGGTACCCTGAGTGGATCAATTTTAGTTGAAATATTGCTTGTGGTAGGATTCCTCCTGCGCCCCACCCATCAAAATGAATATATACAGCGAGCACCATAATTAATTGGACAGTGACAAATTTCTTGTTATGTAGGTTCTGTACTGTAGCACTTTGAATTTGAAAGGATACAATGACATTTTTTGTACATAGTCCCCCCCCCATTTTCGGGCATCAAAAATATTGGACAATTTAACATAATGTAGAATAAAGTAATCATTTTAAATATTTGGTCGCATATCCTTTGCATGCCATGACTTCCTGATGTCTGTGACCCATGTAAGGAAAAAAGGAACGTCTCTCGAACGTGATGAAAAGATACAAAGTTTATTTCTGATACCGACAGTGACTAAGCGGACGAATGACACTTAGGATTCAGCAGAGTCAGACTGAACCACGAACGTTTCAAATGACTGCTTTTTATCTGGTTTCCCAACTTTGATCCGGAGTGTTGAATACACATACTAGGAAGGATGTAGACAGTTTTGTGTTTTGTGACACCTATCAATTAGGCCGTAGTGTATTGGCCGTCTTGCTGTGATTGAATTAGCACGTCTGTTGATTTGAGTAGTTCCTGATTTCCCACTCACGTTCGCTATGCTACCCTTGCACCAACAGTATTTGTAATAATGATAAGATCAATGGAATGTGTGGCTAGCAGACATATTGGCCTCAGAGACAGACTTCTTACACCCAACAATATCAAAAGACTCTGGAGAAGGATGCATTCAAATGCAGAGACGTCATAGTATCGCTTGTAAGAGTACCTGAAAATAAGATATCAAGAGTCTTTTGATGCTGTTGGGTCACAGACATCAGGAAGTCATGGCATGAAAAGGATATGCGACCAAATATTAAAATGATTACTTTGTTAAATTGTCCAATATTTTTTGATGCCAGAAAATTGGGGGGGGGAGACTATGTACAAAAGGTTATATCATTTCTAAATGCTTTATCCGATATGAATGAAAATACCCTCAATTTAAAGATGACAGTCTGCACTTCAACTTCATTGTGATTGTATTCTTTCAAACTCAAAGTGCTAGAGTACAGAACCAAAATAACAAAAAATGTGTGACTGTTCAATGAATTACAGTGCTCACTGTATGTCTGATAACCTTCTAAGGACCACTCTGACGCGTGGGAATTTCAGTCGAATACCCCATTTGACCTGTAATCCTCTGTTATCCTTGTCAATAAAATGGAACAAATATTTTTAAGGCTCAGAGAACATTTACATGTTACTATGTTCTACTGCAAAAGCCAGTGGGATTAAAGGGGATCAGAACGTTCCTCTCAGAAATAGACAGTTGTTCCCAGATTCATATACTGTTCGAATTTGACTACCCTCATCCGTTCACTGCTCCCGCAGGAAGGAGCTCAGACAAGTGGCTTTTGGCGTGTCTGTTTGAGTGAGCACCTCAGTGTTGTGCACGTATGCAATTCTCAGAGAGCTATCATTTAGAGATGTGGGGGGTGGCCGGGAGTCAGGGTATTAATGTAAGACTGCTAGTGCAAACCAGAGGTCACAATTTAATGTTCCCTGCTTATTTCTGGGACCCTAGCCGGACACTTGTATATTTGAATGAGGCGGGGTCGCTGTCAAGATGTGTATTGAATGTTTGAGAGACTTGCGCGCACTTGACACTGATAGAGATTTCAGTCGCGGTGCTGTGAACACCCCTCCCGTCTCCCAAGCCCAGCGCCGCGCGGCTGTCGCCAAGTCCATCAATCACCACGCCTCGAGTTGGATCGAGTGACTGAATTGCGTCTCCTGGCTGACAGGTTCCCACAGTCTCACACGGACGAGGATGCTGCGGAAGAGACAAAACGGACTCGACATTAATGGTCATTCAGGTTTGACCGAGCCGTGTCGGCGGGGAAGATGGGGTCACCCGTCTGGCGTGGGCGCGCTCGTGACGCGCCGTCACTCTGTATACCCCCGCTATCGGGGGCGCTCAGCCAGAGGCGGACACTGCCTGCGCGGAGGGTTTGGACATGGTCGCTGAAGGGCATTTAAAACGCGCTTTGGGCTGACAGCTCGGAAATGGGCTACAGAGATAGAGGAAGTGTTTTCTGCCTGCAGAAAGGGGAGGGGAAACGGAGCCAGGGTTGAGCACTCTGGATAAATTCCCAGAGAAGCAGTTTAAGGCAGGACTGCGTGCGTGCATGCGTGCGTACGTCGTTGTGTCTGAACACACACGCGTCACGTTATCATCGGAACAGTGTGTCTCGGCTGTCAGTTTGGGCCTCTCCTGAGTGAAAGATGGAAAGACAGAAGCAAAGCTGTAGCAGTTTGACAGCTCCACCCCCCCCCCCCCCCCTCCCATCAACCAAAAAAGTGTGAAAAGGATGTCAATGCAAGGCATTGCCCAAAGCGCACCTCTCCATCAGAGCATTGCATTCTGGTGCATCAAATACTGGTTTATCGCACCGCGCTACGCCGTGCCGCCGGGTGAGGGAAGCTCATTAAACCTTGGGAGATTACGCATTCCATGTAAATTTTCTTCCCAACTATTTGAATTATTTGAATGCGTTTAGCATTGCCTTAGCGCACATCAACAAACTCAATCTCGTGTTTGCCTATAGGCGAGCAAATGTGCCTTCGACCGCGATACAAAGGCAAGCATTTATGTGTGTTTACCTTTAACCGGTGAGGAGTGTGAAAATGTGGAGTCGGGCCAGATTTCCACTGCCTGTCTGCAGCTTCCTTGTCAAATTGTCTGGGGGACCCCCCCCCCACCCCACCTTCAGCCTCAGTTTTGCAAAGGAAGACGCTATTATGTTCCCAGACGAAAACGCTGAAAGAGAAATTCATGCCTGGATGAGAGAGCCCGACAATTATCAGTGACCCAGAGCTCATTTAAATGTGCGTCTTATGCCATCTATTATTTTAATTGACGGTTTTTGGAAGCGGATTCAAAGCGGAACAAAGAGTGTGCAATTGGAGGGAGGTAGAGGGGAATCGCCCTGTTGTTGTCTGTGATGTGTGTGTGGGTATCAGGCCAAAGAAAGAGGGTGGTGGCAAGAGTGTGGGTGGGTGGGTGGGTGGGCTAGGTTGAGATATTGAATAGGACTTTACCCAGAAAAGCGTCTCGTCAATTCCAGAGGAGGCAAGGGGTACGGGATCGGCGCAGTGACGTATTGGTGAGTGTCGGGTGGACTGACTGATTCAGTCGTGGGCGTGAGAGTGAAAGCACCCGGCCGGTGCGTTGCGGTTAAAAGATTTGGTCGCGGAGTCGCAGCGGGTCGGGGCAGAGCCCGTTTCTCTGGACCTTTCGGCAGCTCCGACGCGCACAGGAGATCCGGCGGCGTTTACAGCGCCAGCCGCTCGCCGTGAGAGAGCGCGCCTTTCATGTCCGATTAGCTCAGCGGATTTGAGGCTGAGCAAGCCCTCCCCGGTTTGATATTGGCTTGTTTACTCACCCTAAAATGAAGAAACCTAATTACACACAAGTGAGAGTACTTCCTTTGATCTCCTTGTTGCTGTCACCGGCAGTTTTAGAGGCATGGCTAATCAACCGCACGCATTTGAGTCTTGGGTTCGGAATAAGGGGGGTGGGGGGGGCGACGGGGAGGGCAGTGATTAATTTTCTTTCTCTCCCTCACCGGTGCAGGAAGTAGAAGAGAAGGGTTATGGCGGGTGGGGGGGGGGGGGGTGTGTCTGGTTAACTCTCCCTTCTTATTCCTCATTTGGAATCGGTGTTTTATTTGCTAATTCCCATATTCCATTATTATAAGCCTGCTGTTTAACTGGTTCTCAACAGAAGCCAGTGGGCAGGGAGGGTGGGCGTTTCATAGGTTAAATTAAACTATTCATCAATGAGCCGTGATTCCTTCCAGTGGTGCACAGATGCATTTTGGGAGGATTTTTGGTGCAAATTGTTGTTTGTTTTTTTCCCTCCATTTATTTCTCCCCGTCCTCTCCCCTCCCATCCCTCTCAGTCCTCTTCACTACTTTGTAATCCTTTTCATTTCATGCCGCACGTTCAATTAAAATTATTTTCTGTACCAAAGCCATATTAAGGATTTCCTTGGGCAGAATAATTTTGTCACACAAATGTTTCTTTTGTGCCAAAGGTTTGGGCTGCGCAATTGTTTGAGTTTGATTTCTGTCATGGCACAAATGGAAGTTAAAGCACCGTACAGATAGACAGTGAGGGCTCTGATCACATGCTGTTCCTGAACATTAGGTTTTATTCTTTTTCCCGCGCAGGTGAACCAGACGAGAGGGACCTATCCAAACTGGAGGAGAAGATGTGGGACCCACACTGTCCGCTCACCAGCAAGCAGATCGACCAGTTCCTTGTCGTGGCGCGGTACGGTCCTGACTCGACATCGATACACACTCCCTAACACACGCTGCATGTGATGTGCACAATCTAACGCAAGCACAATTCATAAGCCATATACCCTCCACAAAACACATACACACCATAATTTGCATACACTATACAGACATGTTCTGTCACACACATACACCACAAAAGACTGTGCGCTCTAACATGCATACACTGCATAGGACGTATACATTCTGGAACGTGCATACTCTGCATAAGCTATGCAGGGATAGCCTTGTTTAGCATGTGGATGGGAAACCTGGGAAACCTTAAATCCGGGGTCCTCAATCTTATCCAGTAAGGGCCGGTATGGGTGCAGGCTTTTGTTCCAACCAAGCAGTAACACACCTGATTCTACTAATCAGGGGAATCAGGTGTGTAACTGCTTTGTTGGACCGTAGTCATTAAAGATTCCCTTGTACTTTCCGTAAGCGTGTTAATCCCGGTGTCTTGGTCAAATTCTACACACTGCCTCCCTACAAGTGGGCACTTAATCTTACCTAAATCCTAAATTAGATTAAATGTTCCGAAGCACCCGAAATGTCTGCACTGTTGTAACTTTGGGACTAATGGTACAAAGCAGACTTTTGGCTAATTTGGGTGCAATTTCTCATGTGAATGTACTTTTGCCCCCCAATACATAAACTTAAAGGTAAAAATAATAGTAATAATAAAAGGACATTGTGTACAAATGCACTCAACGACAAACATACTCGGCATAGACTTCATACAGTAATGCATCAGTGTTATGGTTGGGAAATGGGAGCGCTGCTCTTGTTATATGTTGTTGATATGTAACCTTTACTGCTTCAGTAAATAACTATGCATATTCAGTATATGTTAAAAAGTAAGCTATGCAAGTTGCCTTAGGTAAAGCATGTGTTTATTTACATATTTTATCTGCTTATACTGTATATAAACATATACATCATCTAATGCTGATAAAATATTGCCTCCATCCCTTCAGCTGGCATTCACTCGCCAGTCAATTCATCAGTATCCCATTATATCTCAGCCTTTTGGACTATTACATGGATCTTTTAACTTAAAAAGTCTAAATCAGTTGTCAATGTTTGGAGTATTAAAACAGTAGTTATGCCTGATGTTGTGGCTCCAGAAATACAGATTTTATCTGTTTGATGACTGCTGAAATAGTGATATAAATAAACGCTAAGACTTTTGTAGTTCTCTTTCTGTCTGGCTTCGAGCACATTTAAAGGAGACAAAACGATAAGATGGTTTTGTAGAGAAGCCAAAAAGCAAACAGGGAAGAGTGCTAGAATAAAACACCTGATCTAAAAGAGATTTTGCAAGTACTAAGAGAGGCATTAATGGAGTCCATTTCACAAGCCTGTGTCCCCTTGGCATATCACGAGGAATAAGGTATGGGTCTATGTGAGTCAGGATGAGGTTGTAAGCTAAGGGTTTAGGTGTGTGGGTCAGGTCAGGTTGAGGTTTTAAGGGAAATGTATAGCATACTTTGTAGCACACAGAGTTACAGGTTTGTGTGTGCCAGGTAGAGGCTGTAATGGAGAGGTATAAAGGTATAGGTGTGTATCAGTCAGGTAGAGATGGTAAAGGAAATGGAGGGAGGGAGGGAGGGAGAGGTACAAGTGTTTGTTGGTCACTCTGGGAGAGGGCACAGTGGTCTCCAGAGTGCAGCACTGGTCAGGTGAAAACTGATGCATGTTAATCAGTTTTGGAATTAAACGACTTGCTAGCGGTAGTGGGCTCGCTCGCTCGCACGCACACAGCTTTTTGCCGATTTTGCTGAGCCCGTAAGCAGCAGTAGCACTCTGGTGCTTTCCTTTGTTACCGGTTGCCATGGAAACCTACCCGAAGGTTACGCACACCAGCTTTCAGAGCTGTATTTGCACTCACCTCCTTTTTTATTTTTTTATTTCCACTTTCTCCACTTGTTTCATTTAATCCAAAAACTGTAAAATGTCACAAAAGCTACAGTCCACATCTTCAGCAATGTCAGTTTTAAAAATATATAAATAAATTCCTTTTTTAGCCTCATTGTGGTATTTTTCTGTCGTATTTCAACCTGCATTGTGTATTACGAACAGCACAAATCAACTTCCTACCTTATCTGGGCTGACAAGCCTGAGGGATTTACAGAACAATGGAGAACACCCTGGTTTTTATCTGAGGCGAGCCATCCGTTAATCTGGGCTTTGGTGTGGGTGAAGTCAACGTGCCCCCTAGCATTGGTGTTAATGAACGGCCTCGAGGCTGAATAGGACCCTGAGGGTCCTGTGGGTAAACGCATGCAGGGTGGGGCCCGTCTGACCCATTGAAGCCTCCGGGCTTCGCTCACAGCAGAGAGGGGCCCGGCGCCGCTCTGTGCTCCTCAGGTATGCCAGAACTCCCCGGGCGGGGGGCGGTAACTCTGTTCCGCGTTCTTCAGAGAAGCAGTGACTTCAATTCAATTCAGTTTTATTTGTGTAGCGCCTCTTACAAAGGGCAGAGTCACAAAGAAGCGGACGCCCGCTGTCCGCTCCTTCCCTCCTGTCCCTTTATCTGGACGTCTGTGTGGAGGCTGATGAAGTTTCTTTAGTTCCAAATTTTGAAGAAAAAAAATTGATGCTGGACAAAAGAGGAGTGCATGACATAGTGAAGTGAGGTAGTGTGGAAACGGCTTGTGTTTCTTTCCCACTTGTGTTTATTTGTGGTTATTGATGATTATTGACAATCGTTGATGACAATATTTATGTTTGTAGTTATGGTGCTGATGTTGATGTAGTTATGGTGATAATGATAATGGTGGTTATGATGATGATGATGACGATGACAATGTTGATCATGACAATGGCTCTCTTGTTTGCAGAGCGGTGGGGACCTTCGCCCGGGCGCTGGACTGCAGCAGCTCTGTCAGGCAGCCAAGTTTACACATGAGTGCCGCCGCAGCCTCCCGAGATATAACACTGGTGAGACAAACCGCCCCGCTGCACCCCGAGAAACCGCCCCGCTGCACCCCGAGAAACCGCCCCGCTGCACCCCGAGAAACCGCCCCGCTGCACCCCGAGAAACCGCCCCGCGGCACCCCGAGAAACCGCCCCGCTGCACCCAGAAAAACAATCCAGCTGCTCAAGCCTCTTAAGAGACATGAAAACTCCTTTTGTCGCTCTTAAGACGGAGTCCCATTACATTGCAGCTGCCCTGGGATTGAATCCAGGAACCGACACCACACTGAAGGATCGGTTACGCTTATCCATTATTGGCTGAGTCTACCCAATATTCTGCAGTGGGTGCTTTTGTAATTATACTAAACTTTGTTCTCCTTCTCCTTCTCCTTCTCGGGCTTTGACTTTAAAGTTTCATTGTTTCGCAGAAGCATCGTAAACCTGTTGACCTTCGCTAATTTGTTTTGATCAATAAGATTTGTCAGAAAGGAGAAAAACAGTCAATTCTGTGTTGGTAGCAGGTGCCAGTGCTGGGGCTAAGAATACCGTCTCATTACCCTATTTACAAGGGCTCATCAAAAATCCTTCTCAACCCCCCCCCCCCCCCAAAGGAAACGTGCAACTGCAACTCAATTAGCCAACAAATGAGATATTTGGAATCAGTAATTCTCTGGTGGGGTTTGGCTTCGAGCTGAATTTTTAATCTAAAGGCAGATCAAACTAAATAAGCCTGTAGGCATTCTCAGTCCTTCACAGTGAACGAACATCACTGTCTGTCCACAGTGATACAAGCACCACTTTATCTCAGCCTAACAAAGTAATTATAGTCAAATATTTCGTTTTTGTTTTTTTGTTTTTTTTTGTGAGGGCGGGGTGGTTGGGGGGGTACAGGGAGGAAAGGAACTGCATATTTTTGGGCAATAATCATCGGCACACTTGAAAAAGCCGCACATTCATTTTCACACACTTTACCAGCTCACAAATCAACATTAAAAAGCCCTCTGTGACTTCCTCCACTGAAAGCTTCCTTTCATGTTTTTTCAATTTAGAAAAATAAAGAAAGGTCAGTTTTGGCAAAAAATGTGTTGTAATAATAATACTTAATCTTATTTACGTCATACTTTGGTTTGGACGTCATGTGCATTTTGGTGAATTAAGTATTACAGAAAAAAACATCTCTAATATCTCTGTAATCTTTATAAAGGAAGGAGTTTGATAATCATAACATCTCAAACGGAACAGATATAAACAGATAAATACAACAAACACGGGGATTTTAACTAAGATCATAAACAAAGTCACGGCAGGGTGGTAGAAATGTGTTCTCCAGCCAGCTTTGAATTTGCTGATGTAATGGGCGAGGCGAAGATGTTCAGACAGAATTAAATGTTTTTTGCGAAAGAGCTGGCTTTTCTTTGTTGTGGCTTGAGCACCAAAAAAATAACATTTTAAAAATGTGACTTGATTTAGTAGAGCATGTAGAATAAGTGACCATTTACAAAAAAAAATGTAAATGAATAAAATAATAAAAAATCCATACCTGTCAGGTTCAGGGTACCTCATGGGGAAGGGACTGGCTGTGTACTGTGCACTGACCTTTTATAGCCACCCAAACGGCGGTCTCAGAGCTCTGCTCGCTCAAACGCTGCGCCGTGTGGCATCCAGTCCTCCTGTGCTCTGCCTCTGCTTCCTCTCCCCTGAGTCGGCCAGAGGAGAAATGAGTTCTATTAAAACGGGTCAGAGTAATCTACACGCACGTCCCCCCCGTTCCCGCCTCAACCGTATCGCTGCCATCATTCATAGGAGGGGGGGGCGGCGTTTGACCGGAGTGCGGTCGTCAACACCGCCGCGTCCCGTCCGGCCAGGGGGAACGCCGGAGGAATTTTCCCGCAACGAAGCAAACCGAGGAAAATGGACTCCCCAATGATTTTGGAAGTGATCAAAGGTCAGAAGCCGATTGAGTCATTGAGGCTGCAGGCTGTGTCCTTGCTTATTAAGACCTTTGAGACACTTACAGGTCAGTCAGTGGGGAATTCCTCAGCCATTGGTAACTGCACGCAGCCTTTGATCGGTTGGTGCGGTTGGTGCTCTGTGCTGTGAGTAACCTGGTTTCCGATTTCATTTCCTGTGCAGTTCCACGCCATGGACACCCTGCATCGGCACGGTTACGACCTCTCCAGCGCCATCAGTGTGCTGGTGCCGCAGGGCGGCCCGGTTCTGTGCCGGGACGAGATGGAGGAGTGGAGCGCGTCCGAGGCCAACCTGTTCGAGGAGGCGCTGGAGAAATACGGCAAGGACTTCAACGACATTCGGCAAGACTTTGTGAGTGACGGCTAAGCGTTGGGTGACAGGGTCGGAGGGAGTGAGAGAGTGAGAGAGTGATGTACATGTGTCCAGGTGTGAGACACAAACAGATTGGCGTTACAGACGGAGAGAGCAGAGATGCGAATGAGAGATGGTAGGCAGTAGAAATATTGGAAGTCTCTACAGGCTGGTGAAGTCTGCTGATTTGTTGACAATTTTACCCTGCACAGTTGATGTTGATAATTCAGTTGCACAGAAGAAATCCAAGACTCTCGCACTTCCCTATGACAACAGTGTATGCACACAGACTACTTTCTGGCCAGCAGGAGTCGCTATTGCACTGTACTATGTGCAGTATGTCTATGGGCAGTGAAAGGATGTTTGTACAAGGTTTTGTTTCCTGAATGCGGCGGGCACCACCCATATGGCAGCGCTCTGCAGAAAGCCACAATCCAATTAAACGTGTGGTGTCACAACGGTAATGAGTGTACTGCTGTTATCTCCGTGTGCACTTAAGTGTGCTTTAAACAGCTCTTATGGATTTAGGGTATGTGAGGGGGTGTAAGGACTTGTGGGAAAAGGATGGATTTTATTTTTTAGAGGCTGAGCTCGAGCTAAGAGCAAAGGGAGAGCGAGAGAGACGCTTCAGCAAAAGGGCGTGCGAGTCCCTCTCGCTGATCACAGAAAAAGGAACCGACAGCCAGAGCATGACAGGACCAGTAGAGAGGGGCGTATTCAACATTGGGAGAGAGAACAGGAGCTAGTCAGAACTTCTGTCGAGGGAAACGGAGAGCGAGGTTAGCCGGGTAGGTAATGTCAGGCCAGGGGCACCCTGAGGACACGCTGCTGAGCTATCAGAGAAACCTGCCAGGTCCTCGGACTCTAAGCCAGGGAGGGAGGGGGTGCCCGCATGCGGCGGGTAATTCAGTTAAACGGATTTATTAAAGCTGGGGTGTAAAGGTAGTCGGAGGACGGGCCCTCGGCTCTCAAGGCCCATTAGGGCCAATTAGGGCCGCCGGCTCTGCGTTCGTCGTCGGTTTGAAAGCTGTTGGCGAGGCTGTTTTAGGCAGAGCCATTATTCTCCCCTCCCATGAGCCGGCCTGAAGAAGCCTCCCCACCCTGAGCGGGTGCTCTGCGTCGTGTTTATATGGTTTGTGCTCCATCGCATCCAGACCTGTGGTTATGGTTCATGCAGCGCTTTACGTGTTATTTCCCTGCGCAGTTGCACATTTGCTCAGCCTATTCCGGTAAAGGTCTTGCTCAAGGATGCAGTCGCGGCGCACCGCCTGGGACTCAAAACCTGAGATGGAGAGTCACCCAAAGGGAACAGTGCCCCCTACCTTCTACTGCGGTACTGCGGCTTCCATCTGTTGACTGAAATACCTGGAAATTGAGCAAACTTCTACTAATCTCACTGCGGCAGTGCCCCCCCCTCCCCTCTCTCTCTCTCTCTCTCTCAAACATGCTTATTGGCGTAGTGTAATAATAAAGTATTAGTGTTGGGAAGAACAAGAATTAATTTAAACTAATGAACATCTGCCATCTCTTCCTCCCCCTCCCACTCTCCATCTTTCCTCCAGCTCCCATGGAAATCTCTCACCAGCATCATAGAGTATTACTACATGTGGAAGACCACAGACAGATACGTACAGCAGGTGAGCTGTACACCACCTCCACTGGCGCCCCCTATAGGGTGAGATGTATCATCCACATTTTCTGGAAATGACACACGGTGATTTCAGCGATGTGTTCACTGTAGTTCATAACCATACAGCCGTCTGACCTCCATTGCCACCCCTGCAGTTTCACTCTTGACTAGTGAAAGGGCAAACAGGAAGCACGGCCGTACTGTGCAGTTTTAAAGAGGGGCGGCATCTCAGACAGGAAGTGTGCCCTCTGACTTGTGCTTTTGTCGTTTTTGTTGTTTTCCTGATCAGAAAAGGCTGAAGGCAGCGGAAGCAGAGAGCAAACTGAAGCAAGTTTACATCCCAACGTAGTGAGTATGAAAGTCATCCTGCTCTCTCAACACTCATTTTAGCCCCATGCCAGCACGCTCCTACCACCCCGTTCATACTGAAGGGCTTTGAGAATCCTCCAAAAGGAATGGAAGTTGCCATAGAAATGCAGTTCATTCATTTGTTTGGTCATTTCTGTCTATGCATGTGCCTATCCAGTGTAACGGAAAGGATATGCTTGTGCCTGCCCAGTGTGACAGAATGGATATGCATGTGTGCCTGTCCAGTGTAACGGTATGGATGTACATGTGCCCTGCTAGTGTGTGGATGCCTCCAGATGGCTGTGTTAAGGCTGTGTTAAGGTATAGCGCTAGGACAGTATACTGTTGTTTCGGTACACAGTCTCCTGCCTCTGCAGTCCTTAATTTTGGCTCAGCCCTCCTCATTTTGCACATTTAGATACACCAGACAGACTTAGCACACCTGGTTGCAATTGTCTGTGAGTTCTCTCCACCGTGTCTCTCTCATTGGCTGGATGTTTAGCGAGTCTCCTCCCCTTGTCTCTCTGATTGGCAGTAATAAGCCAAACCCCAACCAGATAAGTAACGGGAAGATGGCCACCGTGAACGGAGCTGCTGGGGCAGGCGGATACCCGATGGCGGGAACTGGGCGCGCCTGTGAGAGCTGCTTCTGTGAGTAACGCCTTGTCGCTCTGACTGAGGAGCTCCAGACACAGTGATTCACCAGAGAGTTACTGCTACACTGAGTTACCCAGAGAATCACTGCTACCCCAAGGTACCCAGAGAGTCACTGCCACGAGTTATGCAGGGAGTCACTGCTACACCGAGTTACCCAGAGTTACTGCCACACTGACTTACCCAGAGAGCCACTGCTACACTGAGTTACCCAGAGAGCCACTGCTGCACTGAACCAGGGAAGCACTGCCATTGACATGCATTGATTCAGGAATCCCCTGCCATACTGCTAGAGAGACATTACCACAAAGGCCATTTATCACATAGTTTATCTAGTATGATTTAGCCCACAGATTAATTGGCTCTGCTGTGGCAGGACCCAACCTTTTTGTTAGAGAGCCAAGTTTTTCTGCTGGTTTTATCAGGCTCTGTCTCTGAAGATCTCTGACTGAAGATGTAGTGCAACTATAATACACTCTGTCTCAGAGAATATAACCTGCGCCACAAATCTGATCAATACTGTTATTTAGAAGTGAACACATACAGCACTATTTCAATTTACAATTACTTTCGTAAATACATTTTACAATTTACAACTGGAGTGTTAAGTGTCTGTGCCTGTATGACCTTCTGCTGACCCCCCACCCCCAGCCATGCAGTCTGCTCAGTGGTACTCGTGGGGACCCCCCAACATGCAGTGCCGTTTGTGTGTGTCCTGCTGGCTGTACTGGAAGAAGTACGGGGGCCTGAAAATGCCCAGCCGATCTGAGGGGGAGGAGAAGATGCCCGCTAGCCCTGCCCCCAATGTAAGCCCCGCCTCCTATTAAATGAGCTTCGTTATCATCACTGCTGAGATTTTCACCCACGCGGCCACTTTTGTCTTCTACCGATGATAAGGCAAATTTTCTCACTTGTGGCTAGGGCTGCCCACACTGAAATCAGTGTGAAGATATAAAAACGCTGTTTTTTATTATTGTAGGACAAAAAAAAACTTTTAAAAAACTAACAGGCTGTTTGCTGAATCTGTACAGTCTGTCACTTTTAAATTGACATTGGTTGTCTATGTACCACCTTAAAAAAAAGATTAACAGTGTGCTTACAGTTTCAAAACTGTTAGCTCACGTTCAGGACACTTGTCACCATTCCCCCACTCTTTTAATAGCGCCGACCTATCGGCTAAGTTCAAGTGTTAGGCTATAACTCCAGTCGAGAAGCGGCGCATGCGGAAGAGCCAGGCGCATTTTATAAGATGCATAGGCAGAAGCAGAGCCTGCAGTACAGTTGCTTCTCTCTCTATAACTGAAAATACATGCGCAACTGCTTTTTAATAGGCTGCATTTACATAATTGAAACATGAAAAATGGTATAAACGTTTTTTTTAAATCCATCACCACGGTGATGGAAATTTAACTGTATGGATTTTCGTAGCCAGGATGTATGGTGATTGCATGCCACAGCCCTACTTGTGGTTTCTTCATTTGTTCATATGGTTGTATTAATTGACTAGTTCGGCTGAATTAGATGCTAATACGCCATTCGGCTTATCAAATCAAAGTGACTTCTCTGCCCTTTCACTCACCCTCACTGCTTCTTTTGCTCCCTTTCTCTCTCCCTCTCCCTCCCACGTTTCCCTCTCTTTCCCCTACCTTTCCTTCCCTGTCCTACTGCTCCATTTCCCTCACTCCTCTCTCCCTCTTTCCCTCTCCCTCCTCTTTCTTTATCCTTACCTCCATCTCTTTTACTCCTGCCCTGCCTCTCAACCTCCTTCCCTCCCTTTCCCTTTCCCTCTCTCTCTTTCTCTGTGTGCATCCCCCCCTCCCCGTCTGTCTGTCCGTCCGTGTGTCCGTCCTCTCAGGAGCCTCGTTCCCGGGGACACGGCCCCCGGCAGGGCTCGCACATGGTCCCCATGCGAAACAGCGGCAGCCCCAAGTCCTCCATGAAGACCAAGCAGGCCTTTCTGCTGCAGGCCACGCGCCTCACCAAGCTGGCCCGTCACATGTGCCGTGACCTCATCAGGCTGCGCCAGGCCGCGCGCCGCCCCTTTGTGCCCATTAACTGTGGTGCCGTAAAGGCGGAGTGTAAGAGCTCTTTAAATTCTTAACTCACACCCCCTCTCCACCCCCACCCCCATCGCTCGCTGCCATTCCCGACCCCCCCCCCCCCCCCCGTTACTGTCTCTTTATTTTCCTCATTGTTGTTATTATATTATTTTGTTTTTTTTGTATTTTTCGTTCCCAATAAAGAATACCTGCACCCCTCATTTTTTGTGTTGCATCATTGATGTTCTTTTTTTTGTTTAGCTTTGTTTTGTTTTTGTTTTGTGTTTTTGTTACCAAAAAAAAAATTGTTGTAATTTTTAACACTTCTAAACTTGGTGCGAAACTGACGTCTGGCGCGCTAACAAACTGATTCACACACAAACACGCGCCAAGGAATCCATTCCACGCCCCTCTCACTGCCCCCTCACCTTTACTTGTGTTCTTGAGACCATATTGGAATTGTACAAATGTACAAAATAGAATGAGTTATATATTTGGATGACTAGACTGTACATAGTTATATTTTTACTATATAGTTATATATAGCTATATTTTGCAATTTTCTGCAGCCGCTGGTGTGCATTACGGTCAGAAAAAAGGGTCTTGCTTTACATCAGCCACCTTCATAATGCATACATAACATCGATAAGCATTATATGAGGGCAACAAAGTATTTGCTTTAAGGTAGATTTCATATGTAATGATTGGCAAACTTTAAATGATGTCGTTAAATGTCGTGCTACCTCAAATTAACCCAGTGGGACGGTATTCATAAAAGCAATCAGTTTTCTGTCTGACTGCATGGATTAAGGCATTTGTAGTTAGCCAATCTTTATGATATTCTCTGTGGCTATTAAACATGTCATATTATGCTAAAAATTAATATAGTTTATAGTTTATATTTAGTATTTATAAATGTACACTATGCATTATGAAGATGCAGTTTATTTAAATGATGAATATATTTTTCAGCAGTGTTAAATATTTATTCTTCTGCATTAGTAATTCATATATTTGAAATATTTTGCTGTAGATTTACCCACAGAAATCTCTATTTTATTTAGGATATTATTCCCATTAATTAAATTATTTAAATAACAGTCATCTAAAAGTCACCTGCAGTGGCTGCTTGCGATTAAAATAAATAAATAAAAAATCTTGATGAATGTGTTCAGTTGGACATGAATTGTCCAACTAAGAGTCTAAAAATTTAACCCTGTCCTCAGGATACATTTTCAAACATTTCATACATGCATTTCAAGCTCCTGTTATACATGTATGTTAAATGGTACTTGTTTGCTAAACTTTTTTTTCCTAAGCTCTAGGTGGTGTTATATTTACTGTATATTATCTCTGGATATTGGGTAAGCAGCTGTTAGTATTTTAAGGATTTGCTTTTAAGGAAAGAAAAGATGGAATTTGGCTGGTAGGATATGATTTTCCTCCACAAACTCTTCTTTTCTTTTGATCTGGTGGGCCAGGAGGAAGTGGAGAAAAATCTGTGTGTGTGTAGCTCTTGTGGTGTTGGTCTTATCTCATATAAAGTGGTGTTGGCCAGTTCTTGTGGGAATTTGGCAGGATGGCTTTTCCATTTTGTTGTGAGATCTGAAAACAAAGGAGAAGTTAGAAGTCGTTCCAACCCCTTAAGTTGAGGTGGGGCGGTTGCCATTGGAAAACCTTGAGCTGATATAACAAGAATTCTCAGTGGACTGATCGTATTGATTGTTCCAAGCAGTGTCCTGAACACATTTGTTGTTGTTCAGATAAGAATGTTTAATTTTCTGGGTGGGATTCTCAGTGAGTTTGGGATCGATGGTTTACCTGGACACGTCTCCTCTTAAGATAGTGAGTTCTGTGAATTTGGGGGCTCGGTTTCTGTAGCTGAGCTCAATGAGAAAGCGTTCCCTATTCAATAATCATCTCTGTCCTTAAACATTTAAAAAACGGTTAAAATTCATACGCTATTATACCATTTATTCAGTCTGACTATAGAGGCCAGGGGCTTAGAGGCCATGGAGGCCTTTAACATTGAACTCCCAAATGCAAATCTGATGTCACTGGCATATGCTGTATGTATTTTTGATGTGGTCAGCTGTGCAGATGATATTGCTGCTTGTAAGTCAGGTCTGAGTTTCAGCCATCCTGGTTTCCTCCCTTCCTCCCTCCCCTTGAGTCCCATGCTGTCCAATCTCCATCAGATTGACTGGAAAGTGCCTGATCTCACTCAGTAACTGAATGAGGAGGCGTCCAGTTGATTATTCTGGCTCCGCCTCTACTGTCGGTCCAGGGTGTGGCTCCCAGGTCTGGTATTGTTTGAAGGAAATGAAGGGCCATGAGGGGTTGGATGATGCTGAGGATGTCGGGTCCTTTGGTCCCATCTGGCAGACCTGAGAAGGGACGCTCAACAGCAGGAGCATACATTAGACTCTGTTATCTGTCACTGCTGAAAAGCTCCTTCATTTAATTTCTGAACTCTTGACGGACTAAATCATGTTTTTAAAAGGTCATGCTTTCGGTAGGGTACGGAAGAATTTGTTAGCCTGGCAAAGAATGCGCTGGTGGAAGAGCTCTTTTTAAAGAGATGATGATCCACTTTGAGACCTATAAACTGAAATTGCGTTCACTGCCTTGCAATTTGGGCCGTTCTCATTGGCTGGTTGTGCTTGCATGGGTGGAGAGTGAGTACAAAGCACCCAATCCAGGTGAACTGTAGGAAACCATGTGATTTTTACCACTTTATCTTTTTCATTGGCATGATGGACAAACATGGCGAACGGCTCGATCGCTCCTGACTCATTTCAACAGTGCTCCCCTAGCGGTCCATAAGTATTTGGACAGTGACACATTTTTTGTTGTTTTGGCTCTGTACTCCAGCACATTGGATTTGAAATGGAACAGTGACTATGAGGTTAAAGTGCAGACTTTCAGCTTTAATTTCAGGGTTGTTACGTCCATATCGGGTCAACAGTGTAGCAATTGTAGCTATTTTTATACATAGCCCCCCATTTTAGGGGACCAAAAATAATTGTACATATTAACATAAACTTTAATAAAGTTATCATATTTAATATTTGTTTGCATATCCTTTGCATGTCATGACCTCCTGATGTCTGTGACCCAACAACATAAAAAGACTCACTGATATCTTATTTTCAGGTAAGAGATGTTTTTAGTAGTATCGCTTGTAAGAGTACCTGCAAATAAGATATCATGAGTCTTTTGATGTTGTTGGGTCACAAACATCAGGAAGTCATGACATGCAAAGGATATGCAACCAAATATTAAATATGATAACTTTAATAAAGTTTATGTTAATTTGTCCAATTACTTTTGTCCTCTAAAATGGGGGGACTATGCATAAAATGGCTTAATTTGCTACACCATTCACCCAATATGGATGTAAAAACCCCCAAATTAATGCTGAAAGTCTGCACTTTAACCTCATAGTCACTGTTCCATTTCAAATCCAATGTGCTGGAGTACAGCGTCAAAACAACAATAACTATTGAAACAAAATATATTATCAAGATTGTGGTAATATACCAATGCTTCAGGGCACATATGCCAATTATTACCACTTTAAATTATTGCAATATATTTGTTGATTAATTGCTGTGAAATATTGTGTATCTATTGTATTTTCCAAAATGTCCTTTTATTTAAATGTATGTATAAATTGAATTTCTGTAAGCATCAATCTGCTTGTACTGGTCACCCTGATTGGTGATCTGTTCAGCTGAAGGGCGCTGGGGCCCCAGATAACTGCATATTACATGCGTGTTTAACAGATTTAACAGTTTACAAATGCTTTTAGCTCTGTGTAGCATACGTTTGTCTTTTCATAAGGCCACTGATTCAGCCCAAGCTGAAAACATTAGTTATGCTCGGGGAGATAATCATTAGCAACTTTTCCATTAAAACATTATTGCTAATGGAAATGTAGCTATTTAGATGTGGTCCAGTAAAAACCTGTCCATGTGCCCCAGATTTATCTTTCATGAACAGCCACTGTTTTCAATCCTAACCAGTTCCATTGATTCTGTTTCAGGTGAAATTCAGTGATGACTTTACTGCCAGGGAAGCAAATGTTCTCAATGTTTAATATCCATTTAAGAATTCCATATTGAGAAATAATCTAGCATTGCCTTATTTTCTATTTAATTTCTTGTATTATATTCATGTGTTGTTCATTTTGTGTCCTTTTCTCATGCTGTAACCTTGTACTCACGCATTCCTGGGGAGGGGGGGTGGTGTGTGTGTGTGTGTGTGTGTGTGTGTGTGTGTGTGTGTGTGTGTGTGTGTGTGTGTGTGTGTGTGTGTGTGTGTGTGTGTGTGTGTGTGTGTGTGTGTGTGTGTGTGTGTGTGTGTGTGTGTGTGTGTGTGTGTGTGTGTGTGTGTGTGGTGTGTGTGTGTGGACAAATCCTATCCCTAAGGATCGCTGATTTCTGTCCCTGTGACATTCTTGGCGACATGCTATTCTGTTTGATTGTGATTGTCGTGTGAGTGGCAGTTCAATCTCTTTAAAAATAAATGACAGAAAGGAAATGTAAATAAATCCATAGGTGAAAGTATTTTCCGAGTCTTTGTAATTTCATGGAGCACTTGGCCATCTGTGATGCCTGCTGCTGATTGGCTGGAGGTAGGGTGCAGACTCTGCTGATTGGCTGGAGGTAGGGTGCAGCTCTGACAAACCTGCATATACATCCCCCTCATGGTGTGTTCTCCACACTACAGCTTGGCTTTAACCTGTCCCATAGGGCATTTCTCCACACCATGTTTAAGCATGACTGCTTTGTCCATCTCTAATCATGATATTTTATTTCATTCCAAGTGATAAGCATGTTTATGTGGGCCATATCCCAATACTGACTCTCGCATCCGACCCAATCAAAATCGGTCTAATTAAATGGTTTGGAATTCCAAATTAACCATCACTAAACTGCTTTAATTTTTTTAACTGCTATTTTAAGTGCTTTATTTAAGTCCTTGATTGGCTAGAGCCCGTAAACCTTGTTTCCAAGGCCTAACCTGGTTGCTGACTGAAAGGAAACTACAAAAGCCTGTTGTTATCGCCGCACTCCAGGACTGGAGTTTTTGACACCCCCATTAGACAGGTGTTTCTTTTGAGAATGGTGCCCTCAAAATTAGCAAAATCCTATAAATATAATTTGTAAAAAAATAAACCAAAAAAAGAAAACCTTTTGTACCATATAGATATCTTGGGTAAATTATTAATATATTTAAACCATACGTTTTCTCTGCTGATTTTTTTTGCGGGAACCATTCTAGTTTCCTTTAGAAAAGGGAGTAACTTTCTCAGATGGTGAGCCTGCTTTGAAAACATTGTGTGACTTCAGGGCTCTGCATATCAATAGTGGAGTCACAGAGTCTCTGAGTTGGTTTGGACAATTCACTTCAATTTTATGTGTAGAGTGTTTTTTTTTACAGAGACACCACCATAAAGATGCCTTGCAGAATAAATGGAAAAAGGAAAATTGGGCGAAAACCAGGCCAGAACCCCCCAAAAAAACGAGCAGTGAAGACAATATAACATCTCAACATATCACACTGATGGCTGCAGTTTATAGATCGCATTTTGATTAATATACTGCAGGACGTACGATTTGTTACTGAGCTGAGATTACAACAAACGCCAGATGATCTTGTTTACCTAAAAAAAGCAAAATGCGCCTCCCTTGGTTTCCAACTGTTTTTTTCAACCGATATTTCAGTCATACCACCCACCATAGCGCACCCCATCACATATCTGCTGGTGATGCCTCCCAGGATTCCTAAACTGGTTTTTGTATTTATTTATTAATTTATTAATTTTAATAGCTAATCCACATCCCGAGTTGCATTCTGACAGAGACTATGTATTATGCCTGCACTGAGAAGATAATTTCATTTAAAAATATCTGCATAATCAATCAAACCCCACCATACATCCCAACTAAAGCTGCTGATGGTGTGAATCCCTTTAAAACAAAAATAATTTACTTCACAAAGATCCTGGATTTTAGTTATTTAGGTATGGATGTTTTAAAAGTTTTTGGGTTGGTGCTCCCAATTTTGTGCCAATTCGCAGTGCTTCCTGCAGTGTTGTGAAACAAGGATATTCGGGGGAAATGTACTTCTCTGAGTGTCTCAGGACGGTGATGTTCTGAAAACAAATCCGCCCCTGTATATAACCTCCGGAGAGGCGTATCCCTCTCTGCGACACTGCTTTGAGTTTTATATTCACAGGGGAAGCAGGAACGTCATCACTGGCGAGGACTTGAGCGCGACCTGCTGTTTTTGTTTTTGTTTGTAGCTCTGAGGGAGTTGACTGTGTGTCCTGGACTGCCTGTATCTTATGTAATAAGTTGGGGTGATCAAGGTAGACAGTAAACTGCTGCACTGCAGTGGAAATGGTCACAGTTACCAGCCTAAGGACACAGAAAAGGTTGTGAGGTTGATTACCCCCCCCCACCCCCGACCCCTGTTACCCCACTCCTTCCTGCCTGCCTCTGCCCTTTGTCATTGGGTCTTTCATCCCGTTATTCTGCTTGAGATCTCCTGTGTGTGCGTGCGTATGCTCGTGTGTGCTGGCTGTCAGCCATAGGAACTGGCCTGTTAGAGAGCACTTGTCAGGTGCCTTTGTGTCTTTATGTGAAATCGTGGCGCAAAACCTCGCATCTGCCCCAGAGACTCTTCTGTCAGAATGCGCCGTTTAGCGCTCCTGGGATGCGTCTGAGCACAGATAAGGAGCGTTGTTATACCGCTCCTTCTCTTTAATGCTTTTCAACCCAAGGACAGGCTGCCATTATGACATTCCATAAAGAACTAATTCAATCGGGGACCTGTGTGCTCTGTCAGCTGATGTGCATTCTAACCGTCTCCGATGCTCAATGTCATGTTTCCTTGTGTATGGTCGCTTTGTGCCTGCTGCTGTTCTTATCGACCTTGTGGCTTTCTTTGATGCGCAGACATGAGCAGAGTCCCAGATGGTGGGGGTCGGCCTGCTCGATTCAGAGCCTCGCAACGGACCACTCTCTCCAGCATCCTGCAGTACCTGGGTGAGAAACCCACACACACTCACACAAACGCACACACTCCCACAAATAAACATAAATACACATGGACACATAGTTGCTATGGTACTCGCATGCATGCAACATACACATACGCACGTACATACAAGCAAACGTATATCACACACACATGCGTTGCATTATTTTAGCAGACCATGTTGTCCAGACTAACATGTATGCACAAACACATGCCTGTATGTATCGCAATAACCATATTCACCCGAACGCACAAATAATCGTGCACTCAGGAACTGCCACACTTTCTGAGGGAGGGGGAGAGAATAGCGACTGTTGGCTGATTGTTCAGAAATGGACACTTGGCACTAGGCCTACTATACAGCACTGTGCTGGCTGATGTGGAGATGGTTCAGTGGCCTCTGCGTCCTGTGGTTTTGACTGAGGCTTCTGTTTCCTCATGTTTGACTGGCGTGTGCCCTCTATCCGTTCCAGAGTCTCGTCCAGTGCCCCATACTCCCCGCCCCCCCTCGGACCCCTGGCCTGCAGGTGCAGCCCCCCAAGACCCTGCTCTCTTCACTGCCCAGCCATGGGCCTCTGGGGATGCTGGGGAAGCGTAGCTACCAACACCACAGCAGGATGGAGACAGAGCGGCGAGGGGGTGCAACCGGCCAAGGTGAATGACCACACACACACACACACACACACACACACACACACACACACACACACACACACACACACACACACACACACACACACACACACACACACACACACACACACACACACACACACACACACACACACACACACACACACACACACACACACACACACACACACACACACACACACACACACACACACACACACACACACACACACACACACACACACACACACACACACACACACACACACACACACACACACACACACACACACACACACACACACACACACACACACACACACACACACACACACACACACACACACACACACACACACACACACACACACACACACACACACACACACACACACACACACACACACACACACACACACACACACACACACACACACACACACACACACACACACACACACACACACACACACACACCAATTTTCACAGTCACAGGTCTAGCAGCTTCACAGTCTGCAGAATTGATCCCAGCTCATTCCGCAGCCACTCGGAGGGAAAGCACGCCCATCGACACAATCCTCCTTATTCCTTGTTCAAGGGTGCCCTGTTGCTGTGCTGTTGACACATCTGCCTTTATCTCGGCTCACTCTCCTGTCCCACATTCTCTCCCCTCTCCCGCCATCTGCCACCCCCCTTACACAGCGGTGTGCGGGAACTGCACATTGATCTGTCTTCACAAGTCCGCTTGTGTAGATCTGATCCAGGTGTCATGTGGATCTGATGCAGACTTTTTGGTGCGTGACAGTTCCAAGAACATGAAATGGTTCATAGCTCGCAAGGCTAGCACATATAGCCGTGGCTACTTGTGTACTTGTGCTCTGTTGCAGAGCAAACAGTAGTTTTGCAGTGAGTACATACTAACTAGAATAAATATATGTTTGTATATATCTCCTTGTTTCATAGCATGCATATCAGCATTTGTAGATACAACATGGCATCGCCTGCATTTTGGAAACCCGGTTTAGCCAACATCCTCTCTCTGCCCCCCCCCCCCCCCCCCCTATGTGGCTCAGCTCACTCTAAGTAGACCACAGGCCTCTGTCAGTGGAGTGATAAAAATCTGCTGTTGGATATTTTTATACCTTCGGCTCCTGGGCTGGGAGACATAATTGGCAGCGGAAGGCCTGATTAACTTGGCGAGTCCGACGTGGCGGGTGCGACACTCCTGGTGCGTTCCGACTCGGAAAATGTCTTGGAGGCGCAGGGGTTGAGCACTACATCAACCCACCCCAACCTAAATTTTCACCCTTTATCCAACACTTGTCAAAGCTGGGACCAATTAGTCCAGTTCTTGCATGTGCTTATGTAAATCTGGCATCCGGAGTTCACACATTTATGACAGTTTTAAGACTTCCTTCGACTGGAAAATTGTAAAGCAGCGGCAGGAAAAATGCATCCTCTCTTCCAGAGGGTTTTTGCCTCAGATCTTTTTCTGACTTGCCATGTTTGTGATTTATTAGGAACAGTAGACTGGCTCCACCCGCTTATCGAGGTTCTCCGACTGACCAATTGGAGCAACCTCAAGCCCGGTTCTCGCCTATTGGCTGCTGGGAGTTCCAGGCATGCATCTTGCATGGGAGCTAAGATTGGCTATTTCCCCTTCAATCACAGCTTTCTCCAGTGGACACACAGAATCTCACACTTGGCTTTGGTCAGGCTCTGGCTTGTCCACCGTGTTGGTTTTCCACACTCAGTATGCGCTTTCTTCCTTCTGTCTTTCTTTTTTATAGATAATTCCAGTCACAGTGCGGGACCTGTCTTGGTAAGTTCCTCATTCTTACATCAATCCTCACAATTATTATTCAGAAAGCAATAGTCCCATGCTAACTGTGATGCAGGTTTTATGTTAACCTTAAACAAAACACCAGATTTCAACGAAATTGGCATATAGAAATGCTACAGTCCTGACAAGTGTTGTTTGTTCCAGGGCAAACAGAGTTTATTGGTGTACGCATGACTCAAATCAGAGTCCTTGAGCTGAGATGACTAGTACAGTAAACAGAAATGGATTCTGAGCCAAGTCTGCCTGTTGTCATGGTGACGAATATGGTGGGAGGGTCCTGATCCCGTGTCATATTTTTGTTCTACCTCTCTCTCTCCCTGCCCATGAGTGTCTCTTGTTACTCACTCCCCTGTTGGGGGGGATGTGATCACCACAGATAAACGAAGTTAACTATAACCCAAGGATGTAATGTCAACCTCTAGTGTTCTTCGAAACGCCTAAACTCCAGCAGGGAAACCGTGACACCCAGGAGGAAAGTGACCAATCAGAAAAATGGGAGGGGTAGAGCTATCTCTTGCCTTCTATTGGCTGTTTATCTGAGTGAGCACAAAAAGGGGCCCTATCACAGGACTGTTTGTGTGGACGTCTGTTAGTTAATTAAATACAGGCTCTTCGCTGGGAAACGCATGGCTGTTTTCCCTGTAACAAATTAATAATGTACCACCTGTTACATGCCCTTGCTCTCATCCTCAACTTCACCCCCAATCGTCTCTATGAACCCCCCTCTTCATAACCCCAACTATACTCTCTTCATGACCTCAACTATACCCTCTCTCCGTGACCCCTCCTCTGCAGCACAACGGAAGGAGTAGTGGAAGTACTCTACGGACTGCTGGAACAATGCTTCGCAAGAGACGCCCCAATTGGATCGATGCCCCTAATGACAGCTTCTTCCTTGTTTCCAGGGAGACCAGGTAGGCAAGGCCAAGGTACTGCACTTTACGTTTGGTACAGGGGCTTGTGTGTGTGAGCTTGTGAGCATGTGTGTGAGCGTATGTGTGTATGTATGTGTGTGCGGGTTTCAGTGGCATCACCTTTCTGGCTAGCTTGCACCTGTATTGCATTGTATTACATTTAGCAGACTCTCTTATCCAGAGCGACTTACACAACCTGTACATTTCTGAACATGCACTTCACTAACCCCCTGACTGTTGCACCACACAACGCATTACACGCGTGAAGATTACGCCACAGACCTTGCTATACACAGGATCAAGGAAACATGACAGAGCTTCTTCCAAATGAAATGGCAACACAAACCAATTCGCTATATAGGCTACTAGAGAGCACAACTGTACAGCTCACAACCTCCGAACAGAATTACAGTGAATATTCACAAAGGCATTTAACTTGCTAACAGGGTCAGAGAGAACAGCGCCCCTACCTTCTACTCTAGTACTGCAGCTGCCAGTTCCAGTTCAAACTCCTACTCATACTCAAACCCACTGCCACCAATTTCTCTCTCTCTCTCTCTCTCTTTCTCTCTCTCTCTCTCTCTCTCTTTCTCTCTCTCTCTCTCTCTCTCTCTCTCTCTCTCACACACACACACACACACACACACACACACACACACACACAGGACTATTAGAGAGAGGGTGGATGTGATTGACACCTGTAGTGATTATTTGTGTGAGTAACATGGTGGGTGTGATGAAATGTTTTAGGCAAATCGGGCATTGCTTAATGAGGAGTGACAGTTCTTAATGACTGGATTATTGTATGATGAAGTGACACATAGAACCTCACAGTTCAATAAGTGGAACATCCTGTCACAATCAGAGAGGAAATCAAGGGGCAGAGATGCTACCTAGGTGTTGGGTTGGAGGGCTCCACAGGTAACCTTTAGGCCACGCACACACACGCACACACACACACACACACAAACACACAAACTCACTTATTAACTTACCGTATGTAAGTATAGCTTCTTCTAACCCATATGAGCAGTCACAAGAGATGTTTAAATAATTACCTTCAGAGTATCCCTGCCACCACCTTTACAGCCGCATAAACCCTATTGCCAATAAAACACTGGTCTAAACCCACATCATCTCATATATTGTCTGCCCCATTCTCTGTGAATCAGCCTGCTTTTTCTGGCCCTCTCGGCTTAACATTCAAGCCAATGCAGGTCCCTGTTATTCTGTCGCAGACTGTGTGTGTGTTTGTTTTTTTATTTCGCTTTTTTTAAACAATTGGATTGCACAGAATATTGTATTTCCTCTGGAGGCAAGTCATATTCGTGTGATTGACAGGTCAGTGAGGCCAAGCACTTGCAAAGGTTTTGTCTGTATCTAGAGGACCCCTGTTGGAGGAGGAAACGAATGCACGCCATTAGGATCGTAGGTCCCTTCTGCCTGCCGTGCAGACTATTACCCACACGGACACAATTATCCCGTTAACTGCTCCATTAATTAGAAGCCAGCTGAGAAATGATCTCGTGGGATAAAGCGGCCTATGTTTTTTAGGTGTGAAACATTTTTTATGCAAAACAAGTCCTTGCACAGATTACATTGGCGCTAAATGACCGTTAAATACCGGTGAGAATCAGCAATAACAGTTTTGCCCGTCTGGGTATCTCATGATCATAAACTTTTTTCATTTGTAATGTCCATGAGAATTTAAATGAGCAGCTAAAAATACTTTTTTTGAGCAGTACAGTAAGTGGTGCATGACTGTCTGCTGGCAGTTAACCTAGCTGATTAACTGTGAGCTTTACAGATAAAGGAAACTCAAAATTCGGAAGTAGAGATACATGGGCTAATCCGAGAGCATCTGACCCAGGACCCATGAGGGTTTTCTCTGGTTGTTCACTGCTCCATACTGTGTCCCAGTGCATTGTGGGACATCATGTAGGGGGGCGACTGTGTGTTCGCATCCCCCTGTGAATAACTGGCTGCTTGTTTCATTTCAGTGCCCCAGCCGTTAGACAGCTTCTTATGGTAAGTTGAGCATCAAACCGCCCTTCCAACTGGTACTGGCCTCCGCGCCCCTGCACACACCAAATCTCACGTACACAGCGACACATCACACTCCACACATCCAGAATCCATTCTACTGACCTCACCACTACAGGAGTGGGTTCAATTAGCATTAACCTTGCCATGCTTGTAACAGTTCTGATGGGAGATTAAATCTAGCACTGCAGATTGTGGATGTAATTTTAGTTGGTTCTGGACTACATATCCCATCAGTCTCTCTCCTGAGAAAGGTTTATGGGTAGTGTGTGTTACCTGTGGGGCCCATGTACCCCAGAACTTCGTAATGCTCGATGAGAGCAGGTTCACGGACAGACTGACTTGCGGTGTGGAGGGGCTGGGGGCGGGATCAGGAGGTCACCGAGACACGGGACCAAATCCACCAAATCCTCACTTCCTCCTCACTGCGGGGACCTCTGAGCACTGCGAGCAATTATGACCCCAGAACCAATCATTGGTTAAGAGTCCTCATAATGCTAGCTGATGTAGAACACGGCGCGGGAGAAATATGCTTTTTCATTACATTACATTACAGGCATTTAGCAGACGCTCTTATCCAGAGCGACTTACATAACTTTTTAGCATTTTTTTTTACATATTATCCATTTATACAGCTGGATATATACTGAAGCAATTCAGGTTAAGTACCTTGCTCAAGTGTACAACGGCAGTGTCCTACCTGGGAATCGAACCTGCAACCTTTTGGTTACAAGGCCAGTTCCTTAACCATTATACTACACTGCCGCCCTATCATTAGAGTGATGTCCGTGTGAGGCAGCCCCCCCCCCCCCCCCCCCCCCCCCCCACCCCACCCGCTTCGGTCTCTGGGCCAAATTTAGACCATCAGGCCCTGATGAATGAGTGTTTAACTGCGGCGAAACCCGAGACAAACGAGCATTCATCAGGACAGGGCTGGAGAGTCATGTTTTATAATAGCGATGCCCGCCGAACCATTACTCAGTGATTAATGCTGTGTGAGCTTTGTGCCCTCATTTATTAATATATCAGTAATGGAAGCCCTGCGTGAGCGTCACAGCTGTGCATGACGATGGTCACCTCCTCTCTCCATTGTGACATCACGCGAGCTCCGGACCGAACCCTTTGTCACTGGGGGGGGGGGGGGGGGGGTGTTGGTTCATTGGGCACTGCTGGACTGAAAAAGCCATAAAGCCATTGATCCATGTAATTGATCTCGCAGGACAGTTAATTCAATTATGTTAACCCCTTCCAACCAAGTAATTAACTTCAATTTGCGCCAATCTGCAAATTTGGAAAACCTGATCTAATTCTCATTAGTTACCTGTTACAATGAACCTTTGCACAGAATGCTGATGCTGTGTGTGCGATGTTGCAAATACATGCAAACATCTGAAATAATGACTCAAAATCCTGCATTCTTTCTTTTGGATATGAGGTTAGTTTGGAGAGAGTTGGGTGTCAGAGACAGGTCAAAGTTCTGACCCAGTGTTCAGATTCGATGCATGTACTAGATCACTGTGAGGATCTCAGTAGTCAACCCTATAATATTCCCTTTCATTTGCTACATTCCATTACCATGGACCTTTGGGACTTCAGAACAGAGGCCAATTAATCACTTTTACGGCCATTCTTCAGCATAAATGTTAAATGCTGTTAAATGTTAGGATACAGTAAATTATGTTGACCGCAGCAATACATGTAGACATATATTCACACACACATGCATTTACACATATATGCAGGAGAACTCCTGCATTCAAGCAGTCAGACATTCAGACCAGGTGAGCTACATGCACACATATGCAAGCCTGTACAAACGTAGCCTGCATGTAAACTGTATGGACGAACCCGTGCACATAGATGCACACATTATCTGTGGTGATCTCTCAGGAGGTATTTCGAAACCAGATAATGGTTTCCTCATTGGTCCACCTCATTGTTCTCTCTAAGGAGGAGAGTGTCTGCGGACAGCTCCATCAGGCTCATACATCTTGCATGAACAGGAGATGCATGCTTTTCCTCGGTTAGCCTGATGAATATGGCCTTTCCCCACATGCAGTTACATTGATATCCTCAGACAAAGCATTGTCAAAATAGCGCAAGTAATACTCAGCCTTGACTCAGATGTTCTATTCCCTCTAGTCCCTGAAAGCATAGCTATGGTTTTGTGTGTGCGCGTGTGTGTGCATATGTGTTATGCGTTTGTGTGTCTCTGGACTACTGTTCTGTGCAGTGGAGGAACTCCCGGGAGGAAATTACATATCTGCAATAATAAGGACACAGTCACAGAAAAGCACAATTACAAATTTGTTAAATGAGAACACCGTGATACACCATCACAAAAATACGGTACAATAATAATAATGATAATAATAGTAATAATAATAGATTTTGAGTTTCAGAAGAAACTCTGAGTTTGCATGTCATTGCACTTTTCATTGTATAATATGAAGTGGATTTATGCATTGTCATGTGCGGTACTGTATGATAAGGTCTAAAACAGGTCTTCCCTGTAGAAAGATATGATATGACTATCATTATACTAGCTGACTGGAGTGATAGTTACATTGCTTTTAAGGCACAAAGCCCTCACCATAAAGTAGCTGTGAGATGCATTCCCAAGCGTTAGATGGATATATCAGAAGGCGTATTTGTTTAAAGACTGCTACAAGTTTAGGTAGTTGTGTTTCGCCATATATGTAACTGTAATATGGTAATTTGTTGAAGATAAAAGTAGCCAATTAATATAGCAGAACTCTTAGTTAGATGGCATAACGTTCCCTGACATTAACTTTAATTTGATACGCTTAGTAGGGTTAGTGAGTCCTTAACGTTAATTAAAATGAGCCTACGATCAGTAGTTCTAGTATAGTGAGGTCGCGCTGGCAGATGGCTCTGGCTGTTGCTAGAAGTAGGCTAACCATAGCAAGAAGGCTATAATAGTTGATTCACAAAACCGATAGCCAAGGTTAAATATGCGGATATAAAGCGTTTTTATCCAGCGAATATCTGACTTGCAACACATTACATCTATCTAAGCATTTTTGTGGTTGGGGCTGGGGTGCAGTATTTTTTTAATTTGGAAATATTAGCGTAGCGTAGTTAGCATGTTAGATTAGAGTGAATGACACAGACGACTGGCTGCAATAGCACTTAAAATGGTATTTTCATACAACAGTATGCCAATTTGCAATTGAAAATCATGTTATATAAATGTATGATGCCCATCTGTTTTTACATTATTGTTAAATTAGCAGTATTATAAGTATTTGGTTATTATTAACTAGCTTGGTAAGGTAGCTTGCTCGCTTCACAAGCACAACAGACATGGCGGTGTTTCAGTTTTGTTCTATGTGTCCTATTGGCTGAAATAGCATCACATGTACTAAATCATCCTGATTGGCCAAAAAATAAGAAGAAATATCCTGATTAAGAAAAACTAGAAACAACTCACCGTTTGTTTGGTTTTCCTTTTTGACATTAAGCAATTTTTTTGCTAACAGCTGTCATTTACAGACAGGTTATTCTATTGCTGCCTATCCATGTTAATTACATGTACACCATACCCACTGGAAAAGGAAATTAGGGCTATAGTTTGGAAAACCAACATGGGGGGAAAAATCAAAATCATGAAAATCCACAAAATCACGAAATCCTCCACACTTGTTTGAGTGTCATACAAGGATTTATAGAGGATAGCCTGTGTTTATTTATTTATTTTTTAAAGGACTTGATTGCGGAAGGCAACTATTCCATTAAATAATTCTAATTAAAGTTGGTCTGTTTTCCATCAAGGTTGTGGGCATTACAGAATTCTGCATGACCCCCTCATTCCCAAAGTGTTCATATATCTTAGGTTCTACTATGTACATACAGTGAGCACCATAATTCATTGGACAGTGACACATTTTTTGTTATTTTGGTTTTGTACTCTAGCACTTTGAGTTTGAAAAGATACAATGACAATGATGTTGAAGTGCAGACTGTCAGCTTTAATTTGAGGGTATTTTCATCTATATCGGATGAACCGTTTAGAAATTATAGAACCTTTTTTTACATAGTCCCCCCCCCCCCCCCCCCCCATTTTCGGGCATCAAAAAATATTGGACAGTTTAGCATAATGTAGAATAAAGTAATCATTTTGTAATATTTGGTCGCATATCCTTTGCATGCCATGACTTCCTGATGTCTGTGACTCAACAATATCAAAAGACTGATATCTTATTTTCTGGTACTCCTACAAGCAATACTATAACCTATCTGCATTTGAATGGATCTCTATGGGAATTGGAGGGCGGGACTAGATTTAGCTGTAAATTACACTGGAACAGTATGGAACACATTGTTGGCTAAATGGCTAAGTCATCAAGGGTCTGACATATCAAACAAGCCTCAAACCATCACTCTGCTGCCAGATATGCAGTAGATATGGATGGATAACTTGAAGGGTTTCTTCTCTTGACTTATTTTTCCATAGAGTTCAATAGGAAAATTTGTCAGGAGAAACAACCCTTAAAGTGATCCATATCTACTGCATATCTGGCAGCAGAGTGATGGTTTGAGGCTCGTTTGATACCTCAGACCCTTGATGACTTACATCCACTTCGTCAACCATGTATTCCATACTGTTCCAGCATAATTTACAGCTAAATCTAGTCCCACCCCCCAATTCCCATAGAGATCCATTCAAATGCAGAGAAGTTATAGTATCGCTTGTAAGAGTACCAGAAAACAAGTCTTTTGATGTTGTTGGGTCACAGACATCAAGAAGTCATGGCATGCAAAGGATATGCGACCAAATAATAAAAATGATTACTTTATTCTACATTATAAACTGTCCAATATTTTTTGATTCCAAAAATGGGGGGGGGGGGGGGACTAGGTACAAACGGTTCTATAATTTCTAAAAGGTTCATCTGATATGGATGAAAAGACTCAAAGTGCTAGAGTACAGAACCAAAATAACAAAAAATGTGTCACTGTCCAATGAATTGGGGTGCTCACTGTACATACGTACATATGTAATACAGTAACATTCTGACAAACATTATGGCACAATAATGTAATGACTGAAACTAATGTGCTATCATTGAAGCTATCCAATTTTTTCAAATAATAAAAATGTCAATATCCACATTACCACCCTAATGAAACCATGTAATAATAACACCACAACCGCAGTCAAATAGCACGGCAAATGTACACTGTTGTCAGAGAATTCGTTTTTTTTTCTCTCCTATCTCCTTTCGTAAAGAAAAAACACAAATGTTCCCACCAGCCTCAGGGTTGGTGAGTAAGAGGCACGAAGAATATGTGTGTTTGAAATCTGGAGTTTCAAAGAGCAGGCCCAGTGGTGAACACCCCCCTCCTGCATATCGTCCCCGTGCCAATAGATAGCGTTAGCCTTAGCATGAGGCAGTGGGTGTTGGTAAGAAAAGAGTTTGTTTATTTGTTTTTTCGCAAAAATGCTGCCCTCAAAGTCTTACACTTCCCCTTCAGTTTCTCTTGGCACAACGTCGCAGACTGTATCAGAGCAGGAGCCATAACCTGGACCAAGAGCTTGTTGTGTGAAGGTCATTATGTTCTGATTCATTGAAATGGAGCCGGTGGTTTGAGCAAAGCCTGCCTTCCTGAAGTGTGTTTCAGTTCCTGCTAAATAATGAAGTCAATGTATAAAAAGGACTATTTCTAGAGTTTCATCATGCATTTAGAAGACATATACACTGCCCGTCCAAAAAAAAAAGTCGCCGTTGCACTCGTCATGCATAGTGCCCACTGTACAAGCCTCTGGAGGCAGTGTTATGATCTGGGGTTGCTTCAATTGGTCAGGTCTAGGCTCAGCAACATTATGCAGCAATAAAATGAAATCAGCTGAGTACCTGAATGTACTGAATGACCAGGTTATCCCATCAATGGGCATATTCCAGGACGACAATGCCAAGATTCATCGGGCTCAAATTGTGAAAGAGTGGTTCAGGGAGCACGAGGAATCATTTTCAAACATGAATTGGCCACCAGAGTCCTGACCCTAACCCCATTGAAAGTCTTTGTGATGTGCTGGAAAAGACTTTACAGAGTGGTTCGACTCTCCCGTCGTAAATACAAGATCTCGGCCAAAAACTCTGGACGTAAATAAATGTTGTGACGTTGCATAAGGTTGTTGAAATAATGCCATGATGAATGCATGCCGTAATCAAAGCTAAAGGCGGTCCAACGAAATATTAGAGTGTGCGACTTTTTTTTTGGACGGGCAGTGTATAATGTGCCCAATATGTGTGCCCTGCTTGCAATTCAGCTCAATATCTTCAGCCAACTAGCTGATCTAGTAATCCCACATCTACTGTCTGTTCAAGGACTTCTTGTTGCCTCAACACTACTCTCTACCAGCCTCAGATCCTCTGTCTCAGGGATAATGCATTTTATCTGAGATTTCTACTTGTTGTGGGGAAAATAAAATGAATCAAACGGCAGTTTTTAGAGCTGTAGAAGGGGCCTACGATTCGAGGGGTCCACAGTGTGAGTGGCCAATGTCGTGTCTGGGGACAGGTGAATTGTCGGTAGCCCCTCTCTCACAGTCCTGTCTCTGCCACCCCCTGCAGGAGAATCCGAAGATTTCTGTCCCGTTCCCAGCTGAGGAGAGCCTGTAGGCAGCCTTGCGAGCAGATCAGTGTGCGGCGGGCCCCCCAGGGGCCTCCCCCAGGACCGACCCAGGCCTCCCCACACCCCAGCTTGAGGACCCGGGGGCCCCATCGTCATTCAGGACTGACTTTTTTCCACATTCTCCCCTCCTCAGCCCTAGCAAACTCTCTCTTTCCTGCTCTTGCACCCCCTATCTGACCCCTGCACCATGCTGGCCAATCCACCACACCCTCTCCCCCATTCTTGAGTCCATACCTTCAGCAAACCCATCACACACCAACATGTTGGTGATATTGGTCATGTGAGGGGAAAACCGCCCACTGCTGGCCCCCGATGGCAGAGACATGTCAATACACCTCTTCAGCGGCAATAAGATGTACAGTGCCTCCAAATATTTGCCAGTTCTTTTTTTTTCTTTGTTGTAACTGAACTCTTTGAGCAGAAGTATGTTTTCTAATGGTCTGCTAAAGTATCGGAAACTAAACCTGAGGTAATTTTTGCCCTTCCTTATCTCCTATGACCTTAAAATCTCTGTAAATAATTCTACGCTTTTCAAATGTCTTTTTAAAATCTGAGTTCTTTTTTTTATTATTTCGCCCTGGGATGATTGGCATGGTAACTCGTTTATCCTTGTCACACCTCTCACTTTACCGACAATCACTCGTAACAAAGCGTCTGTGATGAAGGATGAATCCACTGCACTGACCAGAGAATCAGTATACTGACAGTGCGCGTAGTTTTCACTCACATACAACACTCCCGTTTCACTGAGATACTGTAAACAAGCCGCCCGGTCATTCCCTGAATGTGTCTGGTGCCCAGAGAGTTTTGACAAATATTCACGTATAAGTTACCGCACCATCAGAGCAGCTTTGAGGTGTCTGAATCGCATGAGTAAATGACCGAAGTGAATTTCCCTTGCGTAATTATGTTGTGTTTTCCTGTCAGTCAACCATTCAATTAAATAAAAAGAAACTTACGTTGCAGACTTGTGTGCCCATTTGAATATTATTTCTGAAATATCATGTTTGTTAATTTCCTGGCGCTAGTCCTCAATATACAGTGGTGTTAAAAAAAATAGCAGTACAACATCAGTAACCTGATGAACCACTGTTATTAGTAGTAGTGATATTTCTGCATGGCAAATAATTTACTTGTAGATGTAGTAGTGTAATAGAAAAACAACAGACCCAACTGTCATGACATGCACTTTGCTTGTTCTGAGTAATTGACTCATTCATTGAAAGGGGCGTGTTCAAAATAATAGCAGTGTGGAGTTTAATTAGAGAATTCATTCATTCTGTGAAAAAAAACAGGTCAAACAGGTATTCCACAGGTAAACAGGTGATGCCATCATGTTTCTGTATAAAAGGATATCAAAAGACTCCTGATATTTTATCTCCAGGTACTCTTAGAAGCAATACTATAACCTCTCTGCATTTGAATGGGTCGCTATGGGAATTGGGGGGCGGGACTAGATTAAGCTGTAAATTACACAGGAATAGTATGGAACACATGGTTGGCTAAACGGCTGTAAGTCAACAAGGGTCTGAGGTCTCAAACAAGCCTTAAACCATCACTCTGCTGCCAGCAATACAGTAGATATGGATGGATAACTTGAAGGGTTGTTTCTCCTGACAAATTTTCCTATTGAACTCTATGGAAAAATAAGTCAGGAGAAGAAACCCTTCAAGTGATCCATCCATATCTACTGCATATCTGGCAGCAGAGTGATGGTTTGAGGGAAGAGAATATCCACAGAGAATATAGGTCAGCACAAAGTAAAGGATTCAACGATAGTTTGACTTAAAAAATGATGGTATAATCACTGAAAATAACCCCGATAGACTCACCACTTTAAAAAAGGACAGGGACAGTTCCTCAATTTCACCATTTATTTTGGCCTTCAATCCACAATGTTAACGTTTCGGCCAGTCGGCCTTCATCAGAACATGAATGACATTGTAATCAGGTGGTATATATAGTGTTTCACAATGATTGAATTCAGTTGTGACTGGGAGAGGCAGCAATGAACCAATGAGGAGTGCACATCTGGATGTCTTCAAGTCGCCTCTTATTGTTTACAGATGACTTTGTGTTGTAAATATATTTAATTATATCAGCATTCAGTTTCTGTAGCTTACAGTCTTTGTAGGATGTGATGTCGTTGTCTGGAAAATATGTGTATATATTTTGCTCTATGTAATGATTCATCAGTAGGATGACGGATATCACAACAGAACTACTTTGATTTCTTTATGATTTCTCTAGATCTGTGGGACAAAAATTTATATGAAGCAAACCATTCTGAGATGAAACAAAATAAACAAATCAACAACATAAGTCACCATTTTGGCCAGTGGTGGTGTTTGCTGCATAAAAATAGTGACCTTCTCAAAGCATGTTTATAATGATGTAAATAAGAAGAAATTAAACAATAAATCAACCTCACCAAGAAAGTTCACTCACTAAAACATAACAATCATCTTAAATATAAAAATCACCAAAGTTTGTAAGATAAATTCACTTTCACCTGCAACGTGATCTTAGTTTTGCCAGGAAGTGTGCTCAAAGCTAATTTGTATGGTCTCAGTTGGTGTCTGAAATGGAGAAGTAAAACATTTTCATCACATAGGATAAAGTGGTGGTGACGAAGATCTGAAGAATGAAATGTCTGTCCCCTTTAGCTTGCATGCTTTTATTATTATTATGTGTGCTCTCCTGCACCTTTTTATGCAACTTTCAGTGTGTAAGCTTGAATAAAGTCATAATGTCTTGATGAACACTGACCTAGTTTTGCAATGTGCAGTAACTTTTTTTTTTTTTTCCATTTGATTTTTGACTTTATGCACCTGGCTACTACCAATTTATGGTCTTTGGCTTTGCATAACAACAGATTTGGCACAGATGGCGATAATGAAAAATACTCACTGCTGCTTATAATGCATATTATTTATTAAACACATCTTTTTTTATATCTTTAATGCAATGTACAAATGGACAGAGCAAATGTGTATACAGTTCAACAAAAAACTTATGATTTCAGAAAAAAGGAAGTATGTCAGGTTTGCTATTACTCAAGGTCCCAGTTTGCCACTGACTTTTGACCTTTAATATACACTGAGGCGCTTACTGAATCAAACATACAGTATTACCATTCTAAATACGCCAAAGTGAAAAAACATATATAGCATATTTATTCAGAATGAGGATGCAAATGAGTACAAGGTGCTATGCTATGACGGTATACTGCAGGTGACCATGTTTGACCTGCAAACTGGAGAGATGCTTTTGGCACGGGGGGGGGGGGGGGGGGGCTTCTCCCTGGAGGTGGCCATGCCCTGTTCCTCCCTTACTCATCACTGGTCATTTTCCTGCTGGCTCACCTGCAGCTGGCATATTCCCAGTGCATTGAAGGAGGTCTTGAGGGTATTCTGAAACGTGGTGCTAGAGAAGCAGTAGATGACAGGGTCCAGGGTGCTGTTCAGGTAGGTGAACCCAATGGACATGCTGAAGAGCTCGGCAGCAATCCGGTAGGAGCGGCAGTCGTTGGGGCGAAACTTCTGGATGAAAATGCCGGAGGGGCCAGTGAGATGCCTGGCAGGAAGCAGACGGTGAAGACAGCCACGATGAGCAGCACCACCCGGATTGCCCTCTTCACCTGCTGCTTCTTGTCCAACTGGCGCTGACGCAGGATGCAAATGATCCGCAGGGAGCAGAAGATCAGGAGTAGGAATAGCAGGAAGAACTCCAATATGTACACCACGTAGTGCAGCTGAGTGATCAGAGGTGGTTTGTCATACGAATTGAAGGTACAGCACAGGGAGGTGTTGAGGTGTGGGTGTGGGTGCAGGAGCTTTTGGGCCAGTAGGGGGAGCCGCAGAGCCAACACCACTGCCCACATCATGCCTGAGAGCATTCCCGCCTGCCCCGTTTGTGAGCCAGTTCACCTAGTGGTGCGGGTGGACCACCTTGAAGTATCGGTCGACAACCACGATGGTCAAGAATCCGATGCTGGCTGAACGGTTGACTGCGAGCATGAACAGGTTTATATGTCACCGGGGGGTCACCGAACACCCAGTCCTCGCCACGCAGCATGTTGTCGAAGCGGAAGGGTACACTGGCCAATAGGAGGAGGTCGGCCATGAGCAGGTTCAGCAGGTTCAGCAGGTTCAGCAGACGGAAGCAGAAGATCCACAGCGCCACCACGTTACCTGGCAGCCCCAACAGAAACTCCACGATGAGGATAGATAGGGGGCATCACTGTAGCTACCAGGCCCTGTGTGACCAGGCAATGCATTGAGGAGTTGAACATTATTTGACCAGGGCCAGTATTTCAGGCCACTATTCCACTATTCACAGGCTGAAGCTGTGAAATCCTTGCTTCCTCTTTTTACTTCACCAGTGTTGGAGACACTATGTTTTAATAGGGTACAATAGAGAGAATGATCTCTTAGTGAATTAAAAGAAAAAGATGATCCAATTCAATTTGCACTCAAAACCATTAGCTGGCTGGTTTGTCTCACTGTTCTTGCTCCAGGAAACTAGTGAGTCAAAAGTAATGCAATTTTTTAAAGATAAAGATATGACAATGTGTGCAGACTGCATAATGTGATCAATATTTTACAATGATGGCATCATCCATCAATTCGGATTCATCAAGGAATTTAAGTGAAATGTCCCACTTTTCCCTGGTAAAATAACAATGCAATTATTGCCTCCCCTTCCTCTTTAATTCTATTATAATCTAAGTGTTGCAAGTTAGGCCATCTCAGAAATGAATTTAGCCACACTAACTCCTTTGCGTAGAAGGTAACGCCGGCGGAAGCTTTTTGCTCAACTGAGACATTCGTTGCTACTGCAGCCGAACTATTATTGGAAATCACAAACTCTGTTTTAAATTTATTGGTAGATGGTTCATGACGATTTCTGCCGAATACGTAGTTTCTAAGTGTCACCATTTCCCTGTAGCAAGTCCATTTATCAAGCAACCCCCCACCTAGTCTATACCTACCTATGCGTGACATAGTGGACAATAGTGTCTATGTTTGAGTTCATAAATATATTTATTCATCATATAAAATTAGAATAACGTCATAGCAACGAGATAAACCCAACAATAGCCTGATCGTATGCCAGAAAAGCCGTGAAAAGCCCTGCTCACTCAAATGCAAAATAAACTGTGAAAGTACTCACATTCTACCATGTATTCTACTAGCAATATATGTGTTACGAACCAAATACGGGCTGGACCCAAGTGCAACGACCAGGAGGCAGATTTAACAGCAAGGGGTTTTTATTAAGCTTTGGGGTAGTCCCAAAGCTGTACAGAAAAGAAAACGCAGTATTACACAGGGCGAGAAAGTTCAATACGAACTGCTCCAAGCCGGAGCTGGACTTGAGTACAGGAGGAGGGTTCCAAGCCGGAACTGGACTGTACTGGACCGGAGGTCCAACTGGAACTGGATAGCAGGAACAACGGGATTGTTCCAAGCCGGAACTGGACTTTAAACTGGAGGTGCACGTAGCACCGGAACTGGACTAGAACTGGACCGGGAGGTCCAACTGGAACTGGACAGCAGGAACAACAGGATTGTTCCAAGCCGGAACTGGACTTTAAACTGGAGGTGCACGTAGCACCGGAACTGGACTGGAACTGGACCGAGAGGTCCAACAGGTACAGGGCTGGATACTGAGGTAGGTAGCCGGCAGCGCCCGGCTGGGTAGAGCTGTGTGGCGGAGCTCAGCTGGAGCCGGTTGGGGTAGCTGGTTTGCTGAGGAACCTGGGACCGTAACCGCGGCAATGGGATTCGCCTCGGCCGGACAGGAACCACTGCAGGATAGCGAGGCAGACACCCAACTGCGGCCGTAATGCGAGCTGGAGTTGGAGGCATCGTAACACACAAACACACGGACTAACAGCTACAGACTGGTGGAGGCAGGAACAGCTGGTAATTAGAGGGAGACAGGTTAGCAACAAAGCATGCAGTAAATGATAAGGCTGAATAGTAACCAGACCGGAGGGTAGAAAGACTGTAAGTTGACGGGGTTAAGTCCGCAACCAAGCATACAGCAATATCGCACTATAACCAGACGACCAGGAAACACACTACGTAGGTTAGACAACGAACTGGCCCCGACTAGCAGCCAGACGGGGGTTTAAGTAGGGGAGTGAAAATGAAATCAAAGACGAACACGTGAGGAATGTAACTGAGAGTGATTGACAATAAACCAGGTGCGGAATGAATGCCACGAGCCCACGAGAGGGGAAAGAGATAGGTGGAAACCAAAGTGGGAAACCGAGAGACAAGCAGAAGGGAAACGCCCAGCCTGCAGCAACGGGGAAAACATGGACAGGGGAATCCCACATGACACGGAGGGAAAAAGGGAAAACACGGAAAAGGCCACGAGGGGAACGGAACGTTACAATATGCTACTAAATATGAAATAAATATACAATCCTACCATTGGGTTTACACATCGAGATGTTCCTTTCAAAATTCAGTTGTCATTTATTGTCTGGTACAATCGGTTTGAGAAATATACAACACTTTATACCGCTATTACACTATCTGAAACGTCGCCGTGTTATACCCCCATGCCCTGTAAGCCTGTTTCATGCATTACAGTTCATTCTGGTTTAATTGTCGGCTTTTTATCCAATAGAGTACATTATAACCTTCGCAACGGTATATGCCAAGTCTTTTTGGGTGCTTTGAGCAATTTACTACAGCCCAGCGTAACGGCAGTTTTCGCTTTAACTGTCTAGTAGCTCTATAGAATACGCATTATGGAGGGGAGTTTCCCTTTTGCGATATGTAAGTATTTTTGAGTCTAAAATACCGTTGGTCTCGCTGGCTATATATGTTCGTTTCGTGTTTCCACTCGAGCACTGTCTTTCCAATATGTTTGATAGCCCTATTGTTATTTTCGCATTTTGAGTGCATTTCACATACTGTAGTGCAATCGTTAAATGTATTTTTGATGTAGGCTACCGATGTTCATTGAAGATAGAACATTTGGCAGCATTTTGCAGATGGTGAAATACTATTTTATGTTCATGTTATCATACATAATACAGTCCCGGCCAAAAGTCTTGTCGCATGAGTGGACAAAAGTGACAATTGCTAATTACCCAACTCTTAATTAGCTAATACAGTTAGGAAACAACACAAATTAATCATAAGTGTCTAAAGTTTATTTAGATACTAGCAAAATGACATTTCAAAATTGTTACTAAATGTTACAGCTTGATAATGATCAACAGGCCAGTTTTGGCCGGACAAAAGTCTTGTCGCAATGGCCAACTCCAATTTCTAGGCCACAGTGAATAAGGAAGAAACAAACAAGGGGCTTGATTAGTCAGCTGTAGGTAACTTTGAGCTATAAAAGCAGAAATTTGACACTTTAAGCCAAGTTCATGCTCAACATTGCTTCTGTCAACATGCCCAAGATCAAACCAGAAACCAAAGTGCTGATCATCAAGAATCTCAAGTCCAAGTCTCCTGCTGAAGTTTCAGACATCTTCAATGTGTCTAAACGGCAGGTGGAGAGGATTCGCAAGCGCTACCAAGAGACTAGCGACGTCCATGACAGACCCAGGTCGGGCAGACCGCGCAAGACAACTACTCGAGACGACAGCCTGCTGGTCCGATGGTCAAAAGCCAGCCCCAGGGAGGAGTGGACGCCAGCAACGCCTGTTTCGTCAAGAACTGTACGTCGGATTCTTGCTCGCAATGGTCTCCACGGTCGTATTGCTGCCCAGAAACCAGCGCTAAACAAGAGACAGCTAAGAAACCGTGTTGCGTACGCCAAGGCCCACAGCCTGACGGAAGGTTGGACAGCAGAAAAGTGTCAAAAAATTTATTTTTCAGATGAATCGTCAGTTGAGCTCCATCCCAAGCGCCGCCAATATTGTCGACGACCCTCTGGGGCCCACAGTTCACCCAGAAGACAGTCAAATTTGGAGGTGGAAAGATTATGGTTTGGGGTTACATCCAATACGGAGGTGCCAGGGAGATCTGTAAGGTGGATGGTAACATTGACAGTGCCAAATATCAACAGATTCTTGCCTCCCAGTACATTCCCAACTACAAGAGGGGTCAGATTTTTCAACAGGATGGAGCTCCTTGCCATACCTCAGGTTCCACTATGAAGTTTCTCAGGGGGAAGAAGATCAAGGTCCTTCACGGATGGCCAGCACAGTCTCCAGATATGAATATTATTGACCATATCTGGGGAAGAATGAAGGAGGAAGCTTGGAGGACCAAGCCGAAGAACTTGGAGTAGCTTTGGGATGCCTGCAAGGTGGCCTTCCATGCCATCCCCGACGACTTCATCAACAAGCTCTACGACTCTCTGCCAAACCGGATGGCAACTGTTCTGCAGGCCAAAGGAACCCATACAAGATATTCATTTCTTAACTTATAGTCCATGATGAAATACTAGACTGATTTTTCATTTGGTATTTTATTAACTTTTTGAGAAAGATAAAATTTATTGATTATAATTTGATTTGCGACGAGACTTTTGTCCAGGTAGAAACTGGCTTGTTCATCATTATCAAGCAATTAACCTTATAAGCATCTATGAAATTTTAGTTTTGCTAGTATCTAAATAAACTTTAGACACTTATGATGAATTTGTGTTGTTTCCTAACTGTATTAGCTAATTAAGAGTTGGGTAATTAGCAATTGTCACTTTTGTCCACTCATGCGACAAGACTTTTGGCCGGGACTGTATAGGCTATGGCGTATACTTGTCTCTTAGGGCATGACAAATGCTCATTCCAATTTACTGTGCGCTGATATGTGGTAGATTAAGGTAAAAATTTTCTTGGAGTTATTATGAATAGGAAAATTTAAAAGATTAAAAGAATACAGAAAAATGCAATCCCAGGACAAAAGTATACATACTGTAGAGTACAGGGACAAGTGATGTTTTATTGAGGTACAAGAGTGAATGATTAGGCAACATATTTAGGTGTATGTAACACTGTGATATCAATGTTTTTTATCTTAAGCCATCAGAAGGAGCAAATGTATTTGTTTTGTAATGGACAAAACTAATTTATTCATTTTATGACATTGCATAGGGGTTTTGGACCCATAGATATCTACCCCCCTATACTGATGAAAATATAGTAATTCCCACTTGAAAATTATGCAAAAGTGAGTTTTATGAGCCAAAACTGTTGATTTGTAGTTAAATATATCATAATTCTGTTTTATTTAGAGCAGTGCACAATTTAGCCATTTGGATAGATTTGGAGACACTAATGGACAACAGGGTACACTGCTATATTTTGCATCATAGACCTTTAGTAGTTCTGCATATCATTCTCAGATTTTGCAAAACTTGTGGACATGGAGTTTATGATCCAGGAAATGTATATATATTACCGATTTCACTTATGTAGCTCTCAGCGAAATAAAAAAATAAAAAAACGATTTTTAAATTTTTTTTTCCAAAGTTTCTTTGCATTTGTGGCACTTTATTTTGACTTAAATTATGAAAATAAACAAATCTAAGTTTGTATTGTAAATGGTACACCTGTCTTGTTTCATTTAAGCCATTTACCAAGTTTATGTGATGCTCACACATCTTACACCCGGCGCAAAGCGGCGCTAACCCAAACGCAAGTGTCTTTGCTATCTTACACCCGGCGGTAGGTTCATTATAACTCCTAACGCTCACGCCGTTTAACTAGCATGTACTCTTGCGCCGTTTGGGCGTGTTGGTCTTAAGATGAGGAGTGGCCAGGATTCTTTTTGGCGTATTGCTATCTTGAGCCAGCAGAAAGCGCTTGCGGTAGAACCACCACTAACCTGGTCTAAAGTCATGTCGCAGTTGTATACATGTTATTTTAACGGCGCATATAAGTGCGTCTACAAAGGCGTGTGCACAATGCGCGTACCCTCCTGTCTGTTACACACAGGGGCGCGCACAAGCACGATTAAAATATCAAGATTACAATGTGAAATAGTATTATTGTGTAGCCTATATCAAAAAATACATAATAATAAAAGGGTCCATAGCCTACCTTTCCCTCAGTGAAGGGGAATGCCATGCACATTAAATTGCTTTCAGCCCACTCCATCAACATCCAGGCGATGTGCGATGGTACGGGACAATGGCTATCCATTAAAAAGCAGCTGATGACACCTATATCAAGCCTAATGCGGGAATTGTCATTTACACCTAATGCGTGAATTGTCATTCAATGGAAAACTCGCGCACGGCAATAGACGGACATTTAAGTTCTGAAAATGCGCTTCAGATGTCATTACAATACAGCTCTGTTTATCTATGAATACAGCCTGTAAGTAAATAGAATGGTTTGTGACTGAAAAAAGTTCAAAACCTTGTCCAGTGAATATTGCATTTATTGTTTTTCAAATAGCCTAGGCTACAGCGGATTCGCTGTGCATAAGGTTTTTTTCGATAGCCTATGGTTAAAAAACGGAGATAAATGTTTAGTTGACCATGTGAACTAAATTGTAACCTTAGCTATTCTTCGTCCTTCATATTTTTTAAATTACAGTGACCAGGTTTCCATACTCTCACCATTTAAAACCCAGCTGATTTCACCCGTTATTCCATAACTGAACAAAACGATTTTAAAGAGAACTAAGCGTCTAATTAGAAACTAAAACAAATTTGCAGCATGTTACACAATTAATTCACAATTAATTGTAATGCCATTCTCTGCACGTGCGCTGCATGTTCTCTGTTTCCCCTGCTGTAAGTCGCATGTTTCACGGTCTTCCTGGGAAAGTGGATTGTTTTAAAGGATTACGCTACGAGTAAAACAGGTTGGTCACATTTCCATAAACAGGACATTATTAAACAAGGGGAAATATGCGTGAACATATGGGTTGCGAACCTGACAGCTTTATTGTAGGCTATTTAGTGTCATCATTAAGGCAAAATAACGGTAGGTAACTATGTTATTAATCAATATTAGCCTACTATGCAGGTAGCCTAATGAACTTTGGATGAAGCTTGAACTTCGAGAACTCCATGAGAACAGCCTCTTGGAATTGATGTTTGACATTTTCATTGCATAATCAAACGAAATTCGCTGAACAAGCAGGCTAATTTGGCGTTTTCTAAGGTGAGACTGAAGCCATTGATAGCTTATTCTCAGCTGTTGCAGGTCCTTTTAACGAAATTTAACCGCATATATTTTGTAAAATAACAGCCCTGTCTGGAATTACCGGGAACTCATAGGCTAATGGTTAGTCTGAATAATATTGATCATACTCCATTTAGCCTATTCCTTGACCACACTAAACACGCATGAGCAAGGTGGAAAAGCAGGCTTTTAAAGGGAATGGGATATGACATTTTGATTGGTTTATTGCATGTCACGCCCAAGACACACCTATAATTAATGAAGCGACTAGGTTCAGCCCAGTTGCACCTTGCGCCGTGCTTAGCGCCAAAAAAACACGCCGTTAAAATAGCAAAAGTGGACTGGGACACGCCCAAAATGGACTTTACGCCATGCGCTTAGACTAAGCGCCAAGATCGCCAAGATAGGGCCCCTGGAGTTATAAAGCCTTAAACAGAGCACCCCCTTAATGGGTGAAATTTGCCATCTGCGCCAAGGGGTTAAAAAAAATAAAAAAATAAAAAATAATTCTTATGGTAAGATTTTGTAAAACATTTTCTTATAGGATTTCACCATTTTTCAAAACACTAGTCATGTAGAATAATGGCCATCCCATGAAAAATTTATGGTTTTTCACTGGCAACATTGCTTCCTTTTTTTTGCAGGATATTTTTTTAAAGTGCAGATTTTCAGCTGAACCCCTCAACTCTCATCATGCATTTCAACTGCAACTGAGCAAGTATCTTTGTGGAAATTAAAATCCACAAACAAAATTATCCTGAATAAATAATCCGTGAATATTATTAAAACGAGCAGCATGAGTGCCCTGAACAATCTTCAGCCTGCTTCCCCCTACCACAATAGACACACAGCGCATGGAAAAAAACTAAATACAAAAGCCAGACACAACAAAATACATTAAAATTAACAAACACAAACACGAGAGCCAGCTGGACTACATGTCGCCATTACAGCGCCACGTGACGTTTGATGATTATCTTTGAGGTACCGCATTCGATTCAATAGCCCCCAGATTGATTTTACATCATACTTGTTTATCCTCTCATATTGTGTTTCTGGTAATGAGAGAGTCGCATTTCAACTGATAGCAGATTCCACATGTGTCAGCCAGTTAAAAAAAGCAATTACACAGAAATGGAAACACTGAATGATAATGAAGATGATGATTATGATGAGGGTTATTATGTTTTTGTCTTCAGTATGAAAAACGTCCAGGCACATAATCAAGAAAGGCTGCATTGTACTTATCAGTTTTGTTCTAGTGATGAATCATTTGTTTCAATAAATCAATAAATAACAATTTGACACAGTTTGTTGTGATGTGAATTGCATCATATCCTGTACCTGCTGGAGCCAGCCACTAAACAATGTATCTATTATTGACTACACTCATGTTTCTGCATTACACATGTCAGGTTATCAAGGCAATTTCAGTAGCTTAATTATGAACTTCTCTCCACCCATAGCAAAAATGTGGTTTTATCTCTAATCGGCAATGTCTACGTGGAAACAGCCCTTGCTGACATATTTAAAACAAACATTGTATAGAACTTACCAACAGGAAAATACAGTGAGCACCATAATTCATTGGACAATGACACATTTTTTGCTATTTTGGTATATTCTGTAGTCTAGCAATTTGAGTTTGAAAGGATACAATGACAATGAAGTGCAGTTTGAAGTGCAGACTGTCAGCTTTAATTTGAGGGTATCTTCATCCATATCGGATGAACCGTTTAGAAATTATAGAACCTTTTGTACATAGCATTTTCGGGCATCAAAAAATATTGGACAGTTTAGCATAATGTAGAATAAAATAATCATTTTTAATATTTGGTCGCATATCCTTTGCATGCCATTATGTCCTGATGTCTGTGACCCAACAATATCAAAAGACTCTCGGTATCTTATTTTCTGGTACTCTTACAAGCGATACTATAACTTCTCTGCATTTGAATGCATCTCTATGGGAATTGGGGGTGGGACTAGATTTAGCTGTAAATTATGCTGGAACAGTATGGTTGGCGAAATGGCTGTAAGTCATCAAGGGTCTGAGGTATCAAACGAGCCTCAAACCATCACTCTGCTGCCAGATATGCAGTACATATGGATGGATCACTTTAAGGGTTGTTTCTTCTGACAAATTTTCCTAATTAAGGTTAGTTAATTAAGGTTGACTGAGATAAAGGAGAAAAATAATGAGAAGAAACCCTTCAAACTGATTTCAGTCTAACCCCCACTCAGCAACAGGATTCTACACAGTTTAACCAATGATAGAACATTTTTTATCAAATTCTCCCATGGGAATACTAAAACCATAGGTCATGACTGATGTGCCGATATGTTTATATTGACTATAAACAAGTCAGTCCTTTCATAAACATCTGTGGGGTGACATCGGTGGTGTTAAATATGCTACATTAGAGTCATAGCCGTTTTTCTTTTTTTTTTGTTTTACATTTTGTGTCATGATTTTATGTCAGCACATGAAAAAACGCAGTCTGTCTTTATGGTCTGTTAACATTTTAAAAAAATCAGTTTTCACTGCATAAGAACTCTTATTATATCAGGATCAACCCATTGACACTTTGCCCTGAACTGTATGACACTAGCATTCCTGTCCTACACATTTATCGTTATTTTCACCGCAGCTTGTCTGTACATTGATACATTGCTTTTTCCGGAAAAGAAATGACTTCAAATTGGACATTCCAAATTAGGGTGGGGATTGGGACGTAGCCTATAGCCGTACCATCGCACTATGGGCGCCAAATTATTCTTTTTATTATTATTAAAGGAACTGGAGATGGAAGGCTATAGGGCCAGGCGGTGAATCCTAGGATGTAGGCTAACGGGAAACAGCCTATACTGCATATGTTGAGTGCAACAGAGCTGGCTGCCCATTGAATTAAACATAGCATAGAAAACCAAGATGATTTAACGACCAACGGTCAATTTTATGTTATAAATGTCATTAGTAATTTGTGAAACAGATAATTGTTTTTGTCCCGACGTTTTGGGGATTGGGGAAACATTCATTTAAATTTATTTACTGTAGCCTACGTTTTCCTAATTAAAAAAAAAAATTTTTTACGTGTTTTCACAAACTGCTTTTCATATGAAACGTAAGCCTACCGTTCGTTAATCGAGTTTCAAAACTATCATCGGAGAACTTTAATTTCGCCTTCAAATGTCTGATATTCCCCATTCACTTTCATGGTAGCTCAAATGTTTTGCACTCAACATGCGCAATATAGGCTTACTTCCGGGGCTTCACAGTTTAGGTTGGCTGAGGGAGGGTGCTTTCCAATCTAGTAGTTAGTAAATATATGTCTATATAAAATATGCTTTGCTTTGAATCCTAAGAAACTCCGTGGATGCCGAGAGCGGGTCGTCATAAAACATGCCCAGCTGTTCACGGGACAGATACAAGGCACCTGTACACACGATGCCTGCAGTAATTAAGGTTAGTTAATTAAGGTTTACTGAGAGTTGTAACGCGAATGTTTTCCAGAGGGTTGTAGGCTACCGTTCGATAGTGGCCTTTTTTTCCGCTTTTGGTAACGCCCTGAAATCTAGGTGCACTTTTTGTGTGATTTCCGTGAAATTTTACATTTAGTGTTAACTCCGTGAAATTGACCGGGAATTGCGTAGGGCCCGAATTATTATATTTAGATAATGTGTTTATCAAAAGATGCTTAGACAAGCACAGACCCTACTAAATGGCTAATTTCTAATTTCATTACACACACATAGATGTGGCCGCAGTGAGCGGGCGCTGCTGAACTAAGAAAGCTGTAGATCAAATTGATCTCACAGAACAGTTAATTGAATTCCGTTAACTACCTCCAAGTAGGCTAATTAACTTCAATTTGCATCACCCTTTAAATTGCGCAGGTCTTTTGGGACAATGCTGATGTTCTGTGTGTGATGTTCCAAATACACAGGGACATCTGAAATAATGACAAATTTTACTAATGATTAATAATTTGTACTCTGTGTGGACTCCTTCTTTTGGAAGGTTAGTTTGGTGAGAGTTGTTGTGTCAGATACATTTCAGATACAGGGTCAGCAATCTGATGTGTGCTAGTGTCACGGTTGAGGTTGCCGTGCTTTCTTTTGCGGAAGCTCCCGGGTGTCTGTGCCGGGTTTTTTCCTCCGTCCCAGCACCACAGAACTATATACGAACTAGAAAGGCAACTGCCTTCTCAAAACGGCATCGTTTTCCACGGCCCAAAGTTTTTTTTTCTTTCTGATTGGCCAACGTGACCTGTCACGTGAAGGTGAAGGTTTTGCAGAGAGTAATGGACCCTAACATAGACACTATAATAAAACTTTCAAAATCGGAAGGAAAGGGTATTGCATGGAAGAAGATAAATGAAGAGTGGCAGCAACAATGGAATCAGGAGTTAAGAGGAAGACAGCTACATGCAATACAGAGTAGAGTGGGCACTGGGAGAAGCAGGGGAGGAAATAGAAGAGAGGAGGCAGTTATGACCAGACTAAGAATAGGACACAGCAACCTGAACGGGACTCTCCACATTATAGGGAAGCACCAAAATGGATTATGTGACCATTGTCAGACACCAGAAACAGTACAACATGTACTTGTTAACTGTAGAAAATACATACTAGAACGTAAGGACATGATGGAGGGAATGAAAAGAGCAGGACTAACAGGAGGAGATGTAAAGGGCATACTGTGGTGTAAGTGGACAAGGCAGGAAATGTTTGATCAGCTATCTTAAGAGAACAGGACTAATAGGGAAAATATAGCAAACCGGACAATGTAGGAGTTAACTAACTCCAGAAGATGGCAGTAGTGCAACACTAAGTATGTAAGCTGCCGTAAATCCCCAAAGAAGAAGAAGAAGAAGAAGAGTAATGGACCCTGTCACATAGAGCGTATATAGAACTTGAGAGGCGGGAGGAGCCAGGAGTTGCAGAAACCAATATGGCGTCCAGTGCACCGCACCACTCAGTTTCCCCATAGGCTATAATGGAGAAACACCTGCCTTTTTATATCAAACTAAGCGGTTTACAGTCATATTTTCAACCCAGTTATACCCGTAATACATATAAGAATACGAATCAATGCGTGATTTTACTTGACGCGACTCGATAACGAAGTTATAACCTCCGTTGTTTCCGTTGTTTTACTCTCCGCGAGTCAACACTCGACTCTCTGGTTGGTCGTACTGAACACGTGATGATGAAGAGCCTACAAAGACCATTTACCAACATGAAAAAATTGAACGAAATGTAATTAGTCTCGATACAGTGTAAAGTAGTTGGTGCGAGCAGTGTGCCCATGGAGTTCAGTGATTCAGTGAGATATTTTTTCAGTTAATCAGTTCAATCAATGTTTTTTGTCTGAGGCCGCTGCAATAAAGTTTATACATACATATTTTGAGGGCAGTGTATTGTTTGAAATATGATTTACAATATGTTTTTCGTATACTTGTCAGTTGGTTTAGAACGAGGTAGCAGATATAATAACGGTTGTAAACCTCAAAATCGATCCAACTGTTCACTATTTCTGTTCGCTAACATGAACGTTAGTTGGATTTAAAAAAAAACTGGCGGCAAATGAATCCCCTATCTCCCTCCACATATTTCCTTTTGAGAATAGTAGAAGAGTAAGAAGTCAAATCTATAATACTGGTTGCCTTTTTTTACTCGTTGCTTTTGCAAATGCAAATGTCTAGTAATGCATTAATGAGATAGAAAATAGCCTTTTCTAGTATATAATGAGTCCCTATTTGATAAATAACTAATTTTGTATTTTGAAAAAGAAAAATATAGCTTATTTGTTTTACATTCATATGTACAACAATTACATTTTTCCAGACTCTGTTCTATTTTTGAAACAACATATATTTTTTATTCGAAACTATTATCTGTCCATTAAAAATGGTTTTGCATTAATAGGTGTTAAACTCTATTATCTTTTATTTAATATTTCATAAATAACAAGTTATTTGTTCCAGAACGTTCTTTATAAATACAAAATATTGTTATACTGAATTAACGTGGTGTTGCAAAGTAAGTAGGCTATATGTATTTTTGTTGTTAGTTTAGGGCAGTATGAGCTTAAGGTATGCTGCTAGGAGAAACTGATTTCTTGAGCAACTGAAACTCTTTACCTATATATTTTCTTTCTTTTTAAAAATCATAATCATTTCTAGCTCATTGATTTGTAAATGAAATAGGCCTAAATGAAGCCTTTCACTTTCCTTTTTTGATATTTTACTTCCTGTTTATTTTTGCCTGTAACACGCATTAACATAGTCACACAATCATTTAAATTAATTCATATTAGATATTCAAGTGTATTAATGATTAAATAGTTTTGATAGGGTCCTTTTTCCTAATCTGTGTGTAAATAAGGTCAAATAAATTTATATGTCTGACAAATTAAGTTTTTGCGTCTCAGGAGGGACTACTGTGCTCTGTCCTATGTCGTCAACCTTGTTTGTCAGCCCTGTTATAACAGAATTAACTGGGTTGACAATAACAGGGTTGAGTGCCCTAAAACTTATAGCTAGCCATGTGGTGAAACAAATGGAAAGATAATTGCATTCATATCAGATTTTTATTAGCCTACATTTTAACAGATATAATTTTACAAAACCCATGTTCTTTTCTGCATGAATTAAGCGTAACAGGGGTGATGAGTTGTGCTTGTCCCCTTATGCCAAAAACCTCTTCTTGCACGCTGTCTTATCTATTTGAAGAAATAATGTAAATTCCTCAAGGTTGTAACACTCAAGGCGTGATGCCATAATTTCCTGCAGTTTTTCCCATCATTATAACAGGGTTGACTGGAATTTGGGGACATTTAAATTATAAAATTTTTTTTAAAGTAAAATCTTTTTTATATTGAAAGTTGTAAATCAAAGTCTTGATTAAGCTCAGGGACATGCTTGACTTGTGACTTTACAAAATGTTTTTAATATCTAAAAAAGACAATAGGATGACAAATATTGAGTGCTATATGAAATAACAGCATACAGAAGTTGAATGAATTATTATTTTCATGTATTTGTGTACCATTTCAGTTTTATTAATCAAAATGTCCAACAGACAAAAGATGTCCTCCAATGCTGAAATGACCCAAAGGTTAATAATAAAATATTAAGAAAAAGAATATCAGATTAGACCATTTTCCAGAGTATATAGTCATTGTACGTAATTGTATTAATTTATGAGGATCCACAAAGTAAAAGGGTGAGAGAGAATCTTTCAACTTAGGAGTATGCTTTATTTGAAGAATATTTCCAAGAAATGAGGAGTCTCATATCTTTGCTGATACAGCACAAATGTGAACAAAAACTTAAAAGATGTGTAGGCTACAACATATATTCCACAGGTCAGTGACAGCTCAAGAACTGTAAATCTTTGAACTGATCATTTCTCTTGCGTCAATTTAGTTTATTTTTAGTTATTTTAAGGAGAATATTCCTGTTGTTTGGCTATATATATATATATATATATATATATATAATAAATATAGCTAGCTATATTTTATATATATATCTAAATACATATAGCTAGGCTACTGGACAGTGGCAAGCAAAATTAAGTGACAGCACAATATCATAGCAGCTTGATTACGTTTAAGGGAATCGGTTGTGTTCACAAGTCTTACGCAGTTCAGTAACCATGGAAGTGCGAACTACTTTACGACTTGCTACTTGTAGGCTATTCATCAATTGTTCACGTCCCCACTAATCAGCGAATCAGAGTCATATGTTGAGTCATATTTTGACCAACCAGAGTCTCGTGTTGACTCGCGGAGAGTAAAACAACGGAAACAACGGAGGCTATAACTTCGTTATCGAGTCGCGTCAAGTAAAATCACGCATTGATTCGTATTCTTATATGTATTACGGGTATAACTGGGTTGAAAATATGACTGTAAACCGCTTAGTTTGATATAAAAAGGCAGGAGTTTCTGCATTATAGCCTATGGGGAAACTGAGAGGTGCGGTGCACTGGACGCCATATTGGTTGCTGCAACTTCGGCGATAGAAGCAAGCGGTTACGTCCATTCCATGTCATTGAGTTCAGTGGTCTGGTACCGTGTTTCTCGGTTACAACAGCAGAATGGTATCTCATTAGTATGCATAAGCTAGGGCTGTGATAGGCCGAAAACATCACGTGTGAGGGTAGTAGGATATGACGTCACGCGTCCCACTGCTTTTCTTGGCAAGACACGCCCTGCATAGCATTCAAGCGCTAGGATTGGCCAGGCGTCCATGCTCACACCTCGGGGTAAAGACGTGGTTCAAAGGGAGCACACGAATCGGAATGTACTACAAAGTCATAACCAAGATATGTATGTCGAATTCAAAGACCCCCTGTTTTTTGTGAGTTTGTGATTCCCGTACCCCACCCACAACCCCTAAACATAACCTCACAAGAGTTCACGTAACTCGGGCTCAAACACTTCCTGTATTTTCCCACCTCGGCCTCGTTTTCGTTTCGTATAATTCCAAGATGCCGTCTCGCGTGAATTGGGTGTATGGCTGCCGCTGCAAATCTAAAATCACGACCAGAGCCACCGCGGAGTGGGTTTTGTGAGAACAATAGTTATGTGAAAATCAAAACAATAAATACATTGAAAAAATATTGAATACGTCTATGCTATGATTACATTCACATACTTAAATAATGATTGTTGTTTATTTACCGTCAGTGGTTTTGCAGTCGGGAGAAGGGTCCATCTGCAGACTCGCAGACCTGGCCTCATTCGTGATCGGCCTCAATCGTGATCGGCCTCATTTGTGATTACAGGAAGTTCGCAAGTGCGCATGCGCTTACAAGACGAAGGGGGAAAAAACAGAAAGAGCAGCGTGCAGTAGTGATGAGCAAAACAGTTAACTTCAGTGACTCGAATCACTAGAATCAGTTAATTCAAAAGATTCGTTCAAAAGATTCGTTCACCGAATCGTTCAGTGCTTGGGCGGAGCTCCGACTGCGTACTGCGTAGTCCGACTCACTCAGTGAACTGAAACGGCCGATCGGTTCATGCGGAAGTGCTGTCGCTTTGACAAACGCGCCAAACGCCGTTTACACGACTTTTAAGTCTTAACTTGCTGGGCCTGATTCTGGCAGTTTGAGTCGCTGATTATCACTCAGGATCACGTCACGTTAACTCACTGTGTCTAGTAGCCTTCAGTGAACGAATCACGACACGTTCGCTCGCAGAAGTCCACTCTGCACGTTCGCTGCCTCGCTCAGCGCCCGCCCGCCCGTGAATGATTCGTTCAGCACAGCAGAACTGGTTCACAGGGGACGAATCACGTTCGCTCGCGGCAGTCCCTCCCCCTCCCTGCACGCTCGCTGCTGATCAGATCCGTTCGAGAGCTCAACTGAACTGAGAAATGAACGGATCTTTTCAGAAAGTGATTCAGTTCAGTTCGTTCACCCAAAAGATTCGGTCTTTTGAACGAATCGTTCGCGAACGACACAACACTAGCGTGCAGGTAAAGCCACACTGAAATAAAACAGTCGCTCGTAATTAATGGAACCTTCTGAATTTCAAAAGCAATGGTATCTAGCCTACTGAGTGAAAGTTTGAGAGTTATTCAGCTGAAGTTCGCTCGGTTGCCAGTTAGTGATAATATGCTAAAATGTACTCATTTTTATGTGAATGGTGCGTGTTGGCTCGGCTTCAGATTGTCAAAACAGCTATTAGCCATTAGTGTTAGCTATGACGTGTTACGTGCTTTATTGTAATAAAACAAAAAAGTCGCTAACACTTTGCAATAATGTTACATGAATTGAATTGTCTCTTAATAAAAATGTAAGGTGAAGATTACTGACTCAAGTATCATTCTTTCTTACATATTCCTCACGTACACTCAAAAACCTTGTATAGGGGAGTAGTGTGTTTGACAGCAAGCTAGAAGCATGCTTGATTGGCTAAAAAGCCACAATGGGGCATTTAGTTTAAAGCTGCAATTAATGAAAAAGGCAATACAACATTAACTATATGGATTAAGAGTGGAAAACAAGGGTGCATCAGATATGTTTAATGATATTAAATCCAGGCTAATGATCTGTATGACAGATTTACAAGAGGTCCATTGATGACATAACTCAAATGAAACATTTGCTTTATCTTAATGGTTCCTTAATTTCCAGCCCTAGATCAGAATCATTGTATGTCTCATCCCATAAAGACTGCCCACCAATAATGTAATGTAATAATCACATTCTCTCAATTCGATTGAGTCGATTTTGGCCTTTTTTGTTAAACATCTCCATTCGTCTCAAAATATCGATTCAGTGGAGAACTGCAAATGAGCATAAAATAGTTTAAAAAATTTGATCCAAGGCATTTGAAATAAGCTTATATACTGTACACATACCAATCAAAACAGTGTAATTACCCTGAATGGTGTGCCAGAAAAGCATGCATGGTATCAAGAGGTGATTTAAAACACTATGGGACAGATCCAAACAAACTCTGATAAACTATAACATTTTATGCATAGTTGTATGCTAAGGAAGAAAATTTGCTGATGAGGTCACCAGATAGCAGTCTGACACCGGGTCCTACTTCACAACCTGGACAGGCCGCTGATGGCCTCATGACACAGGTTCTCATTCCACTGGGCATGGCCGCCAGCTTGAGCTGCTGCCCGGGGCCAGGGATGACTGTCACCCCCTGGGGATCACCTGCAGCTGCCCGTCGTTTGGCCTTGGATGACCACCTTCAGGCCCTGGTTCGAGAGAGCTCCAATCAGGGCAACTATCTACAAACAAAATATCCTCCCCGTAGGATAAACCCCTCCGTCTCTGCATGTGCACTGGAGCAAAATTTGGTGGGAAGGGCTTAAGAGAGAGATTGGAGGGAGGAGAGCAAAAGGGAAGTCTTTTAGCCTTCTGTATTTTCAAACTTGCCTACTGCAGCTTTAATCCTATTTCCCCAATATTTTGCTTGTAGTGACTAAGGTTATTTAATTTATCCAATTTGTTGCCATTTCACATAAAAAATTTGTATAGATAGGCTACGCTAATGATCCAGTGTACTCATTCTGGTTTCATTATGGATCAAGCTATTTTCTCTTTTAGATAAATTTTGTTCATTGTATATTAAAAGTCTAATTTGCTCTATTCATTACTTTTAAAAAATTGTGGAAGAAGGAATCCTATCCAGGATTGTTAAGGCCAGGGCTGGTGACTGAACACAAAAGGGACAATAGATAACAAGGGTAGTGGATCAAAAAGTTTTAGTTTATTTATAGCAGTCCTGTAACAGCAAGGACATGAATGATGAATATATGAATGATGGAAATAAGGTGGCTCTAGAGAGAGGTTGTTCGGCACACACTGAATGTGAGGCTGGAAAAAAGACACGAGAAATCGATACTCTACATCAGGAGTATGTTAAAATCAGCAATAATTGTTCATCACTGGTAGAACAATAGCAGTCAGGCGGAAAGTTTGACAATAGAGGGTAGAACAGAGCCCTTGGTTTGACTACCAAAGACTGGCCTATCTGGTAACACTTTACAATAAGGTTACATGAATTGGCATTAACTAATGTAGTTGTTAATATGAATTAATGATGTACAAATATATTAACAAAGTATTTTCAAATATTAACAAATGGTTTGAAATGGTTTGGGATGTGCTGTAGAAGACTTTACGGAGTGGTTCGACTCTCCCGTCGTCAATACAAGATCTCGGCCAAAAATGAATGCCACTCTGGATGGAAATAAATGTTGTGATGTTGCATAAAACAATGCCACGTTGCCGAAACAATGCCACGACGTAATCAAAGCTAGGCGGTCCAACGAAATATTAAAGTGTGCGACTTTTTTTTTGGCCAGGCAGTGTATGTAGGAAACTTCATCCGTAAACAGAGGGATATTGAGGCTACAACATTATATAATCCTGACCATGTAAGACTATTCAGGAGGTTTGGGGGAGGGGCTTAAGCGCTTCAAAAACAGCATGTTATCTAACCCTAACCCTCATATGACAACAATCCAGATGTATTTGGTAGGTAAAATAAGGTTTACACTAGCGCAAATCCAAACGTATGACTGTGATTAGGAAAAACGTCAATACCATGAAGGATTTTTCCCACCAAATAAGCAAAAAATCTAAAGACTTGATTTTATCCAGGCTGGAGTCTCAAATGGTCTCAGAAACTACACCTCAAAGCCAGACAGAGGTGAAAATGTAACTTTGTCGTAGGACAAAACTAAAGACATTTTTGGAAAGGCCTTGACCTGGAGATATAACATACACTACTCACAAAAAGTTAGGGATATTCGGCTTTCGGGTGAAATTTCAGGATGAACCTAAAATGCACTATAACCTTTACAGGTGAAATTAATTTGACCTTCTCTAAACTTTTGAATGCACATGTCCAACTATTCAATGTTTCAGTACTTTTTGCACAACTTGCTGTTCTCTAACAAGGAGATGAACGGCAAAATTCACAACAGGTGTTTGATCCATGAATCGACCAATAAATTTCCTGGTTCAATTAGAATTGGTATTTAAACAGTCCTCTTCATCATGCTGTTCACATTTTGACATCATGAGACCAAGACGACACCTAACAATTGATCAACAGTACCTCGCCATTGCGAGGCTTCAAACAGGATGTTCTCAGAGGGAAGTGGCCACTGAGCTTAGAGTGTCACAGAGTGTCATCAGCAGGTTGCAACAGAGATACAGAGAGACTGGAAGAGTCACAGAAAGGCATAGAAGTGGACGTCCTTTGGCCACATCCCACACTGATGACCGCTTCATTGTGAACAGTGCCCTGCGGAACCGAATGATGAATGCCACTCAACTCCAGGCACATTTAAGGGAGGTGAGAGGCACCCAAGTGTCACGTCAGACCATTCGAAACCGTTTACATCAGCGTGGTCTGCGTGCTAGACGACCTGCAAGGGTACCTGACCACACCACCAGGCACAGGCGTCATCGTCTTGCATGGGCCAGGGAGCATTTACGCTGGACGAGGGACCAGTGGGCCTCAGTGCTGTTCTCTGATGAAAGTCGATTCACGTTGAGCAGAAATGATGGCCGCCAATGATGTTGGAGACGTCAAGGAGAGCGCTATGCATCAGCCACTGTTGTCACCAGACGACCCTTTGGTGGTGGCGGTGTTACAGTGTGGGCAGGTGTGTCTAGTCAATACAGAACTGCCCTACACTTTGTGAATGGTACAGTGACAAGCCCATACTACCTGAATAACATCATTAATCCAGTCATTGTGCCCCTGCATGAACAACACAGGCCTAATTTCATCTTCATGGACGACAATGCTCCAGCTCATCGAGGTCGCATCATTAGGGAAAGGCTGCTGGAGACTGGGGTACCTCAAATGGAGTGGCCTGCACTTTCTCCAGACCTGAATCCCATAGAAAACCTATGGGATCAGCTGACTCACCGTGTAGAGGCTCGTAACTCTGTACCCCAGAACCTCAATGACCTGAGGGCCGCCCTTCAAGAAGAGTGGGATGCCATGCCTCAGCAGACAATAAGTCGACTTGTGAACAGCATGAGACGTCGTTGTCAAGCTGTAATTGATGCTCAAGGGCACATGACAAGTTATTGAGACAGTGACATTTTTGTTGTGGTATACCCACCACTGTTGTTGGCTTTTGTTTCAATAAATTGTTTGAGATGAGGAAATCACCATTGCATGCTTCTACTTAAATGCCCTACTTTCATGATACGTATAATATCACTGTAGCGTGAACTTACATTTTCCATAAATTTCACCCGAAAGCCAAATATCCCTAACTTTTTGTGAGTAGTGTATGTCAATTATTTTGCCCTGACACCACAGGGGACTCAGTAGCGCCCCCTAGAAGGGCAAAACTGGCCAAACTTCAAATGCTTCTAATTCTGGAACCAATAGACATATCGGGTAGATATTTAACAGGGTGATTAACTAACTAGTCTTTCATAAATAATGTCAGAGCTAGCTTTCAAGCTCTAAGAGAAGGGCCTGAATAAAACGTTTGATGCTTAATCATTTGATACTTTGATGATTGAATTAGATGATCAATTGGGATTTTAACTGATGCTATATTGAACATAAATTTTAAGCCCCATGTCAATAGGATTAGTATTTTTTTAGTTATTGGTACTAATAGTTTAGAACTACAATTCCCCCAAAAACCCGAGAGCTCTACGTAATGGATGGCCTGTGAAAAGATGGCGCCGTCTGTAGTCCGTTCTGAGAAATGCTAGCACTATGGGAGCTGAGAAATGCATGGGTTTAAATTTCGTTCTGCGTAGCACGATAAAAGTCGGACAATCGAAAGAAAGCCGTGTTAAGTCATTTTTTTTGACGTTACAGTTTATGGTTAATCCTAACTGCATTGGACATAACGTTATTGCTAACCTTCCAATATCCAGTAGGCTATCATATCGGCTGAGACGTCCTGCTTTTCCCGAAAATATTCGTTCGGACGGTTCGGACAGACGGACACTTGTGCTCCGTTTATGCGGTCTTAAAGTGCAGTAGCTATAACATTATCTGGCTTTGATGCTCAACTTCAGTTCCTTAATGCGTTTGATTTCTTTTGAGCGATGAGAGAGTGCTGCACACATCGACATAGCTACAGAGCAACTTAAAATGGTAAACGCCACAATAACTTTCCACGTTGGCCTAAAGCTACAATGTTATATCCTACAATAAACGGGAGCACTCGCTCTTCTTCGCAAACATTTATCGCATAATGCAGTGTGTCATGCTGCTAGACAAAATATCGGCTATTTCTGCACGCCATGGATTGAAGGTGAAACATATAAACGAAACGGCTAATGTTTGACCATCCTTCATATTAAAACATTTATTTCCAGTCCAGCGCCCACCACAGACCCACTGAACAATCGATGTCATGTGAAAACCAAAACTAAATACATAGATACATTAACGTTATGTGTATGATTACATTCACATCATGATTATTGCGTTCACTTATTTTTCTTAATCCGCCGTCCGTGGAATAGGCAAGCTACACCGGTAGATCCCGAGTCCCGACCGCTCTCTCAAGCTTTCCGTGAACCAGCCTTGCGTGGCTAGCTAACGTGAGGTGTAGCCTAAATTATGAGACATCGTGATGGAAATGGCCACTGTGAAAATTTTACGTTAGCCTATTTTGTAAGTAATGTCCATGTTGGACTGATCTAATGAACTATGGTGAACTATTGTGTCTACTAGATGAATGTTGAAGGCTTCGTGGGCTAACTTTACCTTGTTGAAATCGCCTCACCACAATGCGAATTCAGATAAATTAGCCGCGAATAGTTACTAAAATGTTTAATAGCCATCTCGTTAACTAGCGTTATTAACAAACTTTGATTAACGTCGCCGTTATGTTGTTCGAAGCTGTACGTGAACAAAACAGGCTTAGCCAACAAGCTAGTCTATATGATAGGCCGTCATATGCATTGTCGAGAGGGGTGTAAATTTAGGTTTACAGACATGTCAATTTAATTCAATTTATCCATAATTTAGCCAATTTTACCTGGATATAGCCTGGCTACATCCTAGTACTAACGTTACGATGGTCGTTTTTCATCAAGCGTCAGCGGGGCAATGTTAGTAAAGCTGGAGGATTGCGTCTGTTGAGTTAGCAGCGGGTGGGTCTGCGAGCGGAGCCCTCAGCCCAGTGCACCAGCGAACGCTACTCCGGCCAACTCGTCCGCTGATCCGCTATCCTCTAGCTATCTGGGCGGTTTTTCACGACACGAGACGGCATTTCATCAACTTTTCAACATGTTCACTGGGGCAGGTTACTAGTAATGTAACGCATCTTGAGATGTGAAGTCTATCCTTAGAAATATTACACATTTGAAAACCATTTCATTATTATGCACAAGATAGCTGTTAGCTAGTCAGCTATCGCGCTGTATGCTCCTTGCGAGCTGACCACCATAGTTCAGTGGAGATGAGATTTCATTTGAGGCGAAAATGCGAATACGCCTCCTCACGTGATTGCCCTGTGACGTAACTAGAATTACCACGTGACCATGTTCTTAACCAATCAGAGTTCAGTGTGCCTACTCAACACTCACCAATGAGGTTTTTTAAATCAATCAATCAATAAATATTTATTATTACAAGTTGTCACAATGCACTTCACAGCAAAACCCAGCCTAAACCCCCCACAAGAGCAAGCCAAGGGCAACAGTGGCAAGGAAAAACTCCCTGGTGTAACTAGGAAGAAACCTTGGAAGGAACCAGACTCAATGGGGGAACCCATCCTCCTCTGGTCGGCTCAGGGTCTAGGGCTTAAAGACCAACATGGTCAAAACAGCCAATGTCCATGATAATATAATTTGCAGCAGCTAGATGACAGTCCAGATGTGGCGGCAGTGATGGTGGGGAACCGGGCGCCGATGGCGGCGGGAGCAGCTGGCAGCGGTGGTAAGGAGGGAGGGGCAAGCGGCAACGGACAGGAAGCCGGACAGCAACTCTCGAGATGTGGGGCATAAGCCCCGCCGGCAGAATGTAGAAAAAGAGAGAGAGAAAACAGTTAGGGAAAGTGTAATAGAGCAGCAGGAGCACCAACTGGAGGGGTGGGGGGTGGGGAAGGGGTGGGAGGGTTGGACAAGTGCCCCCGCCAGGAGTAATCTATGGCTGCATAGCTATGAAGACAGAGTTTGAGAAACCATGCAGTCATGAGAGGGAAAACAATCCTACCCACCTATCAAGAGCCAGCCCAGGAAGATGGGGTCACAGCTGTTGACAGGTGACAGTAAGGAAAGGATGCCACCCCACATTACTCTATGGCTAAATGCTTCTCTGATCCTGTCTCCAGACTATAGCTCTTATAAGCCTGATCATAAAGGTGCGTTTTTAATCTAGACTTAAATATTGAGACGGTGTCTGATTCCCTTATAGATTTTGGCAGGGTGTTCCACAGTAGTGGCGCTCTGTAGGAGAAAGCTCTACCACCCGTCAAGTTTTTAGATATTCTTGGGACTACTAGGTAGCCTGCGTCTTGGGAACGAAGTGATCTTTTTGGCTTATATGGTAAAAGCAGATTACATATATACACTGGCGCAAGTCCATTTAAAGCTTTAAAGGTCAGAAGCAAAACCTTAAAGTCTATCCTAAACTTAATTGGTAGCCAATGAAGCGATGCTAGTACTGGGGTAATATGCTCATATTTCTTAGTTCTAGTTAAAATGCGAGCGGCTGCATTCTGCACAAGCTGGAGATTATTTATTATATTGTTTTTATTATTATTATATTATTTATATATTATATTATTATTATTATAAATCATGCCTCTCTTTTTTCTGTGTAGGCTAAAAAAAAATTGAACCCAGGAAAAATGTAAAATGTGATTGCCTGCTTCTATTGACTACAATATTATGAACTTTTGATACCTAGATTGCGCTGGGGCCACTATGTTGACTTTCACAACACTCCATTGGAAATACATGGCAGAGCTCATAATAATACTATTTCCCGGGCCATGGCAGTCATCTTGCAGCGGTGCCATTGCGGAAGAACCAAATTGAATAGGGCTGAATGGAACCACGTGACCATGTTGCCTTTCTAGTTCTTATATAGTTCTGTGCCCAGCACTCATTGTCTACACCTGTTCTCATAGGCGGATGGTGAACCAACTGTGCAGGGTAAGGCTAGGTTAGGGCGGGGAAGGTATCCACCTTCGTGCGAGCAGCTAAACTTTTAGCATTAATTTCACCGTAAATACAGTTTTTGGAGTACAAGAGCCCATGTAGGCTTTGGTTGTAAAGTAGTCGTGTATCGGGAGACATAAAACCATCCACAAAAATGACAAGCAACAAGTCTATAACGTAATTCTGTGTGAGATTTTTTTTTTTTACCATGACACGTTGATAAAAGATGGTATCTAGACAAAATATAGTCAGTAAAAAAATAATTAGTTCACCAAAATAAGAAAATAACTATTCTAAGGGTCGGTGTCTCTTAGCCTTGCAACTGTAGGCAAAGATTTTAGGATACACTTAACTATGGGTATCGTTATTGTTCTAGCAGTGCCTAGTGGTAAAAGTTGGTACCTAGCAATTTTAGGTTCGGATTTGTGTAGTATTCGCCTGGCCCGACCCACCGAGCCCGACCAGACAATGCAAAAAGCCATGTCTAAGCATTACACATTTGTAAAAGATAGATAGAAAATATAGATTAATTTCAACTGAATTGACCACCAGGGCAACAACTGGGCTATCAGCCAACTATTTCCAATTGGGCCTAACCAATGCACAATTAATAAAATAAAGCAAGAGCGTCACCAAAAAAAATAAACAATGGTCTTACTCTTAGAAGTGCTTTCATCTTGTTTTCCAGGCAGAGAAGTCCTTGATTATGTCTGTAAAATCCAGTTCACGGAGGAAGCTAACGTTAGCTGCTGCTGGACTAGCTGTCAGTTGGTGGCTTTTGCTAACGTGCTGCTAGCAGTGTCTATGATTCCCTTTTCCACTGGTTGAATGGAAGAAGGTTTGAAAAACCCAGTTAGCTTTGGGTTTTTCAAACCCAGTTAGCTTTGGAACTCCTGTTCACAAATATCTTTTTTTTTCTTTCTCTTTTCGTTTTTGTGATCCGCTGGCGTGCTTTTGTAACTCCGACATTTTAGCTTCTGACAATAACAAGCAAAATCAGCAGCACATGTAAGTAGGTGTATAGCCACCAAAGACGTAGACTTTGCAAACCCATTGCATGAATCTGACCAAACTACCGGTAGCCTATGTATGTTTTTTGCTTTTTGTTAATAAATGAATGGATGAATTAATTAATAAATACAATTAATCTGACCAGACAACCAATTAACAACAAAAACATTATTTCAAGTGAATTAGTCACTCACTGGCAAATTACAACGTTATATTCTGGACAATCGAGGCCCCGGGCTTCAGCCCACGTAAGCCTGTGCATTAAAGCACCCCTGACAATCACATTTTCACATCATATTGATAGGCTAATTATTTAAGCGAAGATAGCCTATGCGTGATTTGTTTTTTTCTATCAGCATGGCAGCCAACACACACATAATTTATAACATTTTTAATTGACATTAACAGAGAGTGTGACAGTGTGTCCAGAAATGCTCCGTGAGTCTGTGATGATCCTTCAGCTTGACTGCTGCTTCACTGACAGGACAACGCGTTGATAATGGCCAACTAACCAACTTAGTACAGGTAGTCTAACCATGCAACAATCGGCTACACGCTGCCGACCAGGTAGTTACCTCCGGCAGTAGCAGTAGGCAGTAGCCTAGTGGATTGAGTGAGCTAACTGGACCTCAAATCTTCTATCGCTACTATTTGTATTTATATTTAATAGCCTACATTATTTTAATTGCCATGTCCGGCATTGCCTTCCCCAGCCTTACACACCCTCCGCCTATGTCTGTTCTGTTTCCGCAGGCTTCTTAAGCGTGACTGCTTCCTGAATCTGCGCTTTTGTGTCAGTTTTGCCACGGTACTAAGTCGGTAACAGGGTCAGCTTACGGGAGATTGTTTTCTTTCAGTCTTTAAAGAAAAGTGTTATTTCCACTTGATTTGAGTGAGGGCTAGATCTAGCTTCTACCTTTTCTCCTATCGCTACTTACCTTGCTAGGCCTACCTCCCTGAGGTTCGCTCTGTTTAAGAGTATCTTTCTAGTGGTGGCCTCGTTTATATGGCTCGTTTTAATTAGTTTTCGAGCTTGGGGTTTTCCGCTTTATTTTCAGTTTTATTTCCGCTCCCTATTTGCGAGCGTCTCCCCATAACGTTGGGTAGTTTTGTTTCGATTCTTGATTTGCTATTCTAAAGTCTCTGTGATTTTTTTGCCCACGTTTTGGTGGGTTAATTTATGTTTTGGCTTAATCGCCGAGGGGTTCTTCCTTTCTTTTGTGTTATCTTCCCAATTTTTGGTTATTCCACTCTCTGTGATTCACTTATTGAATCCCCCTATCGGTCGCATCTGGTCCTCCGTCCCGACCCCCCTGTTAGTACACAAAAGCCATCATGGAGGTTCCAGCGACCCTGTCAGGGGAAGATCAGGCTATAGCCCCACAGCACCCAACATTGGCCGCTCATGAGGAGGGCATTTGTGCCCTCCAGGGGCAACAGCAAACCATAATGAGTCCACAGGGCCAATTAGCTGAAGAGCTGGGGGTCCAAGAGGGCTGGCTTCGCGAGTTGGCAGAAAGCCTTCGTCAGCTGACAGTAGCAAAGGCCCCTTACGTTGCACAAGCACCCGTGCCCCTGAACCCCCCCGCCCCGCCCTCTCCGATCATTGCCAGGGAGCCTAAGCTCCAGCTCCCATCTTGACACGACAGGGAGGCAGGGAAATGTCGGGGTTTCTATCCCAGTGCACGATATTTTTTAAGGCACAACTGACTCGTTTCTCCTCTCACTGATCTCAGGTCGCCTTTATATGTTCTCTTTTGACCGGAACCACCCTCATCTGGGCATATCCACTTATCTGGTCTAATGCTCCGCTCTTGGGGAATGTAGACGACCTGAAATTGGTGTGGTTTTCGATCACGATATCTCGGGCCAGGAGGTAGCCATGAGACTAACCTGCCTCCGTCAGGGAAATTAGAATGTGGCAGGGTTCTCTATTTCCTTCCGAGCGATGGCAGGCGAGATGGGTTAGGGTTAGCCCCACCCAGTGTCCAGGTTTCGCCCAGTCGGGACGAGCCGATGCAAGTTGAGTCCCTTCGTGATAGACCGGAATCCCAGGCTAAAGGGGTCTGGTGTCGCTATTGCAGGCGTAAGGGACATCTTAAGGGGGCGTGCCCAAAGCTAGTTGGAAACGAGGGGTCTCGCTAGTGCAGCGAAAGGCACCAGCGAGACAGGAGATAAAACCCTTTCGTATGCTCGTTTCAGTCCAGCTAAGCTGGGAGCAACACTCGGTCGATTCTGACGCCTTTATTGATACAGGGGCGGTAGAGTGTTTTGTAGATGCTCAGTGGGCTAGGGAACGGGGTCTACCCGTTCACCCCTTAGCACAACCCTGCTTTATTACTGCTCTAGATGGGCGACCGCTGGGGACCGGGGTAGTCAAAGAGACTACAGCTAACCTGTACATGCGCATATCTTGTGGGGCTCACTCTGAACAAATTCGTTTTTTTAATTGAATCTCCTGCTTACCCTCTGGTCTTGGGTCACTCCTGGTTGGTGTTACATAAACCTCAGATCAACTGGGGCGAGAGTGGGAACACCATCCTCTGGTGGGGTCCCCGGTGCGTTTCGAACTGCTTGCTTTTATCACCACCGGGTGGTTGTGAGTTCGGTTCAGAAGCAGGCTCAGTCAGTGACTACGAGGAGGCTGTACTTCCAACTGAGCATATGGGATCCTGTCCCTGGAAGACAGGGAGGAGAGTCTGGACTGGGATTCTCTGGCAGACTGGAACCCTCCTGTAGACGAACTGTCCATGGAGAAGTCCACCGATCCCGATTTCCTATCCGACTCCATGCTTTTTTTTCTTCCCGACTCTAATTACGCAGAGGTTATGGGAGCGCTCGACTTCCCTTTACCATCTAACGTACCCACTGATTACACAGATCTGGCAGAGGTTTTCAGCAAACAACGCACTACCACCTTGCCACCTCATAGGCCTTATGACTGTGCCATCGAGTTGTATCCTGGCACGGAGCCGCCGAGGCGGGCACTTTATTCTTTATCGCGACTCGAGAGCACCGCCATGAAAGAGTGTATTGAAGAGGCGTTGGATAGCAGCTTCATCAGACCCTCCACGTCACCAGCCGGCGCTGGTTTTTTCTTTGTTGAAACGAAAGACAGAGGGCTGAGGCCCTGTATCGACTATAGGGGTCTCAATGCCATCACAGTCAAGAACCGCTACTCATTGCCACTAATGAACTCCGCGTTTGAACACCGTCAGGGATCTTCCATTTTTACTAAGCTTGACCTCCACAACGCCTATAATTTAGTGCGTATGCGGGAGGGAGATGAATAGAAGACGGCGTTCAATACTCACAGCGGACAGTATGAGTATTGGGTCATGCCGTTCGGGCTCTCTAGCGCCCCCTCTGTCTTTCAGGTGCTGGTGAACGATGTGCTCAGGGAGATGCCAAAGCTGAGAAATGCGTTTTTCACTCTGAATCAGTGTCCTTTTTGGGGTTCATTATATCGGGAGGTAAGATCGAAATGGACCCTGGAAAAATTTTGGCGGTAAAGAATTGACCTACCCCTGATTCTGTAAAGCAGGTGCAGTGCTTTTTGGGGTTTGCTAATTTTTACCGTCATTTTATTAGAAATTTTAGTACTATTGCTGCTCCCATCACGGCACTGAACAAGAAAACGGTGGCTACACAGCTTCAGTGGACACCCAAGGCAGAGGCCGCCTTCACTGAGTTGAAAAGAAGATTCTGCTCCAAGCCTATGCTTGTCACTCCGAATCCTTCGCTCACTTTTGTGGTCGAGGTTGATGCGTCTGAATTAGGAGTGGGGGCTATCTTGTCCCAGCGCTCACCCCTTGATCAGAAATTGCATCCTTGCACCTATTTTTCTCGTGGACTAACCCCAGCCGAGAAAAACTATGACGTAGGGGACCGGGAGCTTTTGGCCGTAAAATTGGTGCTTGAGGAGTGGCGTCATTGGCTTGAGGGGGCTGAACACCCTTTTACGGTTTGGACTGATCACAAGAACCTTGAGTATATTCAGGTGGCCAGGCACCGCAATTCCAGACAGGCACGATGGTCACTGTTTTTCTCAAGGTTCAGCTTCATCCTAGCCTATCGGCCAGGCTCTAAGAACATTAAGCCTGACGCGCTCTCTCAGTTATTTGACCGGTCCGAGGACGAACGTCCTGCCACTCCTATTGTTCCTATGGCACAGATATTGGCTCCTGTCTCGTGCGACATTGAGCCTTTGGTACGTAACGTCCAGTGGTTGGAGGCGGACCCAGGGGGAGGTCCAGCCAATCGCCTGTTTGTACCCATTTGGGTTCGTACTCAGGTGCTGCAGTGGGGTCATTCCTCCTGTCTGATGGGTCATCCCGGCATTCACCGCACCCAGGATTTCTTGGCCAGGCGGTTCTGGTAGCCCGGGATGGATAAAGATGTGCGAGACTTCGTTTCCGCGTGTACGGTCTGTGCGCGCATTAGAAATTTGCAGCTCTCGCCATCTCGGCTCCTACGCCCATTGCCAGTCCCGAGTCACCCTTGGAGCCATATTGCCTTGGACTTCGTCACCGGTCTGCCCCCTTCAGACGGTCACACCGCTATTCTGGTGGTGGTGGACCGATTCTCTAAAGCGGCCCATTTTATCCCGCTTACTGAGCTGTCATTGGCCACAGAGACCGCGCGATTGATAATCACGTTTTTAGGGTTCTTCTGACCGCAGCCCCCAATTTATTTCTAAATTCTGGCGGGCGTTTTGTGCGCTGTTGGGGGCTTTGGTCAGTCTCTCATCCGGATTTCACCTGGAAACGAATGATCAGACCGAGCGGACCAATCAATCCATGGAGAACACCTCCGGTGCCTTGCTTCAACTAACCCCAATACCTGGAGCAAACATCTGGTGTGGGCGAAATACGCCCACAATACACTGCACAATGCATCTACGGGTCTCTCCACGTTTGAAGTGTAGGTCAGCTACCAGCCTCCCCTGTTTAGTGAGCAGGAGAGGGACATAGGGGTACCGTCCGCGGAAGCGTTTGTTCGCCGATGTCGTGCCAATTGGAAGAGGGTTCGGGGCTCTTTGCTACGTGCTGTAGCCAATCAAAAAAGACTTCTTACTGTGTGGGTCAGCACATTTGGCTATCTACACAGGACCTCCTGCTACAGGTGGAGTCCCGTAAGCTCGCCCGCGGTTCGTTGGACCGTTCAAAATTGTCCATAAGATTAACTCAGTTCCTGTGCGCCTTCAACTCCCTTAGTCTCTGAGAGTTCACCGCACATTCCACGTCTCTCGCCTGATGCCTGTACTCATGAGTCCATTGGCCCCGGCAGAGGACGCTCCGCCCCCTTCTCGACTCATCGAGCGCCAACCGGCCTACATTGTTCGCCGGATTTTGGCTAGCAGGCGAGTGGGTCGTGGGGTGCAATATCTCGTGGACTGGGAGGGCTATGGTCTGGAAAAGCGCTGCTGGTTCCCATCCAGAAACATCTTGGATCCGGATCTTATTAGGTCCTTCCACAAAGACAAGGCCAAGGGATCGTCTGGGGCTGTCCCTTAGAGGGGGGGGGTCCTGTCACGGTATATGAGGTTGCCGTGCTTTCTTTTGCGGAAACTCCCGCTCAGCTGCGGGACGGAATCTGTGCCGGGTTTTTTCCTCCGTCCTGGCACTCATTGTCTACACCTGTTCTGTGTTTCCGCAGGCTTCTTAAGCGTGACTGCTTCCTGAATCTGCGCTTTTGTGTCCGTTTTTCCACGGTACTAAGCCGGTAACAGGGTCAGCTTACGGGAGATTGGGTTCGCTTACTGAGGTTCGCTCTGTTTGAGAGTATCTTTTTCTAGCGGTCACCTCGTTTAGACTGCTCGGTTTATTTCGTTTTCGAGCTCGGGGTTTTCCGCTTTCTTTTCTGTATTATTTCCGCTCCCTATTTGCAAGCGTCTCGCCCATAGCGTTGGGTAGTTTTTGTTTCGATTCTTTATTTGCTATGCTAAAGTCTTTGTGACTTTTTCGCCCACGTTTTGGTGGGTTGATTTATTTTTCGGCTTAGTCGCCGAGGGGTTCTTCCTTTCTTTTGTGTTATCTTCCCAATTTTTGGTTATTCCACTCTCTGTGGTTAACTTATTGAATCCGTCTATCGGTTGCATCTGGTCCTCCGTCCCAACCCCCCTGTTAGCTAGATCATTGGAAGGAACTCTGGTCATCCCTATTCCCTCATTTGCTAGTTGCATTACCATGGACCATTGGGACTTGAGAACAGAGGCTGGTTCTTTTGTGACGTTATGGACATTAAAAAGGAAGGCAGCGTTATCTAAAATTATATGCCCTACATTTTTGCCAAATACGCAATTTAGTTAAATGTAAAATGTCAAAATGCATGGGAATTAGAACACCTAATTATCTACACCTTTTTGGTTTTATAATATCAAACAGTGTTGCAGGTCAATGATTACTTAAAATCATTGCTAAATGCCGTCGCGGTAGTACAGCGGTAAAAGCGCCGACTTTCAGTCGGTGCGGTCGTGCTCCGAGGATCGGGGTTCGCGCCCCCGTCCTGCCAGATCCAAGCATGGCCGGCGCCATGTGGAAGCAGCAATTGGCAGCTGCTTCTGGGTGGGGTGAGGGGAGGGGAGGGGCTCGGAGAGAATCGCTGCGCATAGAACGGCCCTGGGCGAGTTGGAACTGCGGTCAGGAACCTTGGAGGAGTCGCGCCCTGAAGAGGGCGTGGCGATCTCCGTCCTACTGCCGGCTGACAGGGTTGTGCAGCGGTGATTCTCTAGCGGTTGCTATGGGGGGATTTGAATTAGAATAGGGGTTCAATTGGCTACTAAATTGGGAAAAAATGGGGGGAAAATCAGAAATAAATTTTTTAAAGAAAAAATCTTTAAAAAAAAATCATCACTAGAGGCAAGAGGTGTTTGCTCAAATCATTTGTTATGCCTCAAAGTTCCAATGGAACTGCTATTGAATACATAATAATCATGTTGGACCTCTCACATACATATATTCTCACTCTCACATACATATATTCTCTCTCACATACATACGTATATTCTCACTCTCACATACATATATTCTCTCTCACATACAGTCCCGGCCAAAAGTCTTGTCGCATGAGTGGACAAAAGTGACAATTGCTAATTACCCAACTCTTAATTAGCTAATACAGTTAGGAAACAACACAAATTAATCATAAGTGTCTAAAGTTTATTTAGATACTAGCAAAACAAAAATTTAATAGATGCTTATAAGGTTAATTGCTTGATAATGATGAACAAGCCAGTTTCTACCTGGACAAAAGTCTTGTCGCAAATCAAATTATAATCAATAAATTTTATCTTTCTCAAAAAGTTAATAAAATACCAAATGAAAAATCAGTCTAGTATTTCATCCTGGACGATAAGTTAAGAAATTAATATCTTGTATGGGTTCCTTTGGCCTGCAGAACAGTTGCCATCCAGTTTGGCAGAGAGTCGTAGAGCTTGTTGATGAAGTCGTCGGGGATGGCATGGAAGGCCACCTTGCAGGCATCCCAAAGCTCCTCCTTCATTCTTCGGCTTGGTCCTCCAAGCTTCCTCCTTCATTCTTCCCCAGATATGCTCAATAATATTCATATCTGGAGACTGTGCTGGCCATCCCTGAAGGACCTTGATCTTCTTCCCCCTGAGAAACTTCATAGTGGAACCTGAGGTATGGCAAGGAGCTCCATCCTGTTGAAAAATCTGACCCCTCTTGTAGTTGGGAATGTACTGGGAGGCAAGAATCTGTTGATATTTGGCACTGTCAATGTTACCATCCACCTTACAGATCTCCCTGGCACCTCCGTATTGGATGTAACCCCAAACCATAATCTTTCCACCTCCAAATTTGACTGTCTTCTGGGTGAGGGACCCCAGAGGGTCGTCGACAATATTGGCGGCGCTTGGGATGGAGCTCAACTGACGATTCATCTGAAAAATCAATTTTTTGACACTTTTCTGCTGTCCAACCTTCCGTCGGGCTGTGGGCCTTGGCGTACGCAACACGGTTTCTTAGCTGTCTCTTGTTTAGCGCTGGTTTCTGGGCAGCAATACGACCGTGGAGACCATTGCGAGCAAGAATCCGACGTACAGTTCTTGACGAAACAGGCGTTGCTGGCGTCCACTCCTCCCTGGGGCTGGCTTTTGACCATCGGACCAGCAGGCTGTCGTCTCGAGTAGTTGTCTTGCGCGGTCTGCCCGACCTGGGTCTGTCATGGACGTCGCCAGTCTCTTGGTAGCGCTTGCGAATCCTCTCTACCTGCCGTTTAGACACATTGAAGATGTCTGAAACTTCAGCAGGAGACTTGGACTTGAGATTCTTGATGATCAGCACTTTGGTTTCTGGTTTGATCTTGGGCATGTTGACAGAAGCAATGTTGAGCATGAACTTGGCTTAAAGTGTCAAATTTCTGCTTTTATAGCTCAAAGTTACTTACAGCTGACTAATCAAGCCCCTTGTTTGTTTCTTCCTTATTCACTGTGGCCTAGAAATTGGAGTTGGCCATTGCGACAAGACCTTTGTCCGGCCAAAACTGGCCTGTTGATCATTATCAAGCTGTAACATTTAGTAACAATTTTGAAATGTCATTTTGCTAGTATCTAAATAAACTTTAGACACTTATGATTAATTTGTGTTGTTTCCTAACTGTATTAGCTAATTAAGAGTTGGGTAATTAGCAATTGTCACTTTTGTCCACTCATGCGACAAGACTTTTGGCCGGGACTGTACATATATTCTCACTCTCACATACATATATTCTCTCTCTCACATACATATATTCTCACTCTAACATACATATATTCTCACTCAGATACATATATTCTCACTCTCACATACATATATTCTCACTCACATACATATATTCTCACTCTCACATACATATATTCTCACTCTCACATACATATATTCTCTCTCACATACATATATTCTCACTCTCACATACATATATTCTCTCTCACATACAGTCCCGGCCAAAAGTCTTGTCGCATGAGTGGACAAAAGTGACAATTGCTAATTACCCAACTCTTAATTAGCTAATACAGTTAGGAAACAACACAAATTAATCATAAGTGTCTAAAGTTTATTTAGATACTAGCAAAACAAAAATTTAATAGATGCTTATAAGGTTAATTGCTTGATAATGATGAACAAGCCAGTTTCTACCTGGACAAAAGTCTTGTCGCAAATCAAATTATAATCAATAAATTTTATCTTTCTCAAAAAGTTAATAAAATACCAAATGAAAAATCAGTCTAGTATTTCATCCTGGACGATAAGTTAAGAAATTAATATCTTGTATGGGTTCCTTTGGCCTGCAGAACAGTTGCCATCCAGTTTGGCAGAGAGTCGTAGAGCTTGTTGATGAAGTCGTCGGGGATGGCATGGAAGGCCACCTTGCAGGCATCCCAAAGCTCCTCCTTCATTCTTCGGCTTGGTCCTCCAAGCTTCCTCCTTCATTCTTCCCCAGATATGCTCAATAATATTCATATCTGGAGACTGTGCTGGCCATCCCTGAAGGACCTTGATCTTCTTCCCCCTGAGAAACTTCATAGTGGAACCTGAGGTATGGCAAGGAGCTCCATCCTGTTGAAAAATCTGACCCCTCTTGTAGTTGGGAATGTACTGGGAGGCAAGAATCTGTTGATATTTGGCACTGTCAATGTTACCATCCACCTTACAGATCTCCCTGGCACCTCCGTATTGGATGTAACCCCAAACCATAATCTTTCCACCTCCAAATTTGACTGTCTTCTGGGTGAGGGACCCCAGAGGGTCGTCGACAATATTGGCGGCGCTTGGGATGGAGCTCAACTGACGATTCATCTGAAAAATCAATTTTTTGACACTTTTCTGCTGTCCAACCTTCCGTCGGGCTGTGGGCCTTGGCGTACGCAACACGGTTTCTTAGCTGTCTCTTGTTTAGCGCTGGTTTCTGGGCAGCAATACGACCGTGGAGACCATTGCGAGCAAGAATCCGACGTACAGTTCTTGACGAAACAGGCGTTGCTGGCGTCCACTCCTCCCTGGGGCTGGCTTTTGACCATCGGACCAGCAGGCTGTCGTCTCGAGTAGTTGTCTTGCGCGGTCTGCCCGACCTGGGTCTGTCATGGACGTCGCCAGTCTCTTGGTAGCGCTTGCGAATCCTCTCCACCTGCCGTTTAGACACATTGAAGATGTCTGAAACTTCAGCAGGAGACTTGGACTTGAGATTCTTGATGATCAGCACTTTGGTTTCTGGTTTGATCTTGGGCATGTTGACAGAAGCAATGTTGAGCATGAACTTGGCTTAAAGTGTCAAATTTCTGCTTTTATAGCTCAAAGTTACTTACAGCTGACTAATCAAGCCCCTTGTTTGTTTCTTCCTTATTCACTGTGGCCTAGAAATTGGAGTTGGCCATTGCGACAAGACCTTTGTCCGGCCAAAACTGGCCTGTTGATCATTATCAAGCTGTAACATTTAGTAACAATTTTGAAATGTCATTTTGCTAGTATCTAAATAAACTTTAGACACTTATGATTAATTTGTGTTGTTTCCTAACTGTATTAGCTAATTAAGAGTTGGGTAATTAGCAATTGTCACTTTTGTCCACTCATGCGACAAGACTTTTGGCCGGGACTGTACATATATTCTCACTCTCACATACATATATTCTCTCTCTCACATACATATATTCTCACTCTAACATACATATATTCTCACTCAGATACATATATTCTCACTCTCACATACATATATTCTCACTCACATACATATATTCTCACTCTCACATACATATATTCTCACTCTCACATACATATATTCTCTCTCACATACATATATTCTCACTCTCACATACATATATTCTCTCTCACATACAGTCCCGGCCAAAAGTCTTGTCGCATGAGTGGACAAAAGTGACAATTGCTAATTACCCAACTCTTAATTAGCTAATACAGTTAGGAAACAACACAAATTAATCATAAGTGTCTAAAGTTTATTTAGATACTAGCAAAACAAAAATTTAATAGATGCTTATAAGGTTAATTGCTTGATAATGATGAACAAGCCAGTTTCTACCTGGACAAAAGTCTTGTCGCAAATCAAATTATAATCAATAAATTTTATCTTTCTCAAAAAGTTAATAAAATACCAAATGAAAAATCAGTCTAGTATTTCATCCTGGACGATAAGTTAAGAAATTAATATCTTGTATGGGTTCCTTTGGCCTGCAGAACAGTTGCCATCCAGTTTGGCAGAGAGTCGTAGAGCTTGTTGATGAAGTCGTCGGGGATGGCATGGAAGGCCACCTTGCAGGCATCCCAAAGCTCCTCCTTCATTCTTCGGCTTGGTCCTCCAAGCTTCCTCCTTCATTCTTCCCCAGATATGCTCAATAATATTCATATCTGGAGACTGTGCTGGCCATCCCTGAAGGACCTTGATCTTCTTCCCCCTGAGAAACTTCATAGTGGAACCTGAGGTATGGCAAGGAGCTCCATCCTGTTGAAAAATCTGACCCCTCTTGTAGTTGGGAATGTACTGGGAGGCAAGAATCTGTTGATATTTGGCACTGTCAATGTTACCATCCACCTTACAGATCTCCCTGGCACCTCCGTATTGGATGTAACCCCAAACCATAATCTTTCCACCTCCAAATTTGACTGTCTTCTGGGTGAGGGACCCCAGAGGGTCGTCGACAATATTGGCGGCGCTTGGGATGGAGCTCAACTGACGATTCATCTGAAAAATCAATTTTTTGACACTTTTCTGCTGTCCAACCTTCCGTCGGGCTGTGGGCCTTGGCGTACGCAACACGGTTTCTTAGCTGTCTCTTGTTTAGCGCTGGTTTCTGGGCAGCAATACGACCGTGGAGACCATTGCGAGCAAGAATCCGACGTACAGTTCTTGACGAAACAGGCGTTGCTGGCGTCCACTCCTCCCTGGGGCTGGCTTTTGACCATCGGACCAGCAGGCTGTCGTCTCGAGTAGTTGTCTTGCGCGGTCTGCCCGACCTGGGTCTGTCATGGACGTCGCCAGTCTCTTGGTAGCGCTTGCGAATCCTCTCCACCTGCCGTTTAGACACATTGAAGATGTCTGAAACTTCAGCAGGAGACTTGGACTTGAGATTCTTGATGATCAGCACTTTGGTTTCTGGTTTGATCTTGGGCATGTTGACAGAAGCAATGTTGAGCATGAACTTGGCTTAAAGTGTCAAATTTCTGCTTTTATAGCTCAAAGTTACTTACAGCTGACTAATCAAGCCCCTTGTTTGTTTCTTCCTTATTCACTGTGGCCTAGAAATTGGAGTTGGCCATTGCGACAAGACCTTTGTCCGGCCAAAACTGGCCTGTTGATCATTATCAAGCTGTAACATTTAGTAACAATTTTGAAATGTCATTTTGCTAGTATCTAAATAAACTTTAGACACTTATGATTAATTTGTGTTGTTTCCTAACTGTATTAGCTAATTAAGAGTTGGGTAATTAGCAATTGTCACTTTTGTCCACTCATGCGACAAGACTTTTGGCCGGGACTGTACATATATTCTCACTCTCACATACATATATTCTCTCTCTCACATACATATATTCTCACTCTAACATACATATATTCTCACTCAGATACATATATTCTCACTCTCACATACATATATTCTCACTCACATACATATATTCTCACTCTCACATACATATATTCTCACTCTCACATACATATATTCTCTCTCACATACATATATTCTCACTCTCACATACATATATTCTCTCTCACATACAGTCCCGGCCAAAAGTCTTGTCGCATGAGTGGACAAAAGTGACAATTGCTAATTACCCAACTCTTAATTAGCTAATACAGTTAGGAAACAACACAAATTAATCATAAGTGTCTAAAGTTTATTTAGATACTAGCAAAACAAAAATTTAATAGATGCTTATAAGGTTAATTGCTTGATAATGATGAACAAGCCAGTTTCTACCTGGACAAAAGTCTTGTCGCAAATCAAATTATAATCAATAAATTTTATCTTTCTCAAAAAGTTAATAAAATACCAAATGAAAAATCAGTCTAGTATTTCATCCTGGATGATAAGTTAAGAAATTAATATCTTGTATGGGTTCCTTTGGCCTGCAGAACAGTTGCCATCCAGTTTGGCAGAGAGTCGTAGAGCTTGTTGATGAAGTCGTCGGGGATGGCATGGAAGGCCACCTTGCAGGCATCCCAAAGCTCCTCCTTCATTCTTCGGCTTGGTCCTCCAAGCTTCCTCCTTCATTCTTCCCCAGATATGCTCAATAATATTCATATCTGGAGACTGTGCTGGCCATCCCTGAAGGACCTTGATCTTCTTCCCCCTGAGAAACTTCATAGTGGAACCTGAGGTATGGCAAGGAGCTCCATCCTGTTGAAAAATCTGACCCCTCTTGTAGTTGGGAATGTACTGGGAGGCAAGAATCTGTTGATATTTGGCACTGTCAATGTTACCATCCACCTTACAGATCTCCCTGGCACCTCCGTATTGGATGTAACCCCAAACCATAATCTTTCCACCTCCAAATTTGACTGTCTTCTGGGTGAGGGACCCCAGAGGGTCGTCGACAATATTGGCGGCGCTTGGGATGGAGCTCAACTGACGATTCATCTGAAAAATCAATTTTTTGACACTTTTCTGCTGTCCAACCTTCCGTCGGGCTGTGGGCCTTGGCGTACGCAACACGGTTTCTTAGCTGTCTCTTGTTTAGCGCTGGTTTCTGGGCAGCAATACGACCGTGGAGACCATTGCGAGCAAGAATCCGACGTACAGTTCTTGACGAAACAGGCGTTGCTGGCGTCCACTCCTCCCTGGGGCTGGCTTTTGACCATCGGACCAGCAGGCTGTCGTCTCGAGTAGTTGTCTTGCGCGGTCTGCCCGACCTGGGTCTGTCATGGACGTCGCCAGTCTCTTGGTAGCGCTTGCGAATCCTCTCCACCTGCCGTTTAGACACATTGAAGATGTCTGAAACTTCAGCAGGAGACTTGGACTTGAGATTCTTGATGATCAGCACTTTGGTTTCTGGTTTGATCTTGGGCATGTTGACAGAAGCAATGTTGAGCATGAACTTGGCTTAAAGTGTCAAATTTCTGCTTTTATAGCTCAAAGTTACTTACAGCTGACTAATCAAGCCCCTTGTTTGTTTCTTCCTTATTCACTGTGGCCTAGAAATTGGAGTTGGCCATTGCGACAAGACCTTTGTCCGGCCAAAACTGGCCTGTTGATCATTATCAAGCTGTAACATTTAGTAACAATTTTGAAATGTCATTTTGCTAGTATCTAAATAAACTTTAGACACTTATGATTAATTTGTGTTGTTTCCTAACTGTATTAGCTAATTACGAGTTGGGTAATTAGCAATTGTCACTTTTGTCCACTCATGCGACAAGACTTTTGGCCGGGACTGTACATATATTCTCACTCTCACATACATATATTCTCTCTCTCACATACATATATTCTCACTCTAACATACATATATTCTCACTCAGATACATATATTCTCACTCTCACATACATATATTCTCACTCACATACATATATTCTCACTCTCACATACATATATTCTCACTCTCACATACATATATTCTCTCTCACATACATATATTCTCACTCTCACATACATATATTCTCTCTCACATACAGTCCCGGCCAAAAGTCTTGTCGCATGAGTGGACAAAAGTGACAATTGCTAATTACCCAACTCTTAATTAGCTAATACAGTTAGGAAACAACACAAATTAATCATAAGTGTCTAAAGTTTATTTAGATACTAGCAAAACAAAAATTTAATAGATGCTTATAAGGTTAATTGCTTGATAATGATGAACAAGCCAGTTTCTACCTGGACAAAAGTCTTGTCGCAAATCAAATTATAATCAATAAATTTTATCTTTCTCAAAAAGTTAATAAAATACCAAATGAAAAATCAGTCTAGTATTTCATCCTGGACGATAAGTTAAGAAATTAATATCTTGTATGGGTTCCTTTGGCCTGCAGAACAGTTGCCATCCAGTTTGGCAGAGAGTCGTAGAGCTTGTTGATGAAGTCGTCGGGGATGGCATGGAAGGCCACCTTGCAGGCATCCCAAAGCTCCTCCTTCATTCTTCGGCTTGGTCCTCCAAGCTTCCTCCTTCATTCTTCCCCAGATATGCTCAATAATATTCATATCTGGAGACTGTGCTGGCCATCCCTGAAGGACCTTGATCTTCTTCCCCCTGAGAAACTTCATAGTGGAACCTGAGGTATGGCAAGGAGCTCCATCCTGTTGAAAAATCTGACCCCTCTTGTAGTTGGGAATGTACTGGGAGGCAAGAATCTGTTGATATTTGGCACTGTCAATGTTACCATCCACCTTACAGATCTCCCTGGCACCTCCGTATTGGATGTAACCCCAAACCATAATCTTTCCACCTCCAAATTTGACTGTCTTCTGGGTGAGGGACCCCAGAGGGTCGTCGACAATATTGGCGGCGCTTGGGATGGAGCTCAACTGACGATTCATCTGAAAAATCAATTTTTTGACACTTTTCTGCTGTCCAACCTTCCGTCGGGCTGTGGGCCTTGGCGTACGCAACACGGTTTCTTAGCTGTCTCTTGTTTAGCGCTGGTTTCTGGGCAGCAATACGACCGTGGAGACCATTGCGAGCAAGAATCCGACGTACAGTTCTTGACGAAACAGGCGTTGCTGGCGTCCACTCCTCCCTGGGGCTGGCTTTTGACCATCGGACCAGCAGGCTGTCGTCTCGAGTAGTTGTCTTGCGCGGTCTGCCCGACCTGGGTCTGTCATGGACGTCGCCAGTCTCTTGGTAGCGCTTGCGAATCCTCTCCACCTGCCGTTTAGACACATTGAAGATGTCTGAAACTTCAGCAGGAGACTTGGACTTGAGATTCTTGATGATCAGCACTTTGGTTTCTGGTTTGATCTTGGGCATGTTGACAGAAGCAATGTTGAGCATGAACTTGGCTTAAAGTGTCAAATTTCTGCTTTTATAGCTCAAAGTTACTTACAGCTGACTAATCAAGCCCCTTGTTTGTTTCTTCCTTATTCACTGTGGCCTAGAAATTGGAGTTGGCCATTGCGACAAGACCTTTGTCCGGCCAAAACTGGCCTGTTGATCATTATCAAGCTGTAACATTTAGTAACAATTTTGAAATGTCATTTTGCTAGTATCTAAATAAACTTTAGACACTTATGATTAATTTGTGTTGTTTCCTAACTGTATTAGCTAATTAAGAGTTGGGTAATTAGCAATTGTCACTTTTGTCCACTCATGCGACAAGACTTTTGGCCGGGACTGTACATATATTCTCACTCTCACATACATATATTCTCTCTCTCACATACATATATTCTCACTCTAACATACATATATTCTCACTCAGATACATATATTCTCACTCTCACATACATATATTCTCACTCACATACATATATTCTCACTCTCACATACATATATTCTCACTCTCACATACATATATTCTCTCTCACATACATATATTCTCACTCTCACATACATATATTCTCTCTCACATACAGTCCCGGCCAAAAGTCTTGTCGCATGAGTGGACAAAAGTGACAATTGCTAATTACCCAACTCTTAATTAGCTAATACAGTTAGGAAACAACACAAATTAATCATAAGTGTCTAAAGTTTATTTAGATACTAGCAAAACAAAAATTTAATAGATGCTTATAAGGTTAATTGCTTGATAATGATGAACAAGCCAGTTTCTACCTGGACAAAAGTCTTGTCGCAAATCAAATTATAATCAATAAATTTTATCTTTCTCAAAAAGTTAATAAAATACCAAATGAAAAATCAGTCTAGTATTTCATCCTGGACGATAAGTTAAGAAATTAATATCTTGTATGGGTTCCTTTGGCCTGCAGAACAGTTGCCATCCAGTTTGGCAGAGAGTCGTAGAGCTTGTTGATGAAGTCGTCGGGGATGGCATGGAAGGCCACCTTGCAGGCATCCCAAAGCTCCTCCTTCATTCTTCGGCTTGGTCCTCCAAGCTTCCTCCTTCATTCTTCCCCAGATATGCTCAATAATATTCATATCTGGAGACTGTGCTGGCCATCCCTGAAGGACCTTGATCTTCTTCCCCCTGAGAAACTTCATAGTGGAACCTGAGGTATGGCAAGGAGCTCCATCCTGTTGAAAAATCTGACCCCTCTTGTAGTTGGGAATGTACTGGGAGGCAAGAATCTGTTGATATTTGGCACTGTCAATGTTACCATCCACCTTACAGATCTCCCTGGCACCTCCGTATTGGATGTAACCCCAAACCATAATCTTTCCACCTCCAAATTTGACTGTCTTCTGGGTGAGGGACCCCAGAGGGTCGTCGACAATATTGGCGGCGCTTGGGATGGAGCTCAACTGACGATTCATCTGAAAAATCAATTTTTTGACACTTTTCTGCTGTCCAACCTTCCGTCGGGCTGTGGGCCTTGGCGTACGCAACACGGTTTCTTAGCTGTCTCTTGTTTAGCGCTGGTTTCTGGGCAGCAATACGACCGTGGAGACCATTGCGAGCAAGAATCCGACGTACAGTTCTTGACGAAACAGGCGTTGCTGGCGTCCACTCCTCCCTGGGGCTGGCTTTTGACCATCGGACCAGCAGGCTGTCGTCTCGAGTAGTTGTCTTGCGCGGTCTGCCCGACCTGGGTCTGTCATGGACGTCGCCAGTCTCTTGGTAGCGCTTGCGAATCCTCTCCACCTGCCGTTTAGACACATTGAAGATGTCTGAAACTTCAGCAGGAGACTTGGACTTGAGATTCTTGATGATCAGCACTTTGGTTTCTGGTTTGATCTTGGGCATGTTGACAGAAGCAATGTTGAGCATGAACTTGGCTTAAAGTGTCAAATTTCTGCTTTTATAGCTCAAAGTTACTTACAGCTGACTAATCAAGCCCCTTGTTTGTTTCTTCCTTATTCACTGTGGCCTAGAAATTGGAGTTGGCCATTGCGACAAGACCTTTGTCCGGCCAAAACTGGCCTGTTGATCATTATCAAGCTGTAACATTTAGTAACAATTTTGAAATGTCATTTTGCTAGTATCTAAATAAACTTTAGACACTTATGATTAATTTGTGTTGTTTCCTAACTGTATTAGCTAATTAAGAGTTGGGTAATTAGCAATTGTCACTTTTGTCCACTCATGCGACAAGACTTTTGGCCGGGACTGTACATATATTCTCACTCTCACATACATATATTCTCTCTCTCACATACATATATTCTCACTCTAACATACATATATTCTCACTCAGATACATATATTCTCACTCTCACATACATATATTCTCACTCACATACATATATTCTCACTCTCACATACATATATTCTCACTCTCACATACATATATTCTCTCTCACATACATATATTCTCACTCTCACATACATATATTCTCTCTCACATACAGTCCCGGCCAAAAGTCTTGTCGCATGAGTGGACAAAAGTGACAATTGCTAATTACCCAACTCTTAATTAGCTAATACAGTTAGGAAACAACACAAATTAATCATAAGTGTCTAAAGTTTATTTAGATACTAGCAAAACAAAAATTTAATAGATGCTTATAAGGTTAATTGCTTGATAATGATGAACAAGCCAGTTTCTACCTGGACAAAAGTCTTGTCGCAAATCAAATTATAATCAATAAATTTTATCTTTCTCAAAAAGTTAATAAAATACCAAATGAAAAATCAGTCTAGTATTTCATCCTGGACGATAAGTTAAGAAATTAATATCTTGTATGGGTTCCTTTGGCCTGCAGAACAGTTGCCATCCAGTTTGGCAGAGAGTCGTAGAGCTTGTTGATGAAGTCGTCGGGGATGGCATGGAAGGCCACCTTGCAGGCATCCCAAAGCTCCTCCTTCATTCTTCGGCTTGGTCCTCCAAGCTTCCTCCTTCATTCTTCCCCAGATATGCTCAATAATATTCATATCTGGAGACTGTGCTGGCCATCCCTGAAGGACCTTGATCTTCTTCCCCCTGAGAAACTTCATAGTGGAACCTGAGGTATGGCAAGGAGCTCCATCCTGTTGAAAAATCTGACCCCTCTTGTAGTTGGGAATGTACTGGGAGGCAAGAATCTGTTGATATTTGGCACTGTCAATGTTACCATCCACCTTACAGATCTCCCTGGCACCTCCGTATTGGATGTAACCCCAAACCATAATCTTTCCACCTCCAAATTTGACTGTCTTCTGGGTGAGGGACCCCAGAGGGTCGTCGACAATATTGGCGGCGCTTGGGATGGAGCTCAACTGACGATTCATCTGAAAAATCAATTTTTTGACACTTTTCTGCTGTCCAACCTTCCGTCGGGCTGTGGGCCTTGGCGTACGCAACACGGTTTCTTAGCTGTCTCTTGTTTAGCGCTGGTTTCTGGGCAGCAATACGACCGTGGAGACCATTGCGAGCAAGAATCCGACGTACAGTTCTTGACGAAACAGGCGTTGCTGGCGTCCACTCCTCCCTGGGGCTGGCTTTTGACCATCGGACCAGCAGGCTGTCGTCTCGAGTAGTTGTCTTGCGCGGTCTGCCCGACCTGGGTCTGTCATGGACGTCGCCAGTCTCTTGGTAGCGCTTGCGAATCCTCTCCACCTGCCGTTTAGACACATTGAAGATGTCTGAAACTTCAGCAGGAGACTTGGACTTGAGATTCTTGATGATCAGCACTTTGGTTTCTGGTTTGATCTTGGGCATGTTGACAGAAGCAATGTTGAGCATGAACTTGGCTTAAAGTGTCAAATTTCTGCTTTTATAGCTCAAAGTTACTTACAGCTGACTAATCAAGCCCCTTGTTTGTTTCTTCCTTATTCACTGTGGCCTAGAAATTGGAGTTGGCCATTGCGACAAGACCTTTGTCCGGCCAAAACTGGCCTGTTGATCATTATCAAGCTGTAACATTTAGTAACAATTTTGAAATGTCATTTTGCTAGTATCTAAATAAACTTTAGACACTTATGATTAATTTGTGTTGTTTCCTAACTGTATTAGCTAATTAAGAGTTGGGTAATTAGCAATTGTCACTTTTGTCCACTCATGCGACAAGACTTTTGGCCGGGACTGTACATATATTCTCACTCTCACATACATATATTCTCTCTCTCACATACATATATTCTCACTCTAACATACATATATTCTCACTCAGATACATATATTCTCACTCTCACATACATATATTCTCACTCACATACATATATTCTCACTCTCACATACATATATTCTCACTCTCACATACATATATTCTCTCTCACATACATATATTCTCACTCTCACATACATATATTCTCTCTCACATACAGTCCCGGCCAAAAGTCTTGTCGCATGAGTGGACAAAAGTGACAATTGCTAATTACCCAACTCTTAATTAGCTAATACAGTTAGGAAACAACACAAATTAATCATAAGTGTCTAAAGTTTATTTAGATACTAGCAAAACAAAAATTTAATAGATGCTTATAAGGTTAATTGCTTGATAATGATGAACAAGCCAGTTTCTACCTGGACAAAAGTCTTGTCGCAAATCAAATTATAATCAATAAATTTTATCTTTCTCAAAAGTTAATAAAATACCAAATGAAAAATCAGTCTAGTATTTCATCCTGGACGATAAGTTAAGAAATTAATATCTTGTATGGGTTCCTTTGGCCTGCAGAACAGTTGCCATCCAGTTTGGCAGAGAGTCGTAGAGCTTGTTGATGAAGTCGTCGGGGATGGCATGGAAGGCCACCTTGCAGGCATCCCAAAGCTCCTCCTTCATTCTTCGGCTTGGTCCTCCAAGCTTCCTCCTTCATTCTTCCCCAGATATGCTCAATAATATTCATATCTGGAGACTGTGCTGGCCATCCCTGAAGGACCTTGATCTTCTTCCCCCTGAGAAACTTCATAGTGGAACCTGAGGTATGGCAAGGAGCTCCATCCTGTTGAAAAATCTGACCCCTCTTGTAGTTGGGAATGTACTGGGAGGCAAGAATCTGTTGATATTTGGCACTGTCAATGTTACCATCCACCTTACAGATCTCCCTGGCACCTCCGTATTGGATGTAACCCCAAACCATAATCTTTCCACCTCCAAATTTGACTGTCTTCTGGGTGAGGGACCCCAGAGGGTCGTCGACAATATTGGCGGCGCTTGGGATGGAGCTCAACTGACGATTCATCTGAAAAATCAATTTTTTGACACTTTTCTGCTGTCCAACCTTCCGTCGGGCTGTGGGCCTTGGCGTACGCAACACGGTTTCTTAGCTGTCTCTTGTTTAGCGCTGGTTTCTGGGCAGCAATACGACCGTGGAGACCATTGCGAGCAAGAATCCGACGTACAGTTCTTGACGAAACAGGCGTTGCTGGCGTCCACTCCTCCCTGGGGCTGGCTTTTGACCATCGGGACCAGCAGGCTGTCGTCTCGAGTAGTTGTCTTGCGCGGTCTGCCCGACCTGGGTCTGTCATGGACGTCGCCAGTCTCTTGGTAGCGCTTGCGAATCCTCTCCACCTGCCGTTTAGACACATTGAAGATGTCTGAAACTTCAGCAGGAGACTTGGACTTGAGATTCTTGATGATCAGCACTTTGGTTTCTGGTTTGATCTTGGGCATGTTGACAGAAGCAATGTTGAGCATGAACTTGGCTTAAAGTGTCAAATTTCTGCTTTTATAGCTCAAAGTTACTTACAGCTGACTAATCAAGCCCCTTGTTTGTTTCTTCCTTATTCACTGTGGCCTAGAAATTGGAGTTGGCCATTGCGACAAGACCTTTGTCCGGCCAAAACTGGCCTGTTGATCATTATCAAGCTGTAACATTTAGTAACAATTTTGAAATGTCATTTTGCTAGTATCTAAATAAACTTTAGACACTTATGATTAATTTGTGTTGTTTCCTAACTGTATTAGCTAATTAAGAGTTGGGTAATTAGCAATTGTCACTTTTGTCCACTCATGCGACAAGACTTTTGGCCGGGACTGTACATATATTCTCACTCTCACATACATATATTCTCTCTCTCACATACATATATTCTCACTCTAACATACATATATTCTCACTCAGATACATATATTCTCACTCTCACATACATATATTCTCACTCACATACATATATTCTCACTCTCACATACATATATTCTCACTCTCACATACATATATTCTCTCTCACATACATATATTCTCACTCTCACATACATATATTCTCTCTCACATACAGTCCCGGCCAAAAGTCTTGTCGCATGAGTGGACAAAAGTGACAATTGCTAATTACCCAACTCTTAATTAGCTAATACAGTTAGGAAACAACACAAATTAATCATAAGTGTCTAAAGTTTATTTAGATACTAGCAAAACAAAAATTTAATAGATGCTTATAAGGTTAATTGCTTGATAATGATGAACAAGCCAGTTTCTACCTGGACAAAAGTCTTGTCGCAAATCAAATTATAATCAATAAATTTTATCTTTCTCAAAAGTTAATAAAATACCAAATGAAAAATCAGTCTAGTATTTCATCCTGGACGATAAGTTAAGAAATTAATATCTTGTATGGGTTCCTTTGGCCTGCAGAACAGTTGCCATCCAGTTTGGCAGAGAGTCGTAGAGCTTGTTGATGAAGTCGTCGGGGATGGCATGGAAGGCCACCTTGCAGGCATCCCAAAGCTCCTCCTTCATTCTTCGGCTTGGTCCTCCAAGCTTCCTCCTTCATTCTTCCCCAGATATGCTCAATAATATTCATATCTGGAGACTGTGCTGGCCATCCCTGAAGGACCTTGATCTTCTTCCCCCTGAGAAACTTCATAGTGGAACCTGAGGTATGGCAAGGAGCTCCATCCTGTTGAAAAATCTGACCCCTCTTGTAGTTGGGAATGTACTGGGAGGCAAGAATCTGTTGATATTTGGCACTGTCAATGTTACCATCCACCTTACAGATCTCCCTGGCACCTCCGTATTGGATGTAACCCCCAAACCATAATCTTTCCACCTCCAAATTTGACTGTCTTCTGGGTGAGGGACCCCAGAGGGTCGTCGACAATATTGGCGGCGCTTGGGATGGAGCTCAACTGACGATTCATCTGAAAAATCAATTTTTTGACACTTTTCTGCTGTCCAACCTTCCGTCGGGCTGTGGGCCTTGGCGTACGCAACACGGTTTCTTAGCTGTCTCTTGTTTAGCGCTGGTTTCTGGGCAGCAATACGACCGTGGAGACCATTGCGAGCAAGAATCCGACGTACAGTTCTTGACGAAACAGGCGTTGCTGGCGTCCACTCCTCCCTGGGGCTGGCTTTTGACCATCGGACCAGCAGGCTGTCGTCTCGAGTAGTTGTCTTGCGCGGTCTGCCCGACCTGGGTCTGTCATGGACGTCGCCAGTCTCTTGGTAGCGCTTGCGAATCCTCTCCACCTGCCGTTTAGACACATTGAAGATGTCTGAAACTTCAGCAGGAGACTTGGACTTGAGATTCTTGATGATCAGCACTTTGGTTTCTGGTTTGATCTTGGGCATGTTGACAGAAGCAATGTTGAGCATGAACTTGGCTTAAAGTGTCAAATTTCTGCTTTTATAGCTCAAAGTTACTTACAGCTGACTAATCAAGCCCCTTGTTTGTTTCTTCCTTATTCACTGTGGCCTAGAAATTGGAGTTGGCCATTGCGACAAGACCTTTGTCCGGCCAAAACTGGCCTGTTGATCATTATCAAGCTGTAACATTTAGTAACAATTTTGAAATGTCATTTTGCTAGTATCTAAATAAACTTTAGACACTTATGATTAATTTGTGTTGTTTCCTAACTGTATTAGCTAATTAAGAGTTGGGTAATTAGCAATTGTCACTTTTGTCCACTCATGCGACAAGACTTTTGGCCGGGACTGTACATATATTCTCACTCTCACATACATATATTCTCTCTCTCACATACATATATTCTCACTCTAACATACATATATTCTCACTCAGATACATATATTCTCACTCTCACATACATATATTCTCACTCACATACATATATTCTCACTCTCACATACATATATTCTCACTCTCACATACATATATTCTCTCTCACATACATATATTCTCACTCTCACATACATATATTCTCTCTCACATACAGTCCCGGCCAAAGTCTTGTCGCATGAGTGGACAAAAGTGACAATTGCTAATTACCCAACTCTTAATTAGCTAATACAGTTAGGAAACAACACAAATTAATCATAAGTGTCTAAAGTTTATTTAGATACTAGCAAAACAAAAATTTAATAGATGCTTATAAGGTTAATTGCTTGATAATGATGAACAAGCCAGTTTCTACCTGGACAAAAGTCTTGTCGCAAATCAAATTATAATCAATAAATTTTATCTTTCTCAAAAAGTTAATAAAATACCAAATGAAAAATCAGTCTAGTATTTCATCCTGGACGATAAGTTAAGAAATTAATATCTTGTATGGGTTCCTTTGGCCTGCAGAACAGTTGCCATCCAGTTTGGCAGAGAGTCGTAGAGCTTGTTGATGAAGTCGTCGGGGATGGCATGGAAGGCCACCTTGCAGGCATCCCAAAGCTCCTCCTTCATTCTTCGGCTTGGTCCTCCAAGCTTCCTCCTTCATTCTTCCCCAGATATGCTCAATAATATTCATATCTGGAGACTGTGCTGGCCATCCCTGAAGGACCTTGATCTTCTTCCCCCTGAGAAACTTCATAGTGGAACCTGAGGTATGGCAAGGAGCTCCATCCTGTTGAAAAATCTGACCCCTCTTGTAGTTGGGAATGTACTGGGAGGCAAGAATCTGTTGATATTTGGCACTGTCAATGTTACCATCCACCTTACAGATCTCCCTGGCACCTCCGTATTGGATGTAACCCCAAACCATAATCTTTCCACCTCCAAATTTGACTGTCTTCTGGGTGAGGGACCCCAGAGGGTCGTCGACAATATTGGCGGCGCTTGGGATGGAGCTCAACTGACGATTCATCTGAAAAATCAATTTTTTGACACTTTTCTGCTGTCCAACCTTCCGTCGGGCTGTGGGCCTTGGCGTACGCAACACGGTTTCTTAGCTGTCTCTTGTTTAGCGCTGGTTTCTGGGCAGCAATACGACCGTGGAGACCATTGCGAGCAAGAATCCGACGTACAGTTCTTGACGAAACAGGCGTTGCTGGCGTCCACTCCTCCCTGGGGCTGGCTTTTGACCATCGGACCAGCAGGCTGTCGTCTCGAGTAGTTGTCTTGCGCGGTCTGCCCGACCTGGGTCTGTCATGGACGTCGCCAGTCTCTTGGTAGCGCTTGCGAATCCTCTCCACCTGCCGTTTAGACACATTGAAGATGTCTGAAACTTCAGCAGGAGACTTGGACTTGAGATTCTTGATGATCAGCACTTTGGTTTCTGGTTTGATCTTGGGCATGTTGACAGAAGCAATGTTGAGCATGAACTTGGCTTAAAGTGTCAAATTTCTGCTTTTATAGCTCAAAGTTACTTACAGCTGACTAATCAAGCCCCTTGTTTGTTTCTTCCTTATTCACTGTGGCCTAGAAATTGGAGTTGGCCATTGCGACAAGACCTTTGTCCGGCCAAAACTGGCCTGTTGATCATTATCAAGCTGTAACATTTAGTAACAATTTTGAAATGTCATTTTGCTAGTATCTAAATAAACTTTAGACACTTATGATTAATTTGTGTTGTTTCCTAACTGTATTAGCTAATTAAGAGTTGGGTAATTAGCAATTGTCACTTTTGTCCACTCATGCGACAAGACTTTTGGCCGGGACTGTACATATATTCTCACTCTCACATACATATATTCTCTCTCTCACATACATATATTCTCACTCTAACATACATATATTCTCACTCAGATACATATATTCTCACTCTCACATACATATATTCTCACTCACATACATATATTCTCACTCTCACATACATATATTCTCTCTCACATACATATATTCTCACTCTCACATACATATATTCTCTCTCACATACAGTCCCGGCCAAAAGTCTTGTCG
>CM056380.1:44908708-45108405 GCA_029718625.1 Synaphobranchus kaupii
AAAAGTCTTGTCGCATGAGTGGACAAAAGTGACAATTGCTAATTACCCAACTCTTAATTAGCTAATACAGTTAGGAAAACAACACAAATTAATCATAAGTGTCTAAAGTTTATTTAGATACTAGCAAAACAAAAATTTAATAGATGCTTATAAGGTTAATTGCTTGATAATGATGAACAAGCCAGTTTCTACCTGGACAAAAGTCTTGTCGCAAATCAAATTATAATCAATAAATTTTATCTTTCTCAAAAAGTTAATAAAATACCAAATGAAAAATCAGTCTAGTATTTCATCCTGGACGATAAGTTAAGAAATTAATATCTTGTATGGGTTCCTTTGGCCTGCAGAACAGTTGCCATCCAGTTTGGCAGAGAGTCGTAGAGCTTGTTGATGAAGTCGTCGGGGATGGCATGGAAGGCCACCTTGCAGGCATCCCAAAGCTCCTCCTTCATTCTTCGGCTTGGTCCTCCAAGCTTCCTCCTTCATTCTTCCCCAGATATGCTCAATAATATTCATATCTGGAGACTGTGCTGGCCATCCCTGAAGGACCTTGATCTTCTTCCCCCTGAGAAACTTCATAGTGGAACCTGAGGTATGGCAAGGAGCTCCATCCTGTTGAAAAATCTGACCCCTCTTGTAGTTGGGAATGTACTGGGAGGCAAGAATCTGTTGATATTTGGCACTGTCAATGTTACCATCCACCTTACAGATCTCCCTGGCACCTCCGTATTGGATGTAACCCCAAACCATAATCTTTCCACCTCCAAATTTGACTGTCTTCTGGGTGAGGGACCCCAGAGGGTCGTCGACAATATTGGCGGCGCTTGGGATGGAGCTCAACTGACGATTCATCTGAAAAATCAATTTTTTGACACTTTTCTGCTGTCCAACCTTCCGTCGGGCTGTGGGCCTTGGCGTACGCAACACGGTTTCTTAGCTGTCTCTTGTTTAGCGCTGGTTTCTGGGCAGCAATACGACCGTGGAGACCATTGCGAGCAAGAATCCGACGTACAGTTCTTGACGAAACAGGCGTTGCTGGCGTCCACTCCTCCCTGGGGCTGGCTTTTGACCATCGGACCAGCAGGCTGTCGTCTCGAGTAGTTGTCTTGCGCGGTCTGCCCGACCTGGGTCTGTCATGGACGTCGCCAGTCTCTTGGTAGCGCTTGCGAATCCTCTCCACCTGCCGTTTAGACACATTGAAGATGTCTGAAACTTCAGCAGGAGACTTGGACTTGAGATTCTTGATGATCAGCACTTTGGTTTCTGGTTTGATCTTGGGCATGTTGACAGAAGCAATGTTGAGCATGAACTTGGCTTAAAGTGTCAAATTTCTGCTTTTATAGCTCAAAGTTACTTACAGCTGACTAATCAAGCCCCTTGTTTGTTTCTTCCTTATTCACTGTGGCCTAGAAATTGGAGTTGGCCATTGCGACAAGACCTTTGTCCGGCCAAAACTGGCCTGTTGATCATTATCAAGCTGTAACATTTAGTAACAATTTTGAAATGTCATTTTGCTAGTATCTAAATAAACTTTAGACACTTATGATTAATTTGTGTTGTTTCCTAACTGTATTAGCTAATTAAGAGTTGGGTAATTAGCAATTGTCACTTTTGTCCACTCATGCGACAAGACTTTTGGCCGGGACTGTACATATATTCTCACTCTCACATACATATATTCTCTCTCTCACATACATATATTCTCACTCTAACATACATATATTCTCACTCAGATACATATATTCTCACTCTCACATACATATATTCTCACTCACATACATATATTCTCACTCTCACATACATATATTCTCACTCTCACATACATATATTCCTCTCTCACATACATATATTCTCACTCTCACATACATATATTCTCTCTCACATACAGTCCCGGCCAAAAGTCTTGTCGCATGAGTGGACAAAAGTGACAATTGCTAATTACCCAACTCTTAATTAGCTAATACAGTTAGGAAACAACACAAATTAATCATAAGTGTCTAAAGTTTATTTAGATACTAGCAAAACAAAAATTTAATAGATGCTTATAAGGTTAATTGCTTGATAATGATGAACAAGCCAGTTTCTACCTGGACAAAAGTCTTGTCGCAAATCAAATTATAATCAATAAATTTTATCTTTCTCAAAAAGTTAATAAAATACCAAATGAAAAATCAGTCTAGTATTTCATCCTGGACGATAAGTTAAGAAATTAATATCTTGTATGGGTTCCTTTGGCCTGCAGAACAGTTGCCATCCAGTTTGGCAGAGAGTCGTAGAGCTTGTTGATGAAGTCGTCGGGGATGGCATGGAAGGCCACCTTGCAGGCATCCCAAAGCTCCTCCTTCATTCTTCGGCTTGGTCCTCCAAGCTTCCTCCTTCATTCTTCCCCAGATATGCTCAATAATATTCATATCTGGAGACTGTGCTGGCCATCCCTGAAGGACCTTGATCTTCTTCCCCCTGAGAAACTTCATAGTGGAACCTGAGGTATGGCAAGGAGCTCCATCCTGTTGAAAAATCTGACCCCTCTTGTAGTTGGGAATGTACTGGGAGGCAAGAATCTGTTGATATTTGGCACTGTCAATGTTACCATCCACCTTACAGATCTCCCTGGCACCTCCGTATTGGATGTAACCCCAAACCATAATCTTTCCACCTCCAAATTTGACTGTCTTCTGGGTGAGGGACCCCAGAGGGTCGTCGACAATATTGGCGGCGCTTGGGATGGAGCTCAACTGACGATTCATCTGAAAAATCAATTTTTTGACACTTTTCTGCTGTCCAACCTTCCGTCGGGCTGTGGGCCTTGGCGTACGCAACACGGTTTCTTAGCTGTCTCTTGTTTAGCGCTGGTTTCTGGGCAGCAATACGACCGTGGAGACCATTGCGAGCAAGGAATCCGACGTACAGTTCTTGACGAAACAGGCGTTGCTGGCGTCCACTCCTCCCTGGGGCTGGCTTTTGACCATCGGACCAGCAGGCTGTCGTCTCGAGTAGTTGTCTTGCGCGGTCTGCCCGACCTGGGTCTGTCATGGACGTCGCCAGTCTCTTGGTAGCGCTTGCGAATCCTCTCCACCTGCCGTTTAGACACATTGAAGATGTCTGAAACTTCAGCAGGAGACTTGGACTTGAGATTCTTGATGATCAGCACTTTGGTTTCTGGTTTGATCTTGGGGCATGTTGACAGAAGCAATGTTGAGCATGAACTTGGCTTAAAGTGTCAAATTTCTGCTTTTATAGCTCAAAGTTACTTACAGCTGACTAATCAAGCCCCTTGTTTGTTTCTTCCTTATTCACTGTGGCCTAGAAATTGGAGTTGGCCATTGCGACAAGACCTTTGTCCGGCCAAAACTGGCCTGTTGATCATTATCAAGCTGTAACATTTAGTAACAATTTTGAAATGTCATTTTGCTAGTATCTAAATAAACTTTAGACACTTATGATTAATTTGTGTTGTTTCCTAACTGTATTAGCTAATTAAGAGTTGGGTAATTAGCAATTGTCACTTTTGTCCACTCATGCGACAAGACTTTTGGCCGGGACTGTACATATATTCTCACTCTCACATACATATATTCTCTCTCTCACATACATATATTCTCACTCTAACATACATATATTCTCACTCAGATACATATATTCTCACTCTCACATACATATATTCTCACTCACATACATATATTCTCACTCTCACATACATATATTCTCACTCTCACATACATATATTCTCTCTCACATACATATATTCTCACTCTCACATACATATATTCTCTCTCACATACAGTCCCGGCCAAAAGTCTTGTCGCATGAGTGGACAAAAGTGACAATTGCTAATTACCCAACTCTTAATTAGCTAATACAGTTAGGAAACAACACAAATTAATCATAAGTGTCTAAAGTTTATTTAGATACTAGCAAAACAAAAATTTAATAGATGCTTATAAGGTTAATTGCTTGATAATGATGAACAAGCCAGTTTCTACCTGGACAAAAGTCTTGTCGCAAATCAAATTATAATCAATAAATTTTATCTTTCTCAAAAAGTTAATAAAATACCAAATGAAAAATCAGTCTAGTATTTCATCCTGGACGATAAGTTAAGAAATTAATATCTTGTATGGGTTCCTTTGGCCTGCAGAACAGTTGCCATCCAGTTTGGCAGAGAGTCGTAGAGCTTGTTGATGAAGTCGTCGGGGATGGCATGGAAGGCCACCTTGCAGGCATCCCAAAGCTCCTCCTTCATTCTTCGGCTTGGTCCTCCAAGCTTCCTCCTTCATTCTTCCCCAGATATGCTCAATAATATTCATATCTGGAGACTGTGCTGGCCATCCCTGAAGGACCTTGATCTTCTTCCCCCTGAGAAACTTCATAGTGGAACCTGAGGTATGGCAAGGAGCTCCATCCTGTTGAAAAATCTGACCCCTCTTGTAGTTGGGAATGTACTGGGAGGCAAGAATCTGTTGATATTTGGCACTGTCAATGTTACCATCCACCTTACAGATCTCCCTGGCACCTCCGTATTGGATGTAACCCCAAACCATAATCTTTCCACCTCCAAATTTGACTGTCTTCTGGGTGAGGGACCCCAGAGGGTCGTCGACAATATTGGCGGCGCTTGGGATGGAGCTCAACTGACGATTCATCTGAAAAATCAATTTTTTGACACTTTTCTGCTGTCCAACCTTCCGTCGGGCTGTGGGCCTTGGCGTACGCAACACGGTTTCTTAGCTGTCTCTTGTTTAGCGCTGGTTTCTGGGCAGCAATACGACCGTGGAGACCATTGCGAGCAAGAATCCGACGTACAGTTCTTGACGAAACAGGCGTTGCTGGCGTCCACTCCTCCCTGGGGCTGGCTTTTGACCATCGGACCAGCAGGCTGTCGTCTCGAGTAGTTGTCTTGCGCGGTCTGCCCGACCTGGGTCTGTCATGGACGTCGCCAGTCTCTTGGTAGCGCTTGCGAATCCTCTCCACCTGCCGTTTAGACACATTGAAGATGTCTGAAACTTCAGCAGGAGACTTGGACTTGAGATTCTTGATGATCAGCACTTTGGTTTCTGGTTTGATCTTGGGCATGTTGACAGAAGCAATGTTGAGCATGAACTTGGCTTAAAGTGTCAAATTTCTGCTTTTATAGCTCAAAGTTACTTACAGCTGACTAATCAAGCCCCTTGTTTGTTTCTTCCTTATTCACTGTGGCCTAGAAATTGGAGTTGGCCATTGCGACAAGACCTTTGTCCGGCCAAAACTGGCCTGTTGATCATTATCAAGCTGTAACATTTAGTAACAATTTTGAAATGTCATTTTGCTAGTATCTAAATAAACTTTAGACACTTATGATTAATTTGTGTTGTTTCCTAACTGTATTAGCTAATTAAGAGTTGGGTAATTAGCAATTGTCACTTTTGTCCACTCATGCGACAAGACTTTTGGCCGGGACTGTACATATATTCTCACTCTCACATACATATATTCTCTCTCTCACATACATATATTCTCACTCTAACATACATATATTCTCACTCAGATACATATATTCTCACTCTCACATACATATATTCTCACTCACATACATATATTCTCACTCTCACATACATATATTCTCACTCTCACATACATATATTCTCTCTCACATACATATATTCTCACTCTCACATACATATATTCTCTCTCACATACAGTCCCGGCCAAAAGTCTTGTCGCATGAGTGGACAAAAGTGACAATTGCTAATTACCCAACTCTTAATTAGCTAATACAGTTAGGAAACAACACAAATTAATCATAAGTGTCTAAAGTTTATTTAGATACTAGCAAAACAAAAATTTAATAGATGCTTATAAGGTTAATTGCTTGATAATGATGAACAAGCCAGTTTCTACCTGGACAAAAGTCTTGTCGCAAATCAAATTATAATCAATAAATTTTATCTTTCTCAAAAAGTTAATAAAATACCAAATGAAAAATCAGTCTAGTATTTCATCCTGGACGATAAGTTAAGAAATTAATATCTTGTATGGGTTCCTTTGGCCTGCAGAACAGTTGCCATCCAGTTTGGCAGAGAGTCGTAGAGCTTGTTGATGAAGTCGTCGGGGATGGCATGGAAGGCCACCTTGCAGGCATCCCAAAGCTCCTCCTTCATTCTTCGGCTTGGTCCTCCAAGCTTCCTCCTTCATTCTTCCCCAGATATGCTCAATAATATTCATATCTGGAGACTGTGCTGGCCATCCCTGAAGGACCTTGATCTTCTTCCCCCTGAGAAACTTCATAGTGGAACCTGAGGTATGGCAAGGAGCTCCATCCTGTTGAAAAATCTGACCCCTCTTGTAGTTGGGAATGTACTGGGAGGCAAGAATCTGTTGATATTTGGCACTGTCAATGTTACCATCCACCTTACAGATCTCCCTGGCACCTCCGTATTGGATGTAACCCCAAACCATAATCTTTCCACCTCCAAATTTGACTGTCTTCTGGGTGAGGGACCCCAGAGGGTCGTCGACAATATTGGCGGCGCTTGGGATGGAGCTCAACTGACGATTCATCTGAAAAATCAATTTTTTGACACTTTTCTGCTGTCCAACCTTCCGTCGGGCTGTGGGCCTTGGCGTACGCAACACGGTTTCTTAGCTGTCTCTTGTTTAGCGCTGGTTTCTGGGCAGCAATACGACCGTGGAGACCATTGCGAGCAAGAATCCGACGTACAGTTCTTGACGAAACAGGCGTTGCTGGCGTCCACTCCTCCCTGGGGCTGGCTTTTGACCATCGGACCAGCAGGCTGTCGTCTCGAGTAGTTGTCTTGCGCGGTCTGCCCGACCTGGGTCTGTCATGGACGTCGCCAGTCTCTTGGTAGCGCTTGCGAATCCTCTCCACCTGCCGTTTAGACACATTGAAGATGTCTGAAACTTCAGCAGGAGACTTGGACTTGAGATTCTTGATGATCAGCACTTTGGTTTCTGGTTTGATCTTGGGCATGTTGACAGAAGCAATGTTGAGCATGAACTTGGCTTAAAGTGTCAAATTTCTGCTTTTATAGCTCAAAGTTACTTACAGCTGACTAATCAAGCCCCTTGTTTGTTTCTTCCTTATTCACTGTGGCCTAGAAATTGGAGTTGGCCATTGCGACAAGACCTTTGTCCGGCCAAAACTGGCCTGTTGATCATTATCAAGCTGTAACATTTAGTAACAATTTTGAAATGTCATTTTGCTAGTATCTAAATAAACTTTAGACACTTATGATTAATTTGTGTTGTTTCCTAACTGTATTAGCTAATTAAGAGTTGGGTAATTAGCAATTGTCACTTTTGTCCACTCATGCGACAAGACTTTTGGCCGGGACTGTACATATATTCTCACTCTCACATACATATATTCTCTCTCTCACATACATATATTCTCACTCTAACATACATATATTCTCACTCAGATACATATATTCTCACTCTCACATACATATATTCTCACTCACATACATATATTCTCACTCTCACATACATATATTCTCACTCTCACATACATATATTCTCTCTCACATACATATATTCTCACTCTCACATACATATATTCTCTCTCACATACAGTCCCGGCCAAAAGTCTTGTCGCATGAGTGGACAAAAGTGACAATTGCTAATTACCCAACTCTTAATTAGCTAATACAGTTAGGAAACAACACAAATTAATCATAAGTGTCTAAAGTTTATTTAGATACTAGCAAAACAAAAATTTAATAGATGCTTATAAGGTTAATTGCTTGATAATGATGAACAAGCCAGTTTCTACCTGGACAAAAGTCTTGTCGCAAATCAAATTATAATCAATAAATTTTATCTTTCTCAAAAAGTTAATAAAATACCAAATGAAAAATCAGTCTAGTATTTCATCCTGGACGATAAGTTAAGAAATTAATATCTTGTATGGGTTCCTTTGGCCTGCAGAACAGTTGCCATCCAGTTTGGCAGAGAGTCGTAGAGCTTGTTGATGAAGTCGTCGGGGATGGCATGGAAGGCCACCTTGCAGGCATCCCAAAGCTCCTCCTTCATTCTTCGGCTTGGTCCTCCAAGCTTCCTCCTTCATTCTTCCCCAGATATGCTCAATAATATTCATATCTGGAGACTGTGCTGGCCATCCCTGAAGGACCTTGATCTTCTTCCCCCTGAGAAACTTCATAGTGGAACCTGAGGTATGGCAAGGAGCTCCATCCTGTTGAAAAATCTGACCCCTCTTGTAGTTGGGAATGTACTGGGAGGCAAGAATCTGTTGATATTTGGCACTGTCAATGTTACCATCCACCTTACAGATCTCCCTGGCACCTCCGTATTGGATGTAACCCCAAACCATAATCTTTCCACCTCCAAATTTGACTGTCTTCTGGGTGAGGGACCCCAGAGGGTCGTCGACAATATTGGCGGCGCTTGGGATGGAGCTCAACTGACGATTCATCTGAAAAATCAATTTTTTGACACTTTTCTGCTGTCCAACCTTCCGTCGGGCTGTGGGCCTTGGCGTACGCAACACGGTTTCTTAGCTGTCTCTTGTTTAGCGCTGGTTTCTGGGCAGCAATACGACCGTGGAGACCATTGCGAGCAAGAATCCGACGTACAGTTCTTGACGAAACAGGCGTTGCTGGCGTCCACTCCTCCCTGGGGCTGGCTTTTGACCATCGGACCAGCAGGCTGTCGTCTCGAGTAGTTGTCTTGCGCGGTCTGCCCGACCTGGGTCTGTCATGGACGTCGCCAGTCTCTTGGTAGCGCTTGCGAATCCTCTCCACCTGCCGTTTAGACACATTGAAGATGTCTGAAACTTCAGCAGGAGACTTGGACTTGAGATTCTTGATGATCAGCACTTTGGTTTCTGGTTTGATCTTGGGCATGTTGACAGAAGCAATGTTGAGCATGAACTTGGCTTAAAGTGTCAAATTTCTGCTTTTATAGCTCAAAGTTACTTACAGCTGACTAATCAAGCCCCTTGTTTGTTTCTTCCTTATTCACTGTGGCCTAGAAATTGGAGTTGGCCATTGCGACAAGACCTTTGTCCGGCCAAAACTGGCCTGTTGATCATTATCAAGCTGTAACATTTAGTAACAATTTTGAAATGTCATTTTGCTAGTATCTAAATAAACTTTAGACACTTATGATTAATTTGTGTTGTTTCCTAACTGTATTAGCTAATTAAGAGTTGGGTAATTAGCAATTGTCACTTTTGTCCACTCATGCGACAAGACTTTTGGCCGGGACTGTACATATATTCTCACTCTCACATACATATATTCTCTCTCTCACATACATATATTCTCACTCTAACATACATATATTCTCACTCAGATACATATATTCTCACTCTCACATACATATATTCTCACTCACATACATATATTCTCACTCTCACATACATATATTCTCACTCTCACATACATATATTCTCTCTCACATACATATATTCTCACTCTCACATACATATATTCTCTCTCACATACAGTCCCGGCCAAAAGTCTTGTCGCATGAGTGGACAAAAGTGACAATTGCTAATTACCCAACTCTTAATTAGCTAATACAGTTAGGAAACAACACAAATTAATCATAAGTGTCTAAAGTTTATTTAGATACTAGCAAAACAAAAATTTAATAGATGCTTATAAGGTTAATTGCTTGATAATGATGAACAAGCCAGTTTCTACCTGGACAAAAGTCTTGTCGCAAATCAAATTATAATCAATAAATTTTATCTTTCTCAAAAAGTTAATAAAATACCAAATGAAAAATCAGTCTAGTATTTCATCCTGGACGATAAGTTAAGAAATTAATATCTTGTATGGGTTCCTTTGGCCTGCAGAACAGTTGCCATCCAGTTTGGCAGAGAGTCGTAGAGCTTGTTGATGAAGTCGTCGGGGATGGCATGGAAGGCCACCTTGCAGGCATCCCAAAGCTCCTCCTTCATTCTTCGGCTTGGTCCTCCAAGCTTCCTCCTTCATTCTTCCCCAGATATGCTCAATAATATTCATATCTGGAGACTGTGCTGGCCATCCCTGAAGGACCTTGATCTTCTTCCCCCTGAGAAACTTCATAGTGGAACCTGAGGTATGGCAAGGAGCTCCATCCTGTTGAAAAATCTGACCCCTCTTGTAGTTGGGAATGTACTGGGAGGCAAGAATCTGTTGATATTTGGCACTGTCAATGTTACCATCCACCTTACAGATCTCCCTGGCACCTCCGTATTGGATGTAACCCCAAACCATAATCTTTCCACCTCCAAATTTGACTGTCTTCTGGGTGAGGGACCCCAGAGGGTCGTCGACAATATTGGCGGCGCTTGGGATGGAGCTCAACTGACGATTCATCTGAAAAATCAATTTTTTGACACTTTTCTGCTGTCCAACCTTCCGTCGGGCTGTGGGCCTTGGCGTACGCAACACGGTTTCTTAGCTGTCTCTTGTTTAGCGCTGGTTTCTGGGCAGCAATACGACCGTGGAGACCATTGCGAGCAAGAATCCGACGTACAGTTCTTGACGAAACAGGCGTTGCTGGCGTCCACTCCTCCCTGGGGCTGGCTTTTGACCATCGGACCAGCAGGCTGTCGTCTCGAGTAGTTGTCTTGCGCGGTCTGCCCGACCTGGGTCTGTCATGGACGTCGCCAGTCTCTTGGTAGCGCTTGCGAATCCTCTCCACCTGCCGTTTAGACACATTGAAGATGTCTGAAACTTCAGCAGGAGACTTGGACTTGAGATTCTTGATGATCAGCACTTTGGTTTCTGGTTTGATCTTGGGCATGTTGACAGAAGCAATGTTGAGCATGAACTTGGCTTAAAGTGTCAAATTTCTGCTTTTATAGCTCAAAGTTACTTACAGCTGACTAATCAAGCCCCTTGTTTGTTTCTTCCTTATTCACTGTGGCCTAGAAATTGGAGTTGGCCATTGCGACAAGACCTTTGTCCGGCCAAAACTGGCCTGTTGATCATTATCAAGCTGTAACATTTAGTAACAATTTTGAAATGTCATTTTGCTAGTATCTAAATAAACTTTAGACACTTATGATTAATTTGTGTTGTTTCCTAACTGTATTAGCTAATTAAGAGTTGGGTAATTAGCAATTGTCACTTTTGTCCACTCATGCGACAAGACTTTTGGCCGGGACTGTACATATATTCTCACTCTCACATACATATATTCTCTCTCTCACATACATATATTCTCACTCTAACATACATATATTCTCACTCAGATACATATATTCTCACTCTCACATACATATATTCTCACTCACATACATATATTCTCACTCTCACATACATATATTCTCTCTCACATACATATATTCTCACTCTCACATACATATATTCTCTCTCACATACAGTCCCGGCCAAAAGTCTTGTCGCATGAGTGGACAAAAGTGACAATTGCTAATTACCCAACTCTTAATTAGCTAATACAGTTAGGAAACAACACAAATTAATCATAAGTGTCTAAAGTTTATTTAGATACTAGCAAAACAAAAATTTAATAGATGCTTATAAGGTTAATTGCTTGATAATGATGAACAAGCCAGTTTCTACCTGGACAAAAGTCTTGTCGCAAATCAAATTATAATCAATAAATTTTATCTTTCTCAAAAAGTTAATAAAATACCAAATGAAAAATCAGTCTAGTATTTCATCCTGGACGATAAGTTAAGAAATTAATATCTTGTATGGGTTCCTTTGGCCTGCAGAACAGTTGCCATCCAGTTTGGCAGAGAGTCGTAGAGCTTGTTGATGAAGTCGCCGGGGATGGCATGGAAGGCCACCTTGCAGGCATCCCAAAGCTCCTCCTTCATTCTTCGGCTTGGTCCTCCAAGCTTCCTCCTTCATTCTTCCCCAGATATGCTCAATAATATTCATATCTGGAGACTGTGCTGGCCATCCCTGAAGGACCTTGATCTTCTTCCCCCTGAGAAACTTCATAGTGGAACCTGAGGTATGGCAAGGAGCTCCATCCTGTTGAAAAATCTGACCCCTCTTGTAGTTGGGAATGTACTGGGAGGCAAGAATCTGTTGATATTTGGCACTGTCAATGTTACCATCCACCTTACAGATCTCCCTGGCACCTCCGTATTGGATGTAACCCCAAACCATAATCTTTCCACCTCCAAATTTGACTGTCTTCTGGGTGAGGGACCCCAGAGGGTCGTCGACAATATTGGCGGCGCTTGGGATGGAGCTCAACTGACGATTCATCTGAAAAATCAATTTTTTGACACTTTTCTGCTGTCCAACCTTCCGTCGGGCTGTGGGCCTTGGCGTACGCAACACGGTTTCTTAGCTGTCTCTTGTTTAGCGCTGGTTTCTGGGCAGCAATACGACCGTGGAGACCATTGCGAGCAAGAATCCGACGTACAGTTCTTGACGAAACAGGCGTTGCTGGCGTCCACTCCTCCCTGGGGCTGGCTTTTGACCATCGGACCAGCAGGCTGTCGTCTCGAGTAGTTGTCTTGCGCGGTCTGCCCGACCTGGGTCTGTCATGGACGTCGCCAGTCTCTTGGTAGCGCTTGCGAATCCTCTCCACCTGCCGTTTAGACACATTGAAGATGTCTGAAACTTCAGCAGGAGACTTGGACTTGAGATTCTTGATGATCAGCACTTTGGTTTCTGGTTTGATCTTGGGCATGTTGACAGAAGCAATGTTGAGCATGAACTTGGCTTAAAGTGTCAAATTTCTGCTTTTATAGCTCAAAGTTACTTACAGCTGACTAATCAAGCCCCTTGTTTGTTTCTTCCTTATTCACTGTGGCCTAGAAATTGGAGTTGGCCATTGCGACAAGACCTTTGTCCGGCCAAAACTGGCCTGTTGATCATTATCAAGCTGTAACATTTAGTAACAATTTTGAAATGTCATTTTGCTAGTATCTAAATAAACTTTAGACACTTATGATTAATTTGTGTTGTTTCCTAACTGTATTAGCTAATTAAGAGTTGGGTAATTAGCAATTGTCACTTTTGTCCACTCATGCGACAAGACTTTTGGCCGGGACTGTACATATATTCTCACTCTCACATACATATATTCTCTCTCTCACATACATATATTCTCACTCTAACATACATATATTCTCACTCAGATACATATATTCTCACTCTCACATACATATATTCTCACTCACATACATATATTCTCACTCTCACATACATATATTCTCACTCTCACATACATATATTCTCTCTCACATACATATATTCTCACTCTCACATACATATATTCTCTCTCACATACAGTCCCGGCCAAAAGTCTTGTCGCATGAGTGGACAAAAGTGACAATTGCTAATTACCCAACTCTTAATTAGCTAATACAGTTAGGAAACAACACAAATTAATCATAAGTGTCTAAAGTTTATTTAGATACTAGCAAAACAAAAATTTAATAGATGCTTATAAGGTTAATTGCTTGATAATGATGAACAAGCCAGTTTCTACCTGGACAAAAGTCTTGTCGCAAATCAAATTATAATCAATAAATTTTATCTTTCTCAAAAAGTTAATAAAATACCAAATGAAAAATCAGTCTAGTATTTCATCCTGGACGATAAGTTAAGAAATTAATATCTTGTATGGGTTCCTTTGGCCTGCAGAACAGTTGCCATCCAGTTTGGCAGAGAGTCGTAGAGCTTGTTGATGAAGTCGTCGGGGATGGCATGGAAGGCCACCTTGCAGGCATCCCAAAGCTCCTCCTTCATTCTTCGGCTTGGTCCTCCAAGCTTCCTCCTTCATTCTTCCCCAGATATGCTCAATAATATTCATATCTGGAGACTGTGCTGGCCATCCCTGAAGGACCTTGATCTTCTTCCCCCTGAGAAACTTCATAGTGGAACCTGAGGTATGGCAAGGAGCTCCATCCTGTTGAAAAATCTGACCCCTCTTGTAGTTGGGAATGTACTGGGAGGCAAGAATCTGTTGATATTTGGCACTGTCAATGTTACCATCCACCTTACAGATCTCCCTGGCACCTCCGTATTGGATGTAACCCCAAACCATAATCTTTCCACCTCCAAATTTGACTGTCTTCTGGGTGAGGGACCCCAGAGGGTCGTCGACAATATTGGCGGCGCTTGGGATGGAGCTCAACTGACGATTCATCTGAAAAATCAATTTTTTGACACTTTTCTGCTGTCCAACCTTCCGTCGGGCTGTGGGCCTTGGCGTACGCAACACGGTTTCTTAGCTGTCTCTTGTTTAGCGCTGGTTTCTGGGCAGCAATACGACCGTGGAGACCATTGCGAGCAAGAATCCGACGTACAGTTCTTGACGAAACAGGCGTTGCTGGCGTCCACTCCTCCCTGGGGCTGGCTTTTGACCATCGGACCAGCAGGCTGTCGTCTCGAGTAGTTGTCTTGCGCGGTCTGCCCGACCTGGGTCTGTCATGGACGTCGCCAGTCTCTTGGTAGCGCTTGCGAATCCTCTCCACCTGCCGTTTAGACACATTGAAGATGTCTGAAACTTCAGCAGGAGACTTGGACTTGAGATTCTTGATGATCAGCACTTTGGTTTCTGGTTTGATCTTGGGCATGTTGACAGAAGCAATGTTGAGCATGAACTTGGCTTAAAGTGTCAAATTTCTGCTTTTATAGCTCAAAGTTACTTACAGCTGACTAATCAAGCCCCTTGTTTGTTTCTTCCTTATTCACTGTGGCCTAGAAATTGGAGTTGGCCATTGCGACAAGACCTTTGTCCGGCCAAAACTGGCCTGTTGATCATTATCAAGCTGTAACATTTAGTAACAATTTTGAAATGTCATTTTGCTAGTATCTAAATAAACTTTAGACACTTATGATTAATTTGTGTTGTTTCCTAACTGTATTAGCTAATTAAGAGTTGGGTAATTAGCAATTGTCACTTTTGTCCACTCATGCGACAAGACTTTTGGCCGGGACTGTACATATATTCTCACTCTCACATACATATATTCTCTCTCTCACATACATATATTCTCACTCTAACATACATATATTCTCACTCAGATACATATATTCTCACTCTCACATACATATATTCTCACTCACATACATATATTCTCACTCTCACATACATATATTCTCACTCTCACATACATATATTCTCTCTCACATACATATATTCTCACTCTCACATACATATATTCTCTCTCACATACAGTCCCGGCCAAAAGTCTTGTCGCATGAGTGGACAAAAGTGACAATTGCTAATTACCCAACTCTTAATTAGCTAATACAGTTAGGAAACAACACAAATTAATCATAAGTGTCTAAAGTTTATTTAGATACTAGCAAAACAAAAATTTAATAGATGCTTATAAGGTTAATTGCTTGATAATGATGAACAAGCCAGTTTCTACCTGGACAAAAGTCTTGTCGCAAATCAAATTATAATCAATAAATTTTATCTTTCTCAAAAAGTTAATAAAATACCAAATGAAAAATCAGTCTAGTATTTCATCCTGGACGATAAGTTAAGAAATTAATATCTTGTATGGGTTCCTTTGGCCTGCAGAACAGTTGCCATCCAGTTTGGCAGAGAGTCGTAGAGCTTGTTGATGAAGTCGTCGGGGATGGCATGGAAGGCCACCTTGCAGGCATCCCAAAGCTCCTCCTTCATTCTTCGGCTTGGTCCTCCAAGCTTCCTCCTTCATTCTTCCCCAGATATGCTCAATAATATTCATATCTGGAGACTGTGCTGGCCATCCCTGAAGGACCTTGATCTTCTTCCCCCTGAGAAACTTCATAGTGGAACCTGAGGTATGGCAAGGAGCTCCATCCTGTTGAAAAATCTGACCCCTCTTGTAGTTGGGAATGTACTGGGAGGCAAGAATCTGTTGATATTTGGCACTGTCAATGTTACCATCCACCTTACAGATCTCCCTGGCACCTCCGTATTGGATGTAACCCCAAACCATAATCTTTCCACCTCCAAATTTGACTGTCTTCTGGGTGAGGGACCCCAGAGGGTCGTCGACAATATTGGCGGCGCTTGGGATGGAGCTCAACTGACGATTCATCTGAAAAATCAATTTTTTGACACTTTTCTGCTGTCCAACCTTCCGTCGGGCTGTGGGCCTTGGCGTACGCAACACGGTTTCTTAGCTGTCTCTTGTTTAGCGCTGGTTTCTGGGCAGCAATACGACCGTGGAGACCATTGCGAGCAAGAATCCGACGTACAGTTCTTGACGAAACAGGCGTTGCTGGCGTCCACTCCTCCCTGGGGCTGGCTTTTGACCATCGGACCAGCAGGCTGTCGTCTCGAGTAGTTGTCTTGCGCGGTCTGCCCGACCTGGGTCTGTCATGGACGTCGCCAGTCTCTTGGTAGCGCTTGCGAATCCTCTCCACCTGCCGTTTAGACACATTGAAGATGTCTGAAACTTCAGCAGGAGACTTGGACTTGAGATTCTTGATGATCAGCACTTTGGTTTCTGGTTTGATCTTGGGCATGTTGACAGAAGCAATGTTGAGCATGAACTTGGCTTAAAGTGTCAAATTTCTGCTTTTATAGCTCAAAGTTACTTACAGCTGACTAATCAAGCCCCTTGTTTGTTTCTTCCTTATTCACTGTGGCCTAGAAATTGGAGTTGGCCATTGCGACAAGACCTTTGTCCGGCCAAAACTGGCCTGTTGATCATTATCAAGCTGTAACATTTAGTAACAATTTTGAAATGTCATTTTGCTAGTATCTAAATAAACTTTAGACACTTATGATTAATTTGTGTTGTTTCCTAACTGTATTAGCTAATTAAGAGTTGGGTAATTAGCAATTGTCACTTTTGTCCACTCATGCGACAAGGCTTTTGGCCGGGACTGTACATATATTCTCACTCATTACATTACATTACATTACATTTATTTAGCAGACGCTTTTATCCAAAGCGACGTACAGTAAGTGCGTACAGAGACATCATCATCATTACAGAACAGATAAGGCAAAGCACATCCTTTGCATAATGTAGCAGCTATCCCTAGCAATGAACGTTGACTGTAGTTCACAGTAAGCTGTGGGCAAATCAGCAACACCACACTTTCATTCCAAATACTATTATAGACTATACTATTATAAACCATTCCAAATACTATTATAAACTATGCTATTATAAACCATTCCAAATACTATTATAAACTGTGCTATTATAAACCATTCCAAATACTATTATAAACTATAATAAACAAACAGGAAAACACAGGGAACAGGGAACTGATATTCCTAGGTGAGGATATCAGTCAAGGTGGAGTCTGAAGAGGTGTGTCTTCAGGCCTCGACGGAATGCAGGCAGGGTTGGAGTAGAACGTAGGGGAATGGGAAGTTCATTCCACCACTGAGGTGCTAATGTGGAAAAACTCCGCAGTCGGGACAAGCGAGAGCCTTTGACACGGAGGGGGGGAAGTGCCAGTCGCCCTGCTGTAGAAGAGCGAAGTGGTCGAGCAGGAACATAGTTCTGGATTAAGTCCTGCAGGTAGGCGGGGCCTGTCCTATTTGCTGCAGTGTAGGCCAGGGTCAGGACTTTGAACCTGATCCTGGCTGCAACTGGCAGCCAGTGGAGAGACCTCAGCAGGGGGGTTACGTGGGAAAATTTCGGGAGGTTGAACACAAGCCGGGCAGCTGCATTCTGGATGAGTTGAAGAGGCAGAATGGCGCAGGCCGGTAGGCTTGCGAGCAGGGAGTTGCAGTAGTCCAGGCGTGAGGTGACCATGGTCTGGACAAGAAGCTGGGTGGAGTAGGTGGTCAGGTACGGTCGAATCCTCCTGATGTTGTACAGGAGGAACCTGCAGGACCGTGCCGTCGCCCTGATGTGCTCTTTGAAGTCCAGCCGGTCGTCCAGGACCACCCCCAGGTTCCTTGCAGAGCGGGAGGCAGCCACCACGGTCCCATCAACGGTGATGGAGAGGTCATGTAGTGGGGAGGTCTTGTACGGCATGAAGAGGAGCTCTGTCTTGTCAAGGTTGAGCTTCAGGTGATGGGTAGCCATCCACTCAGAGATGTCAGTCAGACAAGCAGATATCCTCTCCTTGACCTGTGGGGTAGAGGGAGGGAAAGAGAGGAAGAGTTGAGTATCGTCAGCATAGCTATGGTATGAGAAGCCATGTGAATGGATTACTGAGCCAAGAGACTTACATACATATAGTCTCTCACATACATATAGTCTCTCTCTCACATACATATATTCTCACTCTAACATACATATATTCTCACTCAGATACATATATTCTCACTCTCACATACATATATTCTCACTCACATACATATATTCTCACTCTCACATACATATATTCTCACTCTCACATACATACATTCTCACTCTCATATACGTACATACAGTCAAGCCGGAAAGTCTCCCCACCCCTTTCACCTTCTCCACGTTTTATTACGTTACAGACTTATACTACAATAGATTGAGTTCATTTTTTGCCTCAAACATCTACACACAATAGCCAATAATGACGAAGTGAAAACAGGTTTTTAGAAAATATGCAATTTTATTTTACTGACAAAAATAGACTCCGGAATCTTTACTGGTGCGGGAGCGCGCAGTCCGTAAAAGTTATGGGAACTAAAATAGCGGAGCTCTTCCAGTAATTATTACATTACCCCACCTCCCCCTGTAAAACTTATCCCGTCTGAATAGGGCTTAAGGGTAAGATGCTATTTATTTTTATGCAGTGATTGAGGCAACATGTTATTTTATTTGCAGTGGCGTGTTTTCTCTCTCTCTCACAAACACACAATTGGCGAGCATTCAGTGATAATATTTTATTAGAAATTTAAGCAGTGAATACATTTTGTTGAGCATGTTCGAGTTACATTGACTTGACAGAAGTGTTTTCATTGTGTTAACATTAACTGTGCTGTAAGTCCCGTAACAGCTTGTTGCGCGCAACATTTCCATTCTATTGTGAGGTCTCCGGTTTTCCTGATGAAAGATCAGGCTACTGTAAGTCACGTGACATCTTTTTGCGCGCAACATTTCCATTCTATTGTGAAGTAAGTCTCTCCGGTTTTGCTGATGAAAGATCAGACTTTAACGTAGGCTGGGCCTACTCCTACGTTAGAACTTCTTGTAATATGCGACCCTATGAGTGCAAAATATATCGGTAAATTACGTTGTAACGTTAGTCCTAAGTAGTGGCTTTGTTTTCATGTAGCCTATGGCTTGGCCTCCTCTGTTGCGTACCCCGGGAAGAAATCCTGCGGGCGCCCCTGCTTCGTATAGTAACGGCCTTGGCTACTTAGACTTGCATTAAACAAGCTAACGTTAGCAAGTGATGTGATTATTTTTTAGCATTAGCTAGTACATGATTACCAAATTATAACGGTTCACTGGTCTGTTTGCGTAGTGAATGAACTTAGTAATAAGCTAACGTTATTTGTTACGTTTTCCTCTGCCGAGAGTCAATGTGTGTCTGTGGACATTAGCCTACACTCAGGAGTGAACATTACGGTGTAAATAGTGCTCTCATCTCGCTGTCAGCTGTGTTGTGAGAAGGCGCTGAGTAGGCTAGGCTACAGGGCTGATGCTGGCCTCTCAAGAAGCACTGACTGTTTCAGGTGACGGTAATATTTATGCATTACTCCGATTGCCGGTTGGAGGCTAATAACGTTACTGGTCTTCCCCCTCCATGGTGCACGGACAACAGTAGCTACTATGACAACAGCCTACCAGCCATGGATATAAAAACGTAGATCTATGCCGCATCAGCCGCTGTGTAACGTTGCAGCGATAGATATTGAAAATGTAGCTATGTAGGCTACGTTCTGTAAAAAGAAACAATAATGCATGGCTTTTTTTGTGTGAAAGTATCCACATTCTGGAATGAGTTAATTGTCTACAAATAGCCTGGCCACCGTCGGGCGGTCAGGATCCACGTAAATAAACGGTAGCCTATCGTAGCGTATTGACAGATGAAGATTTCCTCCGATAAAATCGACTGTAACTCGCTTAATTCTCAACTAATTTTCGTGAAATTTGGCTTTTTATAAACGTGATAAATGTCCGCATAACACGTTAATCTGAATTCTAAATTTCTCAGAACAGCTACGTATTTGTAAAACGCCCTTGGCTTTAACTATTATGCATACGTTGTCAAAATGTTGTCAGAGCTAATGGTGATTTTATTGTTTAAAGCTGCTAGAAAGCAGTAGAGGTTGGTTCTTAATTATTATCTTGGTAGCTCTGATTATTATAACCGTATTAGGCCATAGCTGCAAATCTTGGATGTAGTTTTAATCGCAAATGGAGAGCGATTTTACAGCTTTCCAGCTTGGAAGCAAAGTAGTGGAAGTCAGATCGCCGAGCTAACAAAGAGGCGTCCTATGGCATGGGTATAGGCTGTAAGACGTAAAACATTTCCACATCCGTTGTGCTCACGGCGTATAGCCTACATAATATGACAATGAGCATAGTGGATTCTAATGGAAAACCGCAAGTGTACCTAGAGTGTAATGTTGTGTGAAATGCAATAAACGATGTACAATGAATATAATTCTGAATGTCTTTATTTAGCAAAAAAGAAATGACTTGCATGAAATGTACGAAATGGATAATATTTGTTTGAGGTAGTAGTAGCCTACAATGAAGTTCACAGTGCAACTGGTAGTAGGCTTACCACAAGTGGCAGTGATACATTCCAGTAATATATTCCATTCAAGTAATTTAAGAAAAACGATTGCACACATAAATCCCTGTGGGATAAGTTGAAAGCACAAGGTAAATAATAAGTAAAAAGTAATAGAACCAAGAGCTGAAAACGCCCAAAAACTTGAACAATTAAGTGCTTCAATAGGCACAACATAGAACATAATTATGTGGTCAGTCTTTCTTTAAGGCTTCACCGTTGATTACAGTTCTGTTCCACTCTTGTTTGCATGTGTGACAAAACCAGGGGTCATTTGCATCAGGTGCAACACAATCAAGGTGGTTACACCTTAACTTAACATAACATAAGGAGTCACCTTAACATAACAGCTAACGTTACCGTTAATGTTTATAGTTTGCGTGTCTGCAAAAAGGATAATACCCACAACACAACGCTGGTGTGAAGTCGTGCCTGTATACAGTACCGTTTGTTTTTACACAGATCTTGACCGCCCTAATTTGGCGGCCGTGAAGATTTGAATAGGTTAACTGAGGTATCTATGTTTGTATATCTATGGTACCAGTCAGCTTCTGAGCCAATCACAATTCCATAAACTAACTTCCTTTCGTTTCATGTAAGTGCCTTCTGTTTCATGTAAGTGACTTCCGTTTCATGTAAGTGCCTTCCATATATATATATACTTTCTCTCACATACATACATTCTACTCTCACATACATATATTATCACACTCACATACATACATTCTCTTATGAGAGAATGTATGTGAGAGTGAGAATATATGTATGTGAGAGAGAGAATATATATGTATGTGAGAGTGAAAATATATGTATGTGAGTGAGAATATATGTATGTGAGAGAATATATGTATGTGAGAGTGAGAATATATGTATGTGAGAGTGAAAATATATGTATGTGAGTGAGAATATATGTATGTGAGAGTGAAAATATATGCATGTGAGAGTGAGAATATATGTATGTGAGAGTGAGAATATATGTATGTGAGAGAGAGAATATATGTATGTGAGAGTGAGAATATATGTATGTGAGATTGAGAATATATGTATGTGAGAGAGAATATATGTATGTGAGAGTGAGAATATATGTATGTGAGAGTGAGAATATATGTATGTGAGATTGAGAATATATGTATGTGAGAGAGAATATATGTATGTGAGAGAGAGTATATGTATGTGAGAGCGAGAATATATGTATGTGAGAGCGAGAATATATGTATGTGAGAGTGAGAATATATGTATGTGAGAGGTCCAACATGAATTATGGCCTAAACGGCCCCTCATAGATCTACATGCACCCATGCATAGAGGTGCAAGCCTGTACAAACGTAAACTGTACGGATGGACCCACACACCTCTTTGAACATGATATCTGTGGTGATCTCTCAGGAGTTATTTGGAAACCCAAGAATGGTTTCTTCATTAGTGCAACTTATTGTTCTCACTAATGAGGAGATTGTCTGCGGAGTGCCGCCAGCTCCATCAGGGTGTGTGTGTGTGTGTGTGAGAGAGAGTGCTTGTGTGTTTTTTGTATCCGTGTATGTTTTGCATGTGTAAAAACATAATACCTCAGCAGCAGAAAAGGAAAGAGAGCTGGCATAGGGGGGAAATTTGCAAAATCGAGTTCATAAATTTGTCTAACTGGACTATCATGTTTGCTTGTTTATATTTAGGCTGCTATTTAGGTTTATATTTTATGCTTCACCCCGATGGCAGGGAAATGTCAATACACTTCTTCAGTGGCAATAAGATGGACAGTGCCTCTCAAATATTTGCAAGTTTGTTGCTTGTTGCTTGGTTGTTTTCCTTTGTTGCTACTGAACTCTTTTAGCAGAAATCTGTTTTTTTTAAACAGATACCTTACCTTTACCAATGGTGGCACTGACGAAGATGAAACATTTGTCCCTTGAGCTTGAGTGCTTTTTTATTATTTATGCTGTCTAGCACCCTTTGCTTAGGCACTTTTTTCAGTGAGCGAGTTGAATAAAATCAGTATGTTGATGAAGACTGACCCGTAGATGTGTAGTGAGAATTGATTTTTACCTTACGCTTCCAGTAGGCTACTACCAATTTTGGTCTTTGACTTAACGAAACAACAGAATTGGCACAGATGGAAATAATAAAAAGTATTCACTGCTGCATATAATGCATATTTTTTAATGAACACATCTTTTTATATCTTTAATGCAATGTACAAATGGACACAGTAAATGTGGTTTGACAAAATCCCAGGACAAAAGCATACAAAAAGAGTTAGTATTTCCCAACAAAATACAAAGCGAAACAAATGTTTAAGTATACATATTTAAAAATTTCCTTTTCTTAAAAAAAACATTTTTGCTGTTATACAGTCATTTTGCATCTTTCTTCACAACTCCCTCTCTCTGCTTATATATGAACACATATAACTATGCATCAGTACAGCTTTATTTATTTTAGGCCATTTTTTCTATTCCTTAAAAACATGCTGAGGTATCAAATATTACAAATGTAACAGCTCAACAGAAGAATTACAGTTCACAATTCATAACTGGATTTTAAAAGGATATACGGATATAACATTTCAGCAAAAAAAGTCCATATGGTTTGTTTTCAGTCAAGGTCCTACCTTACAGTTGACCTTTGACCTTTAACATACACTTCCTGAATGAAACCGATTACCATTCAAAAAACACCACTGCATATCAAAGTGACAAAATGTATATTTAATTAGCATAAGGATGGTACGCCACTGCAAAAATGCCACTGCATATCAAAGTGACAAAATGTATATTTATAGTATATTTATTTAGCATAAGGATGCATGTTTGTACAAGGTACTGTGCCATCCCCTGGTCTCTTCTTACCTGGCACTGTTCACATTACCCTTCCGGCTCAGTGACATGTTGAAAGAGGTCTTGAGGGTGTTCCGAAACGTTGTGCTAGAGAAGCAGTAGATGACAGGGTCCAGGGTGCTGTTCAGGTAGGTGAACCCAAGCGATATGCAGAAGAGCTGGGTAGTCAGCTGGTAGGAGGTGCAGTCGTTGGGGTGCAACTTCTGGATGAACAGGGTGGTGAGGCCGGTGACGATTCCTGGCAGGAAGCAGACGGTGAAGACGGCCACGATGAGCAGCACCACCCGGATCGCCCGCTTCACCTGCTGCTTCTTGTCCAACTTGCGCTGACGTAGGATGCAAATGATCCGCAGGGAGCAGAAGATCAGGAGCAGGAATGGCAGGAAGAACTCCAATATGTACACCACGTAGTGCAGCTTGATGCCCGGAGGTGGGTTGGTGTACGAGCCGAAGCTACGGCACAGGGAGGTGTTGAGGTGTGGGTGTGGGTTCAGGAGCTTTTGGGCCAGTAGGGGGAGCCGCAGAGCCAACACCACCACCCACGTCATGCCTGAGAGCATTCCCGCCTGCACCGGCATGAGCCGGTTCACCCGGTGGTGTGGGTGGACCACCTTGAAGTATCGATCGACAGCCACGATGGTCATGAATGTGATGCTGGCCGAACGGGTGATCGCCAGCATGAACAGATTTATGCGGCACCAGGCGCCACCGAACACCCAGTCCTTGCCACGCAGTTGGTAGTCAATGCGGAAGGGTAAACTGACTAGCAGGAAAAGGTCGGCCATCAGCAGGTTCAGCAGGTACACAGTGCTGGAATTCCAATTCCGCATGCGGCAGCAGAAGATCCACAGGGCCACCACATTACCTGGCAGCCCCAACAGGAACTCCACGATGAGTATAGGGGGTATCACTTTGGCTACCAGGCCCTGTGAGGCCAGGCAATGCAGGTTGGATTTGTTCATTATGTGACCAGTCACCGGATGTCACACAGGCAACTACTTCAGGAAACCGAGTAGATTGCTAAACACACCCACGGGTAGAATCTGTGAAAATCTTTTCTTCCTCTTTTTACTTCACCACTGTTGAAGAGACACTATGTTTTAATGGATTACAATAGAGAGAATTATTTATTTAATGATAGTCATTAATTAATTAAGAGAAAAATATGAGATCCAATTGTATTTACGTTCAAAACCATTAGCTGGTAAGAAAGGGTTTGTCTCACTGCACATTCTCAGTACTGCTGAATATTTAATGTACGTTTTTCATCGTAATGCAACAGTCATTTCTAAGCAGATATTCCTTCCTGTGTTTGTGGTATCTTTTCAAAATCTTGTGCAGATTCTGTAAATAGTGTTTAAGCTTGTAATACATTTCCCATTATCTGTATTCAAAGTGCGTAATGCAACAGAAACAAACACAACAAATGGGGAAGAAATGTTTCAAACAAGAATGTTAAAAGGCTTTACATGCCATCAAATATGTTGTATTTAGAGAGCAGATGTACCCTGTGATTTGGACAGATAACAGGAATGCATTCTCTGTCGTGGTAGATCATCTTTGAGCTATCACTGGGGGGTATTCCAGTTAATAGTCCCCAGATAGATTTTTACAGCATTTTTATCCTCGCAGATTATATTTCTGGTAATGAGAGAGTTGTATTTCAACTGTTATCGGACTCCACACAGCCACATGCGTAAAGCGGTAAAAAAGATACCACACTATAATGGAAGTGCTGAATGATAATGAAGAATAAAAATAATAATTATTTTGATGGTTATTATAAGAAAGAAACACCAGCAGACTGCTATAATGCTCCCAAGTGATCATTTTATTATCTAGCTACATCCGTGAGCAGTGAACGTTTCGACCTAATAAAGACCGATTTGGTCGAAATGTTGTCACTGCTCATGGATGTAGCTATAATAAAATTGTCACTTGAGAGAATTATAGCAGTGTGGTGGTGTTTCTTATTTTGTATTATAATGATTTGGTCTTCTTCAGTATGGGAAATGTCCAATTTCAATGAAAAAAAAAAAGAAATACCCACACACCAAAAAAATACTCCCTTGTGGTTTATTCAGCATGCAACGTTACAACCCAAGAGGTCTCCTTCAGGGTATGGCTCATTATTTCACTCTTTTGCCCTGCACCTGCGTATACTACAATTTTTGGAAATATTCAATTTCAGACATATGAATCAAGAAAGGATGCACCGTACTTCTCAGTTTTTTCCTATTGATGAATCCTTTGTTTGACTAATCAATAAATTACAATCTGGCACAGTTTGTCAAGTTGAATCTTTTGTTCCTGTTGGAGCCAGCCACTGGTCAGTGGACTCAAAATGTACCAGGTTGTGCATTAAATGCAGACTTAATTCAGCAAGAGTCCTCATCCGCAGTCATTTACAGAAAAAATACGGGCCTCACACAAACCTCAACACGAACAACAATAAAAGATAATGAAAAAAACATGTTGAGCGGCATATGATTTGTCATTGCTTACCTAACTGCAGCTGAGGCTTTTAGACACTTTCTGTGGAAGATGGAGGTTGGGCTAAGACCTTGTGAAGTTTGTGAAGAAACCTTGAAAGCACTACAAGGAACCTAATTCTGATACTCTAACTTTAATCTTCCTCTGATGTTACAGATACAGTAAGTGAGGTGCTCAAACATCCTGTGGTAGGGGGGCGTGGTTTTAGGCGCTGCCGGCAAGAGAGAGAGTGAACGCGTGCGGTTTGTGGAGCCGACACAGCTCTCGGGAATCATGCAATTGGTAACGATTGATTGTATTATTGTTTGTATCAATTAACCAATTGCCTTGATTGTTCGACAGTGAGCCTGAGTGCATAAAAGCCGGCCAGAACATCTGCGGGGAGAAGAGCGGAAGAACACATGTTTGAGTGTGTTAATGTACCATACATGAGAGAGCGAATAAAAACCGTGTTCTCTCAGCCAAACCTGTCTGATTACTGTCTCTGCACACGAGCGGTGGTGCTCACTTCGCCACAGTGGTGGCCCGTACGGGGAACAAAGCGAAATAGTGCAGAAGACAGGAAAAGAAGGGAAAAACCATGGATTACAGCCAAGATGAGCAGGAGCAGCCGGAGCAGCCAATCTCCGTAACAGCGCTGGGAAAATTGCTGGAGGGGCTAGCTGCTATGCAGGTGCAACAGTCGGCTGCTCACGCCGAGCAGATGCAAGCCCTGCGGGAGCAGTCTAGCCTCCAGACACAGGCGCTGTTACAGCTGGCTGCTGCCGGGGGTTCCAGAGGAAGGCAGAGCGTCTCGTCCCCGAAATTCCACCTGCCGAAGATGACAGCGGACGATGACGCTCAAGCCTTCCTCGAGGCGTTTGAGGTGGCAGCGGAGACGTGCCGGTGGCCACTGGAAGAGTGGTCGGTACGTCTCCTGCCCCTCTTATCAGGGGAGGCGCAACAGGCGGCGCATAGCCTGCCAGCAGCCGCTAGGGCGGACTTCAGAAATCTCAAGAAGGCGGTCCTCGACCGAATGGGATTCAGCCCGGAGGACCACCGACGTCGCTTCCGGGAGACCACCCTGACGGGAGAGGACCGGCCATTCGCGTACGCCCAGCGGCTGGCGGACATGGCGAGGCGCTGGCTACAGCCGGATATACGATCTGCAGCTGGAGTCGTGGAGCAGGTGGTCCTCGAGCGCTTCACCGCAGGGTTGCCGGCGGATACGGCCAGCTGGGTCCAGTGCCACCGGCCCACCAACCTGGACGTCGCCGTCACCCTGGCGGAGGACCACCTGGCACAACACCCCTTCACCCAGCAGCAGAAGCCGGAGCCAGCGCCCCGGAAAAAGTTTACCACCCGTGCTCTTCCCCTTCCCGTTTCCCGTCCCCAAAACCCCTCCTTCCCTCGTGTTAATCCCTTTGTTTTTTCTCCCTCTTCTCCCCACTCAGGCTCAGTGGCGGTGCAGTCCGGCCCACAGGGGGCTCCTCAGACGCCTGGACCGGGGTGTTGGCGGTGCGGACAGCCGGGCCACCTGCGCCGCGATTGTCCGCTCATGGAGGTGGGGCAGGTGGTCCGTGTCGTCGGCCCGCCCACCTCCGCTCCCGATCTAGACGGGGCGTACTGCATTCCGGTAAGGGTGCAAGGGAGTGAACACCGGGCCCTGTTGGACTCAGGGGCGATGCAGTCCATGATACAACAGAGCCTGGTTCGGCCAGAGGCGTTGGTGGCGGCACGTTGGGTATCTATTAGGTGTGTGCATGGGGATGTTCACGAGTACCCTATAGTGCCAGTGGAAATTCGTGTCAAAGAGAAAAAGCATTTTCTAGAGGCTGCGGTTAGCTCCCGCCTCTCGCACCCTCTGATTCTGGGCACAGATTGGGCGGGGTTTAAACAGGTAGCTGAGAAGCTGATGGGGGTGCGATCACGACCGCTAGGGAAGTGTGACGTGTGTGCAGTTGACAGTGGTGACGCGGGGTCGCCCGACACTGCCGGGGGGGGGGGCGGCTCCGGGAGAGCCTCCGGTGGAGACTCCCCAGGTGCCGGTGTTCCACCCCGTGGAGGATTTCCCACTCGCGCAGTCTCGCGACGACACCCTACGCATTGCCTTTGATCAGGTCGTATATGTGGATGGTCAGCTGGTGCGCCCTGACGCTGCACGCTCTCACCCATATTTTGTAATCATTAAGGACAGATTGTACAGAGTGAGTCGTGACACTCAGACAGGTGAGGAGATGACCCAGTTGTTGGTACCTAAAAGCCGCCGGGAAATGATTTTCCAGGCGGCTCATTACAACCCCATGGCTGGTCATTTAGGGTATGAGAAAACACTAAACCGGATAATGGCCCGGTTCTATTGGCCGGGCATTTGGGCGGACGTACGTCGGTGGTGTGCGTCCTGCCCAAACTGTCAGCTAGTGAATTCCCCGGCCATCCCAAAAGCGCCGTTGCGCCCTCTACCGTTAATTGAGATCCCTTTTCATAGAGTGGGCATGGATCTCATCGGGCCATTTGACAGAAGCACGCAGGGATACCGATTTGTGTTAGTTCTGGTGGATTATGCAACTAGGTATCCCGAAGCAGTGCCGTTACGCAATATCTCGGCTAAGAGTGTTGCGCAGGCTTTGTTTCAGATAATCTCCCGCGTCGGAATCCCGAAAGAGATTCTGACGGATCAAGGCACTTCGTTTATGTCACGCACATTACGCAAATTATATGAATTATTGGGGGTTCAGTCTATTAAAACCAGCGTATACCATCCGCAAACAGATGGGCTCGTGGAGCGTTTTAATAGGACTTTGAAGTCTATGATTCGGAAGTTCGTACACGATGATAGCCGAAATTGGGATAAGTGGTTAGTTCCTCTCTTGTTTGCAGTGCGAGAGGTTCCCCAGGCCTCCACGGGATTTTCTCCTTTTGAATTGCTGTTCGGTAGGCGACCACGGGGTGTCTTGGATCTAGTTAAGGAAAGCTGGGAGGAGGGTCCAAGTCCCAGTAAAAACGAAATTCAGTACGTCATGGACCTGCGAGCAAAACTCCATACACTGGGTAGATTGTCACGGGAGAATTTGCTCGAGGCTCAGGAACGTCAGCAGAAGCACTACGATAGAGGAACTAAGCTACGTCAATTTTCACCGGGAGATAAAGTCCTGGTATTACTCCCGACGTCCAGCACAAAATTACTCGCCAAGTGGCAAGGACCCTTCGTGGTTACACGACGAGTGGGGGAAGTCGATTATGAGGTAGTGCGATCTGATAGAGAGGGGGCGAAACAGATTTATCACCTCAATCTTCTAAAAGCATGGAAAGAGGTGGTACCGGTCTCTCTGGTCACGGTAGATCAGGAGAGAGATGAGCTGGGGCCTGAGGTACCAAATTCTACCGATCAAACCTCACCCCTTTTGGATAGCCATCTCTTACCGAATCAGAGAGCGGATCTTGCCTTGTTGCAAAAGCGGTTTGCGGATGTGTTTTCCCCTCTACCAGGTCGCACTAACCTCATAAACCACCACATTGAGACAACCCCGGGCGTGACGGCGCGTTCACGGCCCTATAGACTACCGGAACATAAAAAGAAATGGGTTCAGGCAGAAATAAAGGCAATGCTGGAATTGGGGGTAATAGAGGAGTCTAACAGTGCCTGGAATAGTCCCATCGTGCTAGTGGGTAAGCCGGATGGATCTATTCGGTTCTGTGTAGACTATCGGAAGGTGAACGAAGTGTCACGTTTTGATGCCTATCCAATGCCTCGGGTCGACGAACTCTTGGATCGGCTGGGCACAGCTCGTTTTTTTTCGACACTGGATTTAACCAAGGGCTACTGGCAGATTCCCTTGTCTCCAGAGTCCAAGGAAAAAACGGCTTTCTCCGCTCCGGACGGGTTGTACCAATTTCGGACACTTCCGTTTGGGTTATTCGGGGCCCCTGCCACATTTCAACGTCTCATGGACAGGGTGCTGCGTCTGCATGCTGCTTTCGCTGCAGCCTATCTGGATGACATTATCATCCACAGCAACAGCTGGGCTCAGCATGTGCGGCATGTGGGGGCGGTGTTAGAGTCCCTGAGACAGGCGGGGCTCACGGCTAACCCAAAGAAGTGTGCAATTGGCCGAGCGGAGGTACGGTATTTGGGGTACCACTTGGGAAGTGGACAGGTGCGGCCTCTAGTGGACAAAACCGCAGCGATTGCGACCTGCCTCCGACCCAAGACAAAAAAAGAGGTGAGGAGGTTTTTGGGGCTGGCTGGCTACTACCAAGGGGCCAAGACTGGGCTTTCGTTTTGAGGCTCACTTCCTGGTTGGCCTGGGAGCCGCCATTGTGCCGTTGCTCACTAGCGCCACTGCGGTTGGCTCCAGTATAGGTCTTTCCCCATGTAAGTCAACAGCAGCAATTTGGTCAAAATACTCAGTCAAAAAATTTTTTACACAAATTTTTTTTATTGCAATAGGTGCCTTTCCTTCATCTAATGCCTGTGCATGTGCTGATTTTTTAAAATATTGTGTCGTTTGGACAGGGTATTAACATTTGTTCAGGACCAATCAGGGGACAGATTGAGTCTGGGGTTACTGCCGGTCATTCCACTCACTCTGAGGGGCGGGAACCATAGACGGAACGGGCGGGACGTGGGCGGTACCCATAGGCGGTACCTCAAGTGGCTAGCAATGGCCTTGACATTCTCACCCATTCTCCTCCTTTTAATGTGTGAAGTTGGCTAATAGACACATCGCAATCAGATCGTCACTCGTGTTGAATTCATTATGGCATGTTCTGCATACAACTGTACTAATCGACCGTCTCAAAAGCATTCTCTCCAGTTTTTTCGGTAATACATTTTTTATTACTTTATTTTTTACCAAGTAAGTAGCTAGCCTGATTAGTTAACGGCCTGCAGAAGTAGCCTACGCTACCTACCGCGACCTAGCATGACAAGCTAACGCTTTTGTATATTACGTAGACCGGTATGCTAGTGCAGTTAGCAACTTTATCTCCCAAAACCGTTTGGTTTGGCTACTTAACGTTAGCTAACGATGTAAAACCTGTCAAAAGTAACGTTAGTCAAATTTCAGTTGTGTAACGTTAACTTAGATTCCATTAAACATCGACCTGGTGAGCCTTTGTGTCTATTTTTTTTAGCTTTGTAATTTAACGTTAACGGTCTCGTCGTAGACATGTAGCTACATTGCACTTCGTCCTGGCTATGCTCTCCACTGGCTAAGTGCATTTATGTGGAGTGAATTTCGACATTGCTAACGTTAGCTACCGTGCATTAGTCATGGTGTATATTTCATTAGAGGTATTCATTTTAGGTTGAGCATTATTTATAACTTTTAAAGCATGTGGGAAACGTGTTCATGGAGATGGAAACCCGACATAACGTTAGCTGTCATTTAGCTATCATGTTTTTCGTGTCGCCACTTGGCACCACCATGGACTGTATACAAATAGGGTAACGTTAGGCTAACGTGGAAGTCCTCGCTTACAAAGACACATGGATTACAATACCATTTACAGTGGTATGGACCACGGACTCACCCTGTCAGCCACGAGGGACATCTGACCATCTTTTAAGGATACATAAAAATTGTACTGATTTCAAGTTGCTTTGTGAAAAAAGAATGATCTTAATCACTCCTTTAACACATTTAAAGTCGCAGCACAAGCTGCTCCTCCTTAGTCTTTCAGTGAGATTACAGGATGTTACTTATTTACATCAGTGGCTATACCTACACTGTGCACGCTGGGGAAGGCCATCTTGAGCGGTAATGTATTGGTGCATTATGTACTCATTATTTACCTGAATGCAAGAGGGTATTAAATATTTTAAAGACAAAAGCAGACAAAAACCTCAAATTACATTTTTCCCCATTTATATAAAGGGTCTGATTCTCATTACAGAGCAAGTACTTACAAAAATTAATTGCTGTACAACATGTATAATGTAGAGGGTAGTTAGGCTACCAGATGCCCTTATTTATGCTTCATTTTGAATGACATTTGATTAGTTTATATATTGTGTAATATTTGCTATTTCACCTACTGCATGATTCTGTTATGCAAATAATGAACACATCAAAACAAGTTGGATAATTTAAAAATGTTTTTATTGACAGCTACACCGGCTTAGGGAGCAGGAAGCAAGAAAGGCCATGGGGTGCCATGGCTGGAGAGGACAAGATGGGTGGGGGAGAAGATGCGGGACAGGGATGAGGAAGAGCAGGGGGAGTTGGGTGAACAATGGCATAGCTACAGATGTCATTAATTAAAATAAATCATAATACAAAATATAACATCATAACATAAAATTTGAAAAGCTGACCCATTTCATTAAAAAAAACCTATTCAATTAAAAGCTAAATCCAGGATTGGAGAAACTGCTCCCCTAGATTCAGTCTTTAAGGGAATGGACGATACTATTTTAAAAAATAAAAAGTAGCTGTCACCAACTATCCAGACAGTTTTAGCTGTGTAAGAAGAATAAAATTAAATGCATCTCATTGCAATATACAATGATACATTCTGGATGCAAGCTATTAAAAACATCATCCACAATCTAGACATGATACTTTAATATTGTCAATATGCTGTTTGGTCCTATTGCATAAGGAGAGCTACACTTGAAAAATTAGCAATGAAAGAGAAATACACTCAAAGTATATTATGTAAATGACTAGTTTAAGGCACAGTGATTAAAAAAGAAAAATGGTTCACAATGAAAGGTGGGTACAGAAACTCAGTTGAGGCTTCGGCTTTCCATCGTTGTGTCTGCAAAAGAAATTAAAAATTCAAGGTTACAACCAGTCTGTGTAATGAAACCATGCACTAGGGTGGGAAACTTGCTTTTACAAAGTGCATTGTGCAATTTTCACGCATGCAAATAGATTCTTATTAAAATGCTTCGTAGATGACCACAGCTTACGTTATTTTATCTTCTTGTTTCATTGTGATTTGTGTTAGCTAGGGTGATCATATATTGTATATTTTATCCACACACAAAAAAAATGAGGACAGGTTCGGGCGGGCATTATTAACATAATAGGCTACTCTGCTGGGTTATTGGAATGAGCAAAACCTAACCAGACATTTTTAGGAATTTAGAAATCCCGCAAGGACCTATTTTTATACAGTCTATGGCCTGGACGGATTTTTTGGGTCGCAAGCTTGCTGACAGCTTGCTACCTATTTAGAGCAGCTCTTCGGGACATTTATAATAAAAGTAGTCTTGTACGTAAATGTGACTGATTGACCGTCAATATCGTTAATGGCAATCATAACGTTACCCTATGTTCGCCTTAGCCTGCCTAGGCCTAACGTAACCAATCTCACTGTCAAGCTGGTATGCTAGCTAATGGAATTAGCCTACCTCCGATCTGAGTTTGGTGGAATATTAATGTACTTTAAATTGTACTGTAAATTGAAGATAACTGAATAAACGTTATAACATAACACAATGATGTGACGAATTTCACACAGTCAATGCAAATAAATAACACCGTGAAAATGAAATTATATAATAAACATTAGCTTAACTTACCGTGAATTCGCTTGCAATATAAAACCAGAGCTCCCGCTTCTAATTTCTCCCGCTTTCCAGAATCTCCGCCCCGAACTGTCAATCATACTGTGCCTGGACAGAGACCATAGAAATATATATTATAATATATAGTTCTATGACAGAGACCCTCCCATGAAGACCATATCCGGTTCACCCTGCTCCAAGCAAAGGTCAAGTCGGCTCCACGGAGCAGGCGCAGTTCGTACAAACAGCCGGCGAAAAAGACTTACGTGTTTCAATTTGGTTTTTCCGAGGCCATGGAAAGGCAATGGGTGACGTCACAGTGGCTTTGTCCATATTTTTATACAGTCTATGGCTACTACAGAAGGTTTATTCCTGCCTTCTCGGAGCTGACCAGTCCCCTAACCGACTTGACTCGAAAAGGTGCCTCAGATCCGGTCCAGTGGACGGAATTGTGCCGGCAGGCGTTTGAGCGGGTGAAGGAAGCTCTTTGTGGGAAACCGCTCCTGTTCACCCCTAACTTCTCTCTCCCTTTTAATGTGCAGACAGACGCATCGGACAGAGGGCTGGGGGCCGTTTTGACGCAGCAGGTGGAGGGGGTCGACCGACCAGTGCTGTACATTAGCAGGAAACTTTCACAACGCGAAGCTAAGTACAGCACGGTCGAGAAAGAGTGTCTGGCCATTCGGTGGGCGGTCGGGTCCCTCCGTTATTACCTACTGGGTCGCCCATTCACCCTCTGTTCGGACCATGCTCCCCTCCAATGGCTTCACCGCATGAAGGATACTGTGGCGGCCTGGGGGTTGTCAACTGGCCAGCTAGGACCGGGTAGTGAGCCGCTACCCGGTTGAAGTGTAAATACTTGTAAATAACGTGCTGTGTGTGTTTTAATTGTGTTAGCTTGTTAGCCGTGAATTGTGTTAACGTAACTGTCATTTTTAACTGTCATTCTAATTTGTAACGTAACCGTAAGCTAACTGTAATTTATGTGTGGCTGTGATTGGCTAGGAATTTGTAAGTGTGTTCGCCAATCACAGCCAACTAGTTGAAATATAAGGCAGTACCTGAAGTGATTCCTAGTCAGTCTACGAAGGTGCTTCAACTGTGAACAACGCTGAACTGGATCCTGGAAAAGCTAACGGCTCTTTTAAGAGCTGGTAAGGTAGCGTGAATAAAACTAAGCTCGGCTAGAGCGATTCGGGTACTGCAAACTGCTGTCTCTCTCCCTCATTCGCCGCGCTCGCTACATTGGTGTCCGGAAGTGGGATGGAACGAGCCCTACTGAGGGAGATGGAGGAACTGGAGCGGACGATCGGCGAGTTGACCCGCAGGAAGGCGAGGAAGGCCGGGGCTATAACTAGCCCCGAGTGGCAGATTCCCGCGATGCGAGTGTCCAGGCGACCGGACGGCTTCAGCGGCAGACAGGAGGATCCGGCATCGGTAAGCCGCGACGGCACGCTCGCGAGGCCGACAATGCAGCTGAAGCTACCTCGGTTCAACGGAACAGCTTCGCTGGAGTCGTACCTAGCGCAGCTAGAGCTAGCAGCTCAGCTGGCTAGCTGGACGCCGGAGCAGACAGCGGGACACCTGGCACTCGCCCTGGAGGGCCCAGCGCTGGAGGCGATCCTGGACCTGCCGCCGGCGGAGCGACAAAACCTACAGGCTCTGACCGCAGCACTCCAACGGCGGTTCACCCAGCACCGCTCCGCCGAAGCAAGCCGGGAAAAGCTGCTAAGCCGCTACCGCTGTGAGGAGGAGAGCTGGGGAAAAGTGGCGGCCGACGTACAGCGCTACGCCCGCGAGGCCTACCCAGAGTTCGATGCAGCAGCGCAGGAAAAGCTAGCGCTGCATGCATTCCTGCGAGCCCTCACGCCAGAGCGCCTACGTGACCACGTTAGCCTAGCCCAACCGGGTTCCATAAGCGAGGCTTTGAGCATGACAACTCGGGCGGAAGACACCCTAGCTATCCGGCCCACTCCACAACCAACCCGCCAGCACGTCAGGGTGGCCGATGGCGAGGAGGTCTGCTGGACACGCACGCCACTACAACGGCCAGCGAGGCGACAAGGCCGGTGCTACCGGTGCGACGAGCCGGGCCATATCGCTCGCGACTGCCCAGCTCCAGCACCAAAGCCACGGAAGCCCCCGCCGTCGGGAAACGAGGCAGGGACGGCGCAGTGAGGAGAACGCCGCCCCGGGAACCAACCCTCCTCAACCAGGTACACACCCCTGTGCCCAAACCCAGTACGGCCTTACCCGCCCAAGTGGCAAAAATTCCAGCTACCTCTCTGGAGGCTAGCACAAGCGCCTTTACAAAGGCGGCTGAGCATAAGTCCCATCCACGGGTAGGTCGGCTGGGCAAAGCCAGTGGGTTGTACCTCCACTGTTGGCTGGACGGGCAGGCCTGCCGAGCCCTGGTGGACACGGGGGCTACCATCTCCCTTGTCCGGCCAGGAGTACTCCACAACACCGGCGGGCCCCAACTTCCCGGGGCGTGGACGCCCACCGCCACACCGCTGACATCAGTGACGGGGGCAAAGATGGCGATGAGGGGGAAGAAAGAGGTGAAGGTGACGGTGACCGGGCAGGAGGTGTCGCACGAGTTCTGGCTAGCTGACATCGCGGACTCGTGCATCATCGGCCTGGACCTGCTGAAACGCTGGGGAGCCTGCGTTGATGTGTCAAGGGGCAGCATCACTCTTGGCACGGAGACAGTAGCCTTACAGTCCGGCCCGACACGAAAACCGGCCCGACGAGCACGCCACCTAGCCACCACAGCCCGACGAGCACGCCACCTAGCCACCACAGCCCGGCCAGCAAGCAAGCTACTCCAGCTAGCCACTGCACCCAAGCCACCGTCACTGACCGCAGTGCCCCAGCCCGACCACTCGCTCGCCCACCACCACCAGCCTGTCCCACAGCAACCGCCTGCCCAGCCCAAACCAGCTCTGCCTGCCGAGACGACAGCAGCTGTCCACGCCCTGTGGCAACGAAGCAGCAGCGGGCTCGACCACCAGCAGCGCCAGCAGCTCAAAAGCCTCCTGGATGGAAACGCAGACCTTTTCGCAGTGCGGGATGAGGACTGTACCCAGACCGAGCTGGTGCAGCACACCATCAACACCGACACAGCTCAACCCATCCGTCTGCGGCCGCACCGGATGTCCCCTGCCAAGCGACTGGTGGCAGAGGAAAAGGTGAAGGAAATGGCAGCTGCTGGTGTCATCGAGCCCTCCGACAGCCCGTGGGCAGCCCCTGCGGTCCTGGTCCAGAAGAAGAGCGGGGAGTGGAGGTTCTGTGTGGACTACAGGCGTCTGAACTTCCTGACCACCAAAGACTCCTACCCACTCCCCCGCATTGACGAGGCCCTGGACCACATCAGCGGGTCGAGCTGGTTCAGTTCGCTGGACCTCCGCAGCGGCTACTGGCAGGTGAGGCTGGCACCCGAAGCGAAGCCTAAGACCGCCTTTACTATTGGGCACGGTCTCTGGCAGTTTCGGGTGATGCCCTTCGGGCTATGCAACGCGCCGGCCACGTTCGAGTGGCTGATGGAGCGGGTGCTAGCGGCCGTCCCTCGCAGTCGCTGTGTCGTGTACTTAGACGACCTCCTGGTACACGCCAGCGACTTCCAGCAGGCCCTCGCTAACCTGACTGATGTGCTAGCTGCAATCCGCCAAGCGGGATTGCGGCTAAACCCGAAGAAGTGCCAGCTCCTCCGGAGGGAGACGGCCTTCCTAGGGCACATCGTCAGCGAGCGGGGCGTAGCCACCGATCCATCTAAGGTGGCTGCTGTGAGGGACTGGCCGGTCCCTGGCAACGTGGGTGAGCTGCGAAGCTTCCTGGGCCTGGCGTCCTATTATAGGCGCTTTGTCCGGGACTTCGCTACCCTGGCTAGCCCCCTCCATCGCTTAACGGATAAGTGCCGGCCGTTTGTGTGGCAGGAGGAGCAATCCATGGCCTTTGACCAGCTCAGGGCGGCCCTCACTGAAGCTCCAGTGTTGGCGTACCCCGACGCCAAGCGACCCTTCATCGTTGACACCGACGCAAGCAACACCGGAGTGGGGGCCGTCCTGTCACAGGAGGATGAAGACGGCGAGCGAGTGGTTGCCTACTACAGCCGGGCCCTGGGGAAGGCGGAACGCAATTACTGCGTCACCAGGCGGGAGCTGCTCGCTGTGGTCAGGGCGTTGCACCACTTCCGGCCGTACCTGCAAGGCAGCCACTTCCTCCTGCGCACCGACCACGCCTCGCTCACCTGGCTCCTAACTTTTAAAGACCCTGAGGGTCAAGTTGCTCGCTGGCTGGAACAACTGCAAGGCTATGACTTCGAAATCCGGCACCGGGCAGGCCGACTTCATGGGAACGCAGACGCTTTATCGCGCCGGCCGTGCGCAGCCCAGGAGTGTCGCTACTGCAGCCGCCAAGAGGAACGGGACCAGGTGAGCCCAGATGTGGCGGTGGTCCAGGCCAGCGGCGACGCGGAGGGGTGGCTGCCGCTGACGCCCATGGAGCTCCGAGAGGCCCAGGAAGCAGACAGCACGCTGGGCAAGGTGAGGAGCTGGCTGGAGGCGGGGCAGCGCCCCGAGCGGTCGGTGGTGTCGGCAGAGAGCCCAGAGGTCAAAAGCTACTACAGCCTGTACAGCAGCCTGGTGCAGCGCGACGGTCTCCTCTACAGACGGTGGGAGGCCCCAGGCCGGGGCAGCGACATCCTGCAGCTGTTGGTACCACGGGCGCTCCGTCCTGATGTCCTCAGGTTGGTCCACGGCTCGGTGGGGGCGGGCCACTTCGGCAACAACAAAACCCTGCACCGGCTGAGGGGGAAGTTTCACTGGCCGGGGTGTCGTCACGACGTCGAGCTCCACGTCCAGTGCTGCGACTCCTGCACGGCACAGAAAGGGCCTAGTCAACGCTCCCGAGCACCCCTGCAACAACACCTGGTGGGGGCACCCATGGAACGGGTGGGGGTGGACGTCCTCGGGCCCTTCCCCGTCACCGACTCCGGCAATCGCTACATTCTGGTCGCGATGGATTACTTCACCAAGTGGCCGGAGGCATTCGCTATCCCAGACCAGAGTGCGGCGACGACGGCGGAGAGGCTCGTGGAGGAGATGTTCACCCGTTTCGGGGCCCCTGCCGAGCTCCACAGTGACCAGGGGCGCAACTTTGAATCCCAGCTGATGGCGGAGGTTTGCAAACGGCTGGGCGTGACAAAGACCCGAACGACGCCACTCCATCCTCAAAGCGACGGCCTCGTCGAGCGATTTAACCGCACGCTAGCTACCCAGCTAGCCATCTTAGCCAGCCAGCACCAGCGGGACTGGGATCGCCACCTGCCATTGGTCCTGTGGGCTTACAGGTCAGCCGTGCAGGAGTCCAGCCAACTCACCCCTGCTGCCCTGATGTTCGGACGGGAGCTCAGGACACCAGTGGACTTGGTGTTCGGGGCTCCGCCTGAGCCTGAAGAACCCAGCCGTACTCGGGAGGAGTACTACCACCGGCTGCGGAACCGCCTCCTCGTCGCTCACGACTTCGCCCGCAAGGCCCAGGCCTCCGCCGGCGTTAAGCAGAAGCGGTGGTACGACACGCGCTGCAGAGGACGGGCCTTTGCAGCAGGAGAGCAGGTCTGGATTTATTGCCCTGAGCGGAAGAAGGGCCTGTCGCCCAAGCTGCGAGCGAGCTGGCGGGGGCCTGGAGAAATTGTGGAACGGCTCTCGGAGGTGGTTTATCGCATCAGGATGCCAGGCCGGGGGCGCCTGGTGGTGCTACATCAAGACCGGCTAGCACCCTACAGGCCCCTGGCAACTCCTGATGCAGCTGAGCCGGAGGTGAGCAGCGACACTGTGCTACCCAGTGAGCCTGAGCCCAGCGACACTCCGCCGAGCGCTACCAGGAGACCTAAACGACACCGGCGGCCCCCAGGCCACTTACGGGACTTTGATGTGAGTTGTGGTTGGACTGCGGGGTCGTCGGAGACTTGTGACCCCTTGGGTGGGGGCAATGTGGCGGCCTGGGGGTTGTCAACTGGCCAGCTAGGACCGGGTAGTGAGCCGCTACCCGGTTGAAGTGTAAATACTTGTAAATAACGTGCTGTGTGTGTTTTAATTGTGTTAGCTTGTTAGCCGTGAATTGTGTTAACTTAACTGTCATTCTAATTTGTAACGTAACCGTAAGCTAACTGTAATTTATGTGTGGCTGTGATTGGCTAGGAATTTGTAAGTGTGTTCGCCAATCACAGCCAACTAGTTGAAATATAAGGCAGTACCTGAAGTGATTCCTAGTCAGTCTACGAAGGTGCTTCAACTGTGAACAACGCTGAACTGGATCCTGGAAAAGCTAACGGCTCTTTTAAGAGCTGGTAAGGTAGCGTGAATAAAACGAAGCTCGGCTAGAGCGATTCGGGTACTGCAAACTGCTGTCTCTCTCCCTCATTCGCCGCGCTCGCTACAATACTAACGCCCGAATCACTCGTTGGTATCTGGCTTTACAGCCTTTTAATTTCAAAGTGATTCATAGGCCGGGAGCGCAGATGGTGGTGGCGGACTTTCTCTCTCGCCCGGTGGGGGAGGAGGAGGGGGGGGTCGGTCGTCGGCCGGATGGCTTCCCGGCCTAAGTCGGGCGGTGGGGGTATGTGGTAGGGGGGCGTGGTTTTAGGCGCTGCCGGCAAGAGAGAGAGTGAACGCGTGCGGTTTGTGGAGCCGACACAGCTCTCGGGAATCATGCAATTGGTAACGATTGATTGTATTATTGTTTGTATCAATTAACCAATTGCCTTGATTGTTCGACAGTGAGCCTGAGTGCATAAAAGCCGGCCAGAACATCTGCGGGGAGAAGAGCGGAAGAACACATGTTTGAGTGTGTTAATGTACCATACATGAGAGAGCGAATAAAAACCGTGTTCTCTCAGCCAAACCTGTCTGATTACTGTCTCTGCACACGAGCGGTGGTGCTCACTTCGCCACACATCCGTTCACAGGTCTCTTGCCCAATCACTGTCCTTAGTATTTTTTCAGGACAGTACAGTGCAGTAGCAAAGCTGGTGTTAGAACATTAGAACACTTTCATTTTTCTCGGTCAAGGGATGGCAAAAACTCAAGGTTCCAATCTGAAATAATCATGCCGAACTATTGAGCGTATTTCCTGAACTATTCAAATGAATCAAGCACCTTGAAGCATACCATGAGTCATAGTAACATTCAGAGACAAACTTTGTCATGAACATTTTGGCACCAGAATTCCTGTCCTATACATTCTTGATTGTTACATTCACTGCAGCTTTTGGTATATTGCTATTTTAGGCTAGAAAGTGGCTTCAAAATATGAGTTACTACCTTAGAGTAGTTTGATGTTGGCCCACTGCATTCCTATTTATCACCTCCAGTTATTTTTTTAAAAGATTATACCTTTCCCCATTTATGAATGTTATAACATTAGAAATGTTTTTCTGATGTTAGAACATTGGAACGCTTTTCAAGGGAAGTATGTGAAATTGACCAAGGGAAGGCAAAAACTCAAGATACCAATTAAAATGAATTGAGTACCTTAAAACATACTAGGAGTCATAATAACAAGGCAAATTGATAAGCTACTTCGGAAAAATTGTTTGGCGCTGCCTGTCAATCCCAAGAAACTCTGTGGATACCGAGCGGGTCGTCTCAAAACATGTCCAGCTGTTTACGGCACAGAGGCATGGCATGATGTCTACCACAGTATCTGTATAGTCCATGCTTAGATAAATGTCTTTAGCCCACCAAAATCTGTTTGCAGACATTTTTTATATATAATGCTACATCTTATTTAAGTAAGGTAGCCTAGAGATTAAATGAAAGATTATTCTCTCATTTTAAGTTTCATTAAATCATTTATACCACTTTTTAATTTAACATAAAGATCCAGACAAAAATACGTCAAAAGTGTGGTATGGGCTTAATGGGTGTACAAGGCACCCATCAACCATCGATCAATAAATGTACCTTTTTACAAAATGAATTAATAAAAACCACTTATATTCAAATCTGCAGTCTTTTCACTTTCAATAGCTATCTAAATTCCAGTCCTATGGCCTGAAAAAGGAATTTGAAGGCGGGACTAGCCTATTGACTGTGTTGCCAACACAGAAAAAGCTAAACTTACAACATGCCTTCATTGGAATGTAAGCAAAAAATATTTACGTACAAAATCACAAGTATGGTCAGTGTTCAAATTGTCGTTGAACGCGCTTGTTAAAGGTATACTATGTAGTTTCAGAACACTAGATGGTGATATAGAGCACGTAGGAGAAAAAGGTCCGCCGAAAATTGCTTATCACGTGTTCTTCTCAGACACGACGCACGAGTATTGTGGTGACGTTTCACACATATTTTCTCTCCTCCTGGAATCTGTCAGCTCTATCCACAGAAATATATACTAACTAGAACTGCCTTCTCAAAACGGCACCGTTTCCACAGCCCAAAGTTTTTTCTCTGATTGGCCAACGTGACCTGTCACGTGAAGGTGGTCAATTTTTCCCTTTCGCAGAGAGTAATGGCTGCCGCTGCAAATCTAGAACCACGACCAGAGCCACCGTGGAGTGGGTTTTGTGAGAACAATCGATGTTATGTGAAAATCAAAACAAAAAACATACTTAAATAATGATTGTTGCACTGTTTGTTTATTTACCGTCTGTGGTATTGCAGTCGGCGATCCCAACCGCTTTTTCAAGCTTTCCGTGAACCAGCGGTCCTTGCCCGGCTAATAATTGCGTGAAGTGTTAACTGAATGATGTCGAAGGCTAATGTACAGGCTATCTTGTTGCCTCACAGCGTAACGTTACTGCAAATTCAAAGAAATGATCCGCGAATAGTTAACGTTACGAATATCTTTTAATATCTAATAATATCTATTTTTATCTGTTTAATATCTATGTCGTTAGCTAACATTATTAACAAGCTGTTTGGTTAGCGTTAACTATAACGTTACTCGCCGTTATGTTGTTTGAAGCTGTGTTGAACAAAGCAGGCTCATTAACCAACATATTAGCACACCCTCCCAGAAAGCAGGAACCTCCATGTATAACTTTAGCTAGCGACGACTGCTAAATTATGCTGTCAGAACTGTATACAGTTCTGTGGTTATGCTAAATGAAAGGTAACTTTGTTAGCTCGCAGTAGCAGTCAGTGGTGTAGAAATGACAGGCTATCACAAAAGCCTGTTGCTAATACACGTAGCTCGATGCACATTTAAAAGAAAGCTGCAGACATATAGCTAGGCTACTTTAGAACATATCTGGATAATCTTAACATAACCCCATTGATGTATTCAGCTGCATTGCAATCTGAACGTTGTTTAGAAAGAAAGCCGTGTTAAGCCATTTTTTCTGACGTTACAGTTTATGGTTAAGCCTAACTGCATTAGACATAATGTTATTTATGCTAACCTTCCAATATCCAGTAGGCTATCAGATCGGCTGACCAGATGTCCTGGCTTTACCCGGATATTTTGTCTATTTGCAACGAAAATATTTGTTCAGACAGACAGGCAGACACTTGTGCCCCGTTCATGTGGTCTTAAAGTGCAGTAGCTATAACGTTATCTGGCTTTGATGCTTCAGTTCCTTAATGCGTTTGATTTCTTTTGAGCGATGAGAGAGTGCTGCACACATCGACATAGCTACAGAGCAACATAAAATGGTAAACACAGCCACACTAACTTTCCACGTTATGTAGACCTAAATTACAATGTCCTATTTAGCCTACAATAAACGGGAGCACTCGCTCTTCTTCGCAAACATTTATCGCATAATGCAGTTACTGTGTCATGCTGTTAGACAAAATATAGGCTATTTCTGCACGCCATGTATTGAAGGTGAATCATATAAACGTTTGTTTGACCAACCTTTCCCATATTAAAACATTTATTTCCAGTCCAGTGCCCACCACAGACCCACTGAACAATCGATGTTATGTGAAAACCAAAACAATAAATACATAGATACATTATCGTTATGTGTATGAATTTTCACAGGAGAGGAATGTCCATGTTGGACTGATATAATGAACTATGGTGAACTATTGTGTCTACGTTAGATAGATTAATGTTGACGGCTTCGTAGGCTAACGTTACCTTGTTGAAATCGCCTCACAGCCTTACCAAAAATGTGAATTCAGATAAATGAGCCGTGAATAGTTACTAAAATGTTTAATAGCCATCTTGTTAACTAGCGTTATTAACAAACTTTGATTAACGTTGCCGTTATGTTGTTCGAAGCTGTACGTGAACAAAACAGGCTTAGCCAAAAAGTTGGCCTATATGATAGGCCATCATATGGATCGTCGAGAGGGGTGTAAATTTAGGTTGACAGACATGTCAATTTAATTCAATTTATCCCTAATTTAGCCAGTTTTACCTGGATATAGCCTGGCTACATCCTAGGACTAATGTTACGATGGTCGTTTTTCATCAAGCGTCAGCGGGGCAATGTTAGTAAAGCTGGAGGATTGCATGTGTTGAGTTAGCAACGGGTGGGTCTGCGAGCGGTGCCCTCAGCCCAGTGCAGCAGCGAACGCTACTCCGGCCAACTCGTCCGCTGACCCGCTATCCTCTTGCTATCTGGGAAGTTTTTCACGACACGAGACGGCATTTCATCAACTTTTCAACATGTTCATTGGGGTACGTTACTAATAATGTAATGCATCTTGAGATGTAAAGTCTGTCCTTGGAAATATTACACATTTGAAAACCATTTCATTATTATGCACAAGATAGCTGTTAGCTAACCAGCTACAGTCAGCTACCGCGCTGTATGCTCCTTGCGAGCTAACCACCATAGTTCAGTGGAGATGAGATTTAATTTGAGGCGAAAATGCGAATAGGCCTCCTCACGTGATTGTACTGTGACGTAACTAGGATTACCACATGACCATGTTCTAAATCTCATCGGATTGTTCTTAACCAATCAGAGTTCAGTGCACGTACTCAACACTCACCGAGGAGTTTTTTAAAATCATGCCTCTTTTTTTTCTGTGTAGCCTAAAAAAGTTTTGACCCTGGAAAAATGTCAAATGTGATTGCCTGCTTCTATTGATGACCATATTGTGAACTTTTGATACCTAGATTGCGCTGGGGCGACTCTGTTGACTTTCACAACGCTCCATTGGAAATACATGGCAGAGCTCATGGGTAATACTATTTCCGGGCCATGGCAGCCATCTTGCGGCGGTGCCATTGCGGAAGAACCAAATTGAATAGGGCTCAATGGAACCACGTGACCACGTTGCCTTTCTAGTTCTTATATAGTTCTGTGGCTCTATCACGGTCACTCTGATCAAGCTGTCCTCTTCCCCTGGCCCTGCCTCGCCCACCACAAACACGACTGCCCCTCACCCTTACTCTGGGGCCACGACCACTGGATGTTGATGGCTACAGAATGAACCGAGCAGAATTACAAAATTATGATTTTTAATTATTTTATGAAAATGAAAACAGTGGTCAAATTTACAGAGCAATAGCTAAGATTACTAACTTATATGATTTGAGCATGTAACGTAGTCTCCATTTACATGATCAAGGTTTGGTCAAACAACATGATAAATAGACTATTGTCAACAATAAACAAACATCACGACAATAGATAGCCTTAACTAGGTGTATAGTCGCTATTTTTATAATTATATTGTTACCTCCTCAGCGGAAAACATCTTGCTAATGAGTAAGGGCCGAAACATACCTCACGCAAATGCGTGAACGTGGATGCTTTGAGCTACGCGAACAGTTTTTCTTTTGCCATGACATTTGTGAAAGACAAACTGGAGGAAAGCACAGATTGAACAAGGAAGTTGTTTACTGTTGTTGCCTGCTATAGCGTCCCTCGCTGCAACGCTCTAGCTTGTCTTTCACATATGTCATGGCAAAAGAAAAAATGTTCGCGTTGCTCGAAGCGTCCACGTTCGCGTATTTGCGTGAGGTATTTTTCAGGTTTCAGCCCTAAATGTCTAAATTGTACTGACGACGCGTACGTAATGGTAAGTAGCCTGTCTAAGCTAAAATAAGGCTGTGTTTGAATCAGCACTCTTCCACACCGTTGAGTAGCCTTGGTGAGTAGATAGGGCGAGAAAGTCGTAGAGAACGTGAAAATTTTTCAAATTGCAGTACTTGAAATACCTGGATGACGCGCTCACTTCTGGGGTTTCGCTGAGTACATTCAGGAGCACACTTTTCAAGAAGTACACAAACATTTTGTTCACATAAATATGACGTGAAGCCGTTTTAAAAAAAATGAGGCACAGATTTTTCGCGGACTGCTTAACAGTGCACATTAAACAGCACACTTCTGACAGTGCACTGTTCGCAAGAGACACGGCGCAGTAGATAGGAGTAATGTAGCATTACCAATATTGTACTTTTTGCATTCTTACTTCAATAATAACCAGAGTAGCGACCTTAAGTTAGTCAATCCCACATATTTATGTATTTGCATGAATAAAGAACAAATGCAAGTCAAAGTCATTTACAGAAATATGCCAGAGAGGTTGGAAACCCTACAGGGCTTATGCTAGAAGCTCACTTTAAAAAACAAAATCACATTAATTGAAAAACAATAAAGGATTGTATTATATATAAAAAAAATAAAATAAAGCAATAATAAGAAAAAACTGAATAAATATTCATTGTGAAAATAGAAAAGAGAACAGAGAAGGGAAAGAGGAAAATACTGCTATTACATTGTAGGATTTAATAAATAAGCCTTATCCCTGTGTTTGAACACTTCGGGAGGGGTAAATTTCATTATCCATATTGTTTTTCTCCCTGCCGGTTTCAGAAACGTCCGAAACTGTCCCAGTTCGATCTGCTCATGCGTTTGTCATTTCCGCCTGAGGCAGGCGAGCCGACTGCTCACCGATGTCTACTCGAACACGCCCAATGTCTTCATCTGACACAGCAGTGCCATCGGTAAGTTTTTATTTATTTTTGTAGTTTTCAATGTGTCCATGGCATGGTACCCTGGAGAAAATGATGGGGGTGGGGGGTATAGCTAGCTGGATACAAATGCATAACATAGCATTGTAGCTTATAGTCCAAGGGTATTCGACTACAATTAATTACACATTAATACATGGATGGTTATTATTTCACCGAATTTTGTGGATCAGTTTTCTCGAAGTGACTAGTTAGTGGCGCTCACATTCACACTTTTCACGCATGCTGCGGAAATATCACGTGAGCATATCACATCGGTTTGGAACTTGTTGCGGGGAGAATGAAAGCATAATTTTCTGTCCGTTCGTCTTTGAACGCATGTTTTTCATTATCAACATTACTTTGCTTTGAAAGAGCCAGATTATTTCATACTCTCTAAATAGGCTTTAGAATCATCCTTACATATATCACTTCCGATCTGCCTGTAATTCACACAGCCTTGGAGTGCTGCTGTTCGTAGTACTGGCACTGATGATTGGATAAGAAATTTGCATAGGTTCGCTATTGGACACAGAATTCGGTGAAATAATAACCATCCATGTATTAATGTGACCGGACCGTCAAATTGTAGTCGAATACCCTTGGACTATAAGCTACAATGCTATGTTATGCATTTGTATCCAGCTAGCTATACCCCCCACCCCCATCATTTTCTCCAGGGTACCATGCCATGGACACATTGAAAACTACAAACATAAATAAAAACTTACCGATGGCACTGCTGTGTCAGATGAAGACGTTGTGTCTGGTGTTGGTAACGCACATCGGGTCTGTAGAGCAGCTGTTACCCCAGCTGCAACCGCACGTTCAATTAGATTAGCTAAATCGCTAGAATTCTCCATTTTGCTTTTGATCATGATAGCCGTCTTGCTGCTTCTCACAGCTTCGCGCCCATTTCCTGATGATGGGCTGGTTAGGAGGCGTTTCCAATTTGCATATGTATGAGATTTAGCATATCCGTGCTGTTTGTTCAAACCCAAGATTTAGATATAAGATTTAGATTTAGATATAATATTTAGATTTAGATATAAGATTTAGATTTAGATATAATTTTTAGATTAAGATATAATATTTAGATTTAGATATAATATTTAGATATAGATATAAGATTTAGATTTAGATATAAGATTTAGATTTAGATATAAGATTTAGATTTAGATTTAACATATAATTCTTAATTATATATATGTGGAAAAAGTGGCATGTGAAAATTGCAGTGCATTATTTGGGGGTGTTTTTTGTTAAATCTGAGAAAAACGAGGCAAAGTTTGGGCTAAATCTGGAAAAAGTGAAGCACGTTTTTTAGTAGGGAAAGTTTACAAATGGCAGCCCATAACTACCTACATAGTATAGCTACCTTTAATGGAAATTGGGGAAATCGTCCCCCTTGTTAAAATATGCAATTATGTAAAACGAAACTCATTGGGTTCAGTTCAATCGCTTATTTTCACTCCTTGCATCATTTCCACGTGTCCTTTCCATAGACTGTATAAAAATAGGTCCGTGATCTTTAGCTCCACCCAGGCCCAGACTGGCCATCTGGCAGTTCTGGCAAATGCCAAAAGGGCCTGTCTGATTTTCTACTGTTTTGGGCAGGTGACGTTTGCACGTTTATGAAAAGACGAGCTATGAACCCATCCGTGGTCAGTAGCTAGCATTCGTGCTACGTAATGCGAGTGTAGAACTCGCTAATAATGTTTATTTACAGACCAGTTGAACAAATACATTGAAAATTATCAGTACAGTGCTAGGTGCTAGTAGCTAGTGAGACGTACAGTCAAGCAACGGACCTGGAAGTGGGAAAAAGTTATACGCTGGGTAGAATTGTACGCTACACTGGTCCGACTGCCTTGTTGCGAGAGATGGGTAGGACAGTTATTATTTTCATATTCTATTCTATTCACTTGTGGCTTGGTCATATATTGGTCATGTAAAGGCAAGTAAAGTTGGCCGTGTGTGTGTGTTTGAATGTGTTTGTATGACATGGATTGCATCGGTAAAAGACAGCCAATTCACATAAATAGATGTAAGCTAAATGACATTATTCTTTCTCAATCATACAGTCTTAATGCCCCGGTTTCCACTTCTGCTCGTTATTAGCGCAGGACAAATCATATGTCTGTTTGTAAAATTATGGCTGAAATGTAATTGTTAAAGTTTTATTTTTGGTTTGGTGGGGGATAAATTACATAGGCTTACAGGTAAATAAACTGGTGGCCTGTGAACTGTAAATTGTTCTGCTACTGTTTCAGAACAAGGGCGACTTGTTCTGAAACTGAGGGAGCACAGAAGAATAGTGATAGGAGTTGATAACAAAATCCTGTTTGGAGAATAGTTTTGAGGGAATATACAGTCATCTTACAATATTTTTGGACGTAGGCTATATTAACATGCATGCGGTGCCATATATTTTTACCTTGGACTGTGATTCCAAACACTTTAAAATAAACCAATACAACAAACGTGACAGCTTTTATGTAATTTATTTGATGGCTCAAGTGTAGGATCAGCGTCTTACAAGTTGATGGGTTTTTGGATTGTTTACAAGAGCACACAGTTCTTCACGGATCTAGCGTCTTAATATTCCTCTCAAAGTGCACCAGATTGATGCATTTAACTGTTAAAATGTACAAAGATTTCTCCCGGGGGAGCATGCCCCCGGACCCCCCTAGAGGGCGGGGGTTTACCACCTCATCATAGAGCCAACCATTTTCATTATTTTTTTTTTGCCGGATGCATTCAACTGTAGGCTATGAACCGGAGTTATTTACTGGATGCATTCAACTGTATGAACATAATTATAATTATAGCCTAGTCTAAACGTGACATATTGCATATAGGCTACATATGGCAAAATGAATAGGCTATATTTTTGAAAGGACATGGGTAAACTTAACGTTAAGCATTGAATTTCGCGTTTCCTAGTAAAAAACATGAATCACTGAATGATACGGGAAACAAAAACGTCAGTAATATGCTTACGTGCATAAGGGCCGAAACATACCTCACGCAAATACACGAACGTGGATGCTTCGAGCTACGCAAAGAGGTTTTTTTTTTGCCATGACATTTGTCAAAGACAAGCCAGGGCGTTGCAGCAAGGGATGCTATAGCTGGCAACAACAGTAAACAACAAATCTTTCACAAATGTCATGGCAAAAGAAAAACTGCTTGCGTAGCTCGGAGCGTCCAAGTTCACGTATTTGCGTGAGGTATGTTTCTGGCCTTAGCCTCTTTCTTCATGAATAAACATGGGTTTTGTTCGTCCTAAAGAATGAGTGTTGTTATATGAATTAAAGCGCTTTATAATAAATGAAAATGACCGGATTGTGTGATAGCAATCGCTTACACATTTTAGTTTAAGACGTTACGCACACTTGAATATTTTCTTCTCCATCATACTCTTCGCTTCTCTGGAAAAACTTGGGGTGCCTCCCAATAGTCGAAAAATGCAACCTTTCCTCCTCCACTACCACTCCTCTACTCCGTGCTCAGGAAACAGATATTTGTGTTTTAATCTAATGTTGCTGATTACATCTTAATTAAGTATAAATGGTTACATATTAATTAATGTCTCGACGCAAACCGCAATGTCAGGTACATTGTATATTGTACATGTACAGTTGTGTTCAAATAAATAGCAGTGCGTTAAAAAAGTGAATAAAGTGCAAATATTTTTTAATAGCTTTTAGTTCCATATTTCAAATGTAGTGGAAACATTACACATTCAATTCCAAATCAAAGCATTAACAAATTTTATCAAGTCTGCGTTATTCTTTTACAGGAACCAAAGAAAAGGAATATTAATCTGTTCCAAAAAATAGCAGTGTCGACATTTATTTCTTCAAACTCAAACACTTACTGTTTAAATTGAAGAAATTTTTCAAGATTTAACTTCACTTTAAATTACTGAACTAATATTTAGTTGCATAACCATTGTTTTTGATAACTGCTGCGCATCTGCATTGCATCGAGTCAACCAACTTCTGGCACCTAGAAACAGGTATTTCAGCCCAGGATGAACAAACTACATTCCACAGTTCCTGTGAATTTTTGGGTTTTGCTTCAGAAACTGAAGTCGGGGGATTGAGCTGGCCACTCCATTACCTCAATCCTGTTGCTCGCTTACTCGTGTGTTTGGGGTCGTTGTCTTGTTGAAACACCCATTTCAGGGGCATTTCCTCTTCGGCATACGGCAACATAATCTCTTAAGTATTTTGATGTTTTCAAACTGATCCATGATCCCTGGTATATGATAAATAGGCCCAACACCGTAGTATGAAAAACATCCCCATACCATGATTTTTGCGCCACCATGCTTCACTGTCTTCACAGTGTACTGTGGCTTGAATTCAGTACCCGGGGGTCGTCTGACGTACTGTCGACGACCCCGTTTTTTCAACAATGGTGCTTTACGGGGGCTTCTTGCTGATAGCTTAGTTTCGATCAAACGTCTTCTGACTGTAACAGCACTTACAGGTAATTTTAGATCATCTTTGATCTTTCTGGAGGTGATGATTGGCTGAATCTTTGCCATTCTGACTATTCTTCGATCCATTTTAACAGTAGTTGCTCGTTTTCTTCCGCGTGTTTCGGGTTTTTGTTGCCATTTTAAAGCATTTGAGATAATTTTAGCTGAGCATCCTATAATTTGCTGCACTTCTTTATATGTTTTCCCCTCTCCAATCAACGTTTTAATCAAATTACGTTGTTCCTTCGAACAATGTTTGGAACGGCCCATTTTACTTAGCAATTCAGAAGGAAATATATTTTATAACAATGTGTGAAACATTTGCTTCCCTTCTTCCTTAATAGAGGACAATTAATGACACCTGTTTTTTCACAGAATGAATGAATTCTCTAATTAAACTCCACACTGCTATTATTTTGAACACGCCCCTTTCAATGAATGAGTCAATTACTCAGAACAAGCAGCGTGCATGTCATGACAGTTGGGTCTGTTGTTTTTCTATTACACTACTACATCTACAAGTAAATTATTTGCCATGCAGAAATATCACTACTACTAATAACAGTGGTTCATCAGGTTACTGATGTTGTACTGCTATTTTTTTTTAACACAACTGTATTGCACAACTCCCCTGAGCACCTTTTTCCAGTTGAAGCCCAGATTTAGAAGTGGAAGGTCTGTTGTGGGTATTGCAGTATTGAAGAGACAGTGACACAGACCCCATTTCATATAATCATGAAAAAACATTGCTGTGGCAGCTGTGCGGAATTTGATAGGAAGCCTTCCTGCTTTAAGGCAAGGTGCCTGCATTCATAACAAGATTCCTTTTGAAAAGATTTTTTGTAAGAGAAGATGTGTATGCTTAACAAAATATTATCAGTCAACAGATCAGTTTACGCAAAGAAAAAAAATGAAAGCTTTGGGTTATTTTCCCGTTTTGGAATGGGTGAGTCAGAGGAAGTGTATTCACTCATTAGCAGGCCCATGGGCTCAGAAGGTTTAGGAGGCCACCGTGCGATACCACTGGCCACATGGGGAAGGCGTCAGTTAGGCGTGGCCTGTGCTCTCCAGGCGCATCCTGAGGGTGTTCCTGATGACGTGCCGCTCTGCGATGAGGCAGGCCAGGGCCCAGGGCAGGGCGTACTCCAGCGTCACCAGGCCCATCAGGTTCCAGCGGAAGGATGAGTAATCCCAGGGGCACGCCCCTAGCAGCCTTAAAAACAAGCCGCTGCAGAACTCCCACAAGTAGGCGAGCAGGGTGTAGACAGTCAGCCGGACCAGCAGGGGGCAGCGCGGGTGCAGGTATAGGTGCAGGCGCTCGATGAGGAAGATGGCAGAGCTGTAAATGGGAAGTGCCCAGAGGCTGCTGTGGCCGACCAGCTTCCTGTCACGGAGCTCGTACCAGTTGCAGGCAGCCGTGAACGCAACCTCACAGAGGCAACCATGCAGGGCATAGACATAGAGGCGGGCCATGGGCATCAAGGGGTGGAGCACAGGGGTGGATTCCTTCCCACTTCCCTCTGCCAAGTTAAAAGAGCAAGAGCTGTGTTTGGGCAACAGAAAGACATGCGTATTTGTTTATGTTCCCATGCCCCTTGGAATATATTAGGTTGTGTACGTTACACAAAGGAATTTAACAGACGCTCTTTTCCAGAGACTTAAATGGATTACATTATTTTACATTACAGGGATTGTCCACATAAAAATAGAAGTGTAAACCCACCCAAGACGCATTAGGAACAGATTCAAATCCAATCACCGAAACCACTTCAGGAGGTGGTCTGAGACGCATTTGATACACATGTTATGCAAGTGTAAATGCATCTGTCTCTCCGAAACACATGTGGCAATCAAAACTCTTCCCAAAGTATAATATCATGCCGTCCCCAAAAGCAGAAACACATGCAGCTTCACAATCACAACAAGCTGTATTAAACAATCAACCATCTTCTGTTTTACATTGTCTGCCGAATATGGCATTTACCCCTTAACTTTAAGGAACTGAAAAATGCCATACAAACTTGCTATTTTGTAATCGGCTACCATCTTTGCTCTCCAAGAGGCAGAACAAAACAGGAAGAGGGTTTTGCATTTTATCAACAAAATGGCAATCAGATTTCAATCCGGCTAACTTGACACAACTTACTGGCAATTATAAATGTAATGTGGTTAAATCTTAGATACAAATCACATGAAATGACGTAGTGTAAATGGTGCCCTAGACTTGGGAGGAAATTTCCCTAACCATTATACCACACTATCATCGCTATCTTGCGTATTTATTATGTAAAAATAATAAATAAATAATGACCACCACCTTCAGTTAATTCTGGGTAAACTGAATACTTTGAGAAGACATTCATGAAAGAGACCTTCAATCTGAGGCAATGCCTAGATATTAACTAAAAAAATGTGTTTTAGTGTTTCCTACCCCATTAATGTGAAATTAAGATTTGTAGATGTGGAAAGCATAAGAAAGCGCATGTTGTGTTGTCGAAAAAAACGCAACCTTTGGTACCCGGTGGGATTTGAACCGGGCCTCCCACATTGAAGGCAATCGCTCTAACCACAAAGCCATTGCAGATGTTGTATTGCATGTGGAGAATTGGCAGGAAAAATAATAGCTTTATTAAAACTTTATTTGTTTCACTCATTTAAGTACTAGTAAAACAGTGAATAGTTAATATAGTAAAATCTCTTCGCCTTTGCAATAATGTGAAAAGAACATTATTAAGTGTGAAAAGCATAACAAACTGTGCATTGTTTTCATCGAAAATAAAAGTAACCTATGGTGGGGATTGAACCCGTGTCTCCCACATACCGAGCCATTGCTCTTACCGCTAAGCCATAACAGATAACCTGTGGCTGCCTAGTGATTGATCACGACACATAATTTTCAATGTTTAAAACACAACAGTGATTTTTCATGAAGGGAAATGGTAATAGCATTTCCAAAATGGCGGCCAATCCAAGATGGCAGCGACATATATGGGACATACATATGTTCCAGATGAGGAAATTGATCACTTAAATGTCTAAAACATAATGGTGATTTTTTATGAATTTATGAATTTAAAAAAAGAATTATGCTCTGTAGCACCACCATCTAATTCTATTGAGCCAATACTTTAGAGTTTGGCTCAGAAGCTCAGTGCAAGTATAGAAACCAAATTTTATTAATATCCATTGAAGAATTTAAGAGTTATTAGCGTTTTTGTGACTAGCCACGCCCACAACAGTTTTTATTGGCTTACTGCGATCAGGATATTAGGAAAATCGGAAAAGCGCTTCCTACGTTTTTTTGAGAATTGTCCCCTGAACAAAAGGATGTGAGTTGCATGTTGATATGTCAAACGGTCTAGGAGGAGTTCGATTTTATAGGTTTTTCACAAAATGCTAATTTGCAAAAGATCCAATATGGCGGACCTCATTGGTCCTAATGGCAAAGTTATTTGCCACGAACCAACGAATTTGAGGCAAAAATAATTTTGAAGATAGGCTAAACGGTTCAAAAGTTATAGCCGAAAAGGTTTATAAAATTTCACTTTGTCTTTATAGCGCCACCATCAGGTCAATTGGGTTGGAATTCGCTGTACATGTGTCCTGTCACAGTGTCTACATGTGCGCTAAGTTTCATAGTTGTCAGTTTTGTGGTTAGGCCAATACCGGGGACAGAGGGAAATGTTAATAGCATTTCCAAAATGGCGGCCAATCCAAGATGGCAGCGACATACATATGTTCCAGATGAGGAAATTGATCACTACAGCAACTTTTAAATGTCTAAAACATAATGGTGATTTTTTATGAATTTATGAATTAGAAAAAATATATTATGCTCTATAGCGCCACCATCTAATTCTATTGAGCCAATACTTTAGAGTTTGGCTCAGAAGCTCAGTGCAAGTATAGAAACCGAATTTTATTAATATCCATTGAAGAATTGAAGAGTTATTAGCATTTTTGTGACTAGCCACGCCCACAACAGTTTTTATTGGCTTACTGCGATCAGGATATTAGGAAAATCGGAAAATCGCTTCCTACGGTTTTTTGAGAATCGTCCCCTGAACAAAAGGATGTGAGTTGCATGTTGATATGTCAAACGGTCTAGGAGGAGTTCGATTTTATAGGTTTTTCACAAAATGCTAATTTGCAAAAGATCCAATATGGCGGACCTCATTGGTCCTAATGGCAAAGTTACTTGCCACGAACCAACAAATTTGAGGCAAAAATAATTTTGAAGATAGGCTAAACGGTAAAATTTCACTTTGTCTCTATAGCGCCACCATCAGGTCAATTGGGTTGGAATTCGCTGTACATGTGTCGTGTCGCAGTGTCTACATGTGTGCAAAGTTTCAGCAAAAGTTATCACGTGGTTTTTCTGCAATTGTACCACATGTGGGAATAATAATAATAAAACCAGCAATAACAATATGGTTCCAGCACTACGTGCTTGGACCCCTAATAATGAATTAAATCTTGAATTTCTGTTAATTGGTCTAAATATGCCGTACACCCTCACCTGTGGCATGATTAATACTTCCTCCTCTTGCTTTCCTGCCAAAATCTGACTTAAGGAGACCACAGCATGCATGGCTGACGACATGGGCCATCACGTTGCCAACACCACTTTTCTCAGCCATTAATGGGGATGATTATAAACCCCACAATGTAAGAAATCAATAGAGTGAACTCTAAGAACTTGAGAACAGCTTATTTTCCATTTTAAAAAAAGGATGTTAATATTGATGAAGTTAAAAGAAAAAATGGTGGTAGGGAGACATGACAGAAGAGTACCAATGTGACAATTGAAAGTGTGGTTATTAGGTCTATCAGCTTGTTTTGAGTGTGTTTTGTTCTCCCCATTTTTTATGTTGTAATGTTGGTTGATCTGCCAATAGGGGGGAGGGGTGGAAGGTTTTAACTTATTTATAATTAGCAGAGATCAACTTCAAGCTTTATCGCTAGCCACCAAGCTAAGAGGGTTAATAATGAATAGAGCTGTTGTTGCAATGTTGTGCTCCTTAGGCCTTAGCTAATGCTGCCTAGCACTGGTGAGCTACTCAAAGTTATGACACAAAAAAAGAGCTTTAAAGTATTTTCTCTGTCTCCCAGTTTGGTTTGAATTTATACAATGCCTTGGTTCATGACAAAATGCAGACAGATAAATAAATTATGGAAATACATTTTTCTCACTTCTATCCAGAAATTCAATGGCCCCAAAGAGAAGGAAATGATTTATCAATGGAAACATACTACCTTGCTCTGTTTATTTAACCATTTCAAAATCAAACAATACAAACATGTAAGTTACTGGAAAGAGTTCCTTCAACATTTCATTGCAGAGTTGTTTTTACTGTAGATTAATTTTGGAATCTTGTATCAATGCACAGATGACAAGATGAAGCTTTGATGACAGCAAACCTTTAATACAATTAATTGGAAAAGACAGATTTCTCTTGCAAGCTGTTTTTGTCTCACAATAATTTCACAGTTTAAATGGAAGTATGACCAGAACTATGGAGTAGTTGGGTCTTGATTGCAAATCTTTATCTCTTAACTTCTCCATCCATAACTGGAGACCACATAGTGTTTTCTCAAGATCCAGTCTTGCCCAGGCTGGCTTTTTTTATGAACAAATAATAATAATAGTAATTATAAGGTGCATGCATGTTATCAAAAGTATGTATTTCTTGATTATTTGAAACAAACATATGATTTCCATAAAATAAAATAATAATGGTCACTTAAAGTTTTGAAAATTAAAAATCTCACCCTGAATTTTTAGCTCCCTCTGCCTTGGGCGTAATGCTCCTACATCCATCTCTGAGTGCCGAAATGAACTTGCATACACTGTATTTTATACCGTTTCCTCATTTGTGTATAGATCCCTGGGCTAAACATTAAGCCGAAGGTTGACAGTGACATCTCTGCACCAGTCCAAGAGGAGATGTGGAGGCAGTGGGGGTTCGAGGGGGGAGACAGCCCTTATCTGTCCTACCATGGGTCATCACCACAGAAGAGAGGGAAAATGCAAAAGAAAACCTCACCTTCACAGATCTTTCTCTGTGAAGGCCTTGTCCTCTGCATTTTCCCAGTGTGGAACTGTAGCGGGGCGTGGCACAGTTACTGCAGCTGCTTAGGATCAAAGTATAGCAAGCCTTGAGGTAAAAAGTGTAAAGCAAAGTGGACTTGGACCGCTTTGTGTTCACAATGCACAAATTAATTGGACCTCGAAAGGAACCACATATGAACCATACTGAGACCATCTCCTGAGTTGGTCTGAGTTGGGTTAATTTCAGAGGGGTCTGAGTTAATTTGCCGTGTTCACAGATGCACAAAAAATGCGGAGTCATCCATCGGTCTGAGACCAATTGAGAGGCTGAAATGAACCAAGATGTTTTTTCAGTGCTATTATTCTTAATAGCTATTCCGTCAAGATAACTCACGTATTTAATATATGAATGAATGAATATATAATATTTTGGTTTGCCGCTGAATCGATCTGCTCTATGTACTTCTGCGTGCACTACCTATCAAACAGGGAGCACGACACATCTCCCCTACTAAACAGGAGATATACACCAAAACACCCCAAGTACATAGAATCAGATCTAAACAACAGGTGGAGGCTGGGGTGGTGGAGGATGAGCAGCAAAATGTTTTTTAGAACAAGAAGGAGCGAAACAAGAGCAGCACAGCCAAAAGCAGTATGGGAGAGATCTGAGTCTCGCTTTTAAAAGGGCCGCTCCATTAGTGATGTGTGCAAGTGATTGGTTGAGTATGAGCACATGCGTTTGCTGAGGCTGACCATTGGTCGGGCAGAGCAAGAGTTATTTCACAGAACTTGCTCTGCACACTTGTTCGCAATGCTCATTTGTTATTAACGTGTTTTTGTTTATTATGTCCTTAAGACCATTAGACCATATTATGTCCTAATTAAGGCCAGTCTAATGCCAGAATCAAACCTGCAGCACTAGTCAGTCGCCCAAGTTCAGTAGCCTTCTAACTAGCTTTCTAGCCTACAAAGCCTTGTCCAACAAACATTCTGTGCTATCATACCATCAGGATAACAACGTCAACCTAGCAAGCTCTAGAGCAGGGGTGGGCAATTCCAGTCCTGGAGGGCCGGTGTGTATGCAGGTTTTTGTTCCCACCAACTACCCCATCTAAATTAGCTAATTGGCTGTTTACACCAACACTGGTAGATTAGATCACATTAAAATGTTTCATATAGGGACACAAGAAGTCTTCGGCTGTCATTCATGCGCTTATTAAGAATTGTAGCTAAAATGTCAGATGGCGTAAATATTAGGGCTAATTAGGTAATTAAGGCCAGAAGTTGGCATGAAAACCAGAAACGGATATGGCCCTCGTTGCCCACCTCTGCTCTAGAGACTGTGACAAAATGAAAGGGGTACTAAGCAACTTGCATTTTATATTGTTTTTAAAGGAGAATAGGTAGCACAGGGTTATTCACTCGTAATTTTGCCTGCAAACTTGTTTGTTGTTAAATTCTACCATAGCCAAATTCAGGAAAGCTGCATCTAAATGCTGTAGGCCTAAATAAAGTGTATGGTAAAGATGATTCCCGTACTTATCTCAAAGGAAATACGGGCGGACTAAACATTATTTATAGCTGTTTGGCCAAAGGCTGTGTAGGACAGTAGCCTAGTGCTGGGGTTTATTATTGAATTCGTAAAGGTTTTACTAGCTTGCTGTGATAATTTATGGTTATTTTAACTACTTTTCAACCCCTTTACAATCACTTTAATTACTGACATGAGAGAGCTGCAAAGCATTACAAGCAAGCTGACCACCGTGATGTGTTTTGTAGCACACAGTCTAGACAACTAGCGCTGACGCATCGTACGACAGAATGAAGCTATTACTTGATCAGAGGGACAGCCAGACTGCTCTCAGCTCATACGCACACACTCTCCAACACACGCGGAAACGGGCAGTGTAGTAGCAAATTAGCATCATGTGGCAATAACCTTTGTGGTATTAACCCTGTGGTGGTGCTGCTGTTGGGCTTTCTTCCTGTGTTTGTTTTTCTGTGCTGTGCAATAAAACATTGAAATTGTGAAAAGATTCTTCAAATATTTCCTGAAACAAAGGAAGTAATATTTGCTCATGTCACAGTAGTTTCGGAAACCAGTGGTCTGTAAAAAAAAAAAAAAAACCATAGAAGGAAATTTGTCATTTCGTAGGTACTGAGCTAATCACAGCTTTCTGAGGAAAATTAAGATAAACACCTTGTTCACATGTTTAAACTAATGATGAGGGCCCTACTAATTCACTGTAAACTCTGGTCAGTTTCACATACATCACTAAATATCACATTTCACAGAAACCACAGAATAACCACAGGCAATTGCTTAATGTCACAACTCTGTGGAAAGCATTTATGTTACACCTCTCTGGAAAACACTTTTCTAAACTTAATTAATGTATGTAGGGTAAACATCCCTTTAAGCCAACATACCATTTAAGTCCACTTGTAACTTTTAAGTCAATTTGAAAAATCAACAATATAATTTTGTCCTGGGTAATGGTTCTTCCAATGAAGCTACATGTACATGCCAGTTTTTTTATTGTGAGCCAATCAGATTAGCTGATATTGAGTTAGGGATCCACATTGTGCCAGATATATAATGTTTTTAGTAAATACTCACTTGTAATGAAAAAATTAAGACGTGAATGTTGATATAATAGACATATGATATACAAACCCCAACCCCAATTTACCTTATGTAAAATGCAAATAAAAGCAGAAACCAGTGATTTGTAAATGTTCTTTTACATATACAGTTGAAGTCGGAAGTTTACATACACTTAGGTTGAAGTCATTAAAACTCATTTTTAACCGCTCCACAGATTTCATGTTAGCAAACTATAGTGTTGGCAAGTCAGTTTACTACTACTACTACTTTACAGTTTGCATGACACAAGTAATTTTTCCAACAATTGTTTACAGATTATTTCACTTTTAATTCACTATATCACAATTCCAGTGGGTCAGAAGTTTACATACACAAAGTTGACTGTGCCTTTAAATTAAAAAAAAATTGGTCGCATATCCTTTGCATGCCATGACTTCCTCATGTCTGGTGACCCAACAACATCAAAAGACTCTCTTATTTTCTGGTACTCTTACAAGCAGGGCCTGAAACTAACCACTGGCTGGTGCTTTTTCAAAGTTACCAGCCACCAATTATTTTCACTCGCCAAAATAAATCGAGGCAAAAAAGAACACAGAACAACATTTAAAATACTATATTTCTGCATTTAATGAAATGTAAAAAAACGTAACATAGAGGCAGTGAGAGAGACAAGTTCACAGTTTGTTTTGGACTTGTCCGAAGTGTATAATCGGCAGTCTTGACAAAACATTACATTGTTGTCGTAGACAAGCCAGGCTCGGCATATCCGCCACTTTTCGTAGAAGCTACGATACTTTTTCTTAGCCTCAACAACGTTAACGTTACCGGTTTCACTGCCAGCTGTCTCTCTCCTCTGTCTCACTGGGTCTTTTAACCCCTATGATGTGTCGCCACATACTGCTAACGTTAGCTAGATATAATAATGTTAAATCTAGCTAGGTGTTTCGTAGATATTTTGGCTGCCTCTCTCGTAAAGCCGGCGTTAAAAATAGCACTTCACTCACTGAGTGAGGTAACGTTGTCATAAAATGTCTTCTTACCGTGAAAAACGACGACATCTGACAGATGTTTAGGTAAATCTATCACCACGGCGGCACTTTCGTCACAAGTCAGCAATTATACCGGGAAATGCCCTCTTTGAAAACAAAAAACGAATGAATATAAAAAGGTTAGTCTGTTACTGCATACCCGTTTTTGCTAAAGCTGCATCATAGCTATGATAACGCGGAGCTGTCAAAACTAACAGCACGGAAACCCTTAAAAAAAACAAAATAAAAACCGTAGCTAGGCTACACGTAGCCTATGGCTATGACAAATTATGGACTAAACAAGCCACATTTTAGTTAATAAAACTCAAGTAAGCTAATTTAGATATCCAGTGAGCACAAGTGGCATACAGAACTAGTTTACTTTTTTTTAGCAGCATTTTTTTGTAAGTATAAACCGAACTTTTTTTTTTTTTAATACAATTTGTTTGATTTATTTATTTAAAGGTTGTATCAGCGATTTTGGGTGGAAACATAAATTTTTTTTTTTTTCCTCACGATCCGCTAGCTGCCCGCCCCATAAGCAGGCCGTCAAAAAACCGCGTCTCTGTAGGCAGCCTATGCTCCGAGATCGTACACAAAAACAATGGTACTACCAACTACTCAAAACCAAAATAAACAGTATTCCAACCAATCACAATGATCTGCACAAACGCTAATACTCTTATCTCGCTGAAATCTTGACGGATTTACAAACGGTTTGGTTTCTTACAAACGTTATTAACGTGGTTATAATTCTGGATGCTTGAACACTATTTTTTAAAACATAACATAATTATTCATAAGTATGTTTGCTTGGGATTTCGCTTCAGAAGTGACGTCACGTTTGTGCAGATCATTGTGATTGGTTGGAATACTGTTTATTTTGGTTTTGAGTAGTTGGTAGTACCATTGTTTTTGTGTACGATCTCGGAGCATAGGCTGCCTACAGAGACGCGGTTTTTTGACGGCCTACTTATGGGGCGGGCAGCTAGCGGATCGTGAGGAAAAATCAGATGAATGTGATCATTTATGTTTCCACCCAAAATCGCTGATACAACCTTTAAGTATGAGCCGAAGTATGCCTTCCTGGTGTGTCTCCCCGTGGCGCAGTCTGTAGCGTGGCCTAACTAGGATTCCCGTGCCTCTTGTCTCTACACTGTGCTGTCCAATAAAGCTCAAAGGCTATTACACCTATTTTAAGAAAGTATAGTCCATTTTAGTACTTATAAACTTTTGTAGCCACAATTTCCTCTATATTCTCAGCTACCTTGAATTGAGAGAAAATGCTGTTAGCTATAAGTTAGAGTGAAGGAAATGTAGAGACCTAGCTACTCACTCCAAAGGTCTCTGGGACCTCAGATGGATATCTGGCTTCTCTGTCGAACATGAGGTAGAATGGGGAGTGCTTGGTGGTGATCTGTACTTTGGTGCGCAAGCCAAACATGGCTGCACTGAGGTCCCAGTTCCAAGGATTCTCATCCACCAATTTGGTGAGAGTTTTGAAACATATTGACATTGTTATGAAATACTATTTCGATTGTAAAGCATAGCTTATGATTGCGATGTGTGACCCAAATCACACTGCTTAATACAATACCAAAATAGAATACTTAACACGGTGACTATAGTACCATTTAGTGGTGTAAATGGGTCAAGGTCAGTTTAGTGTCAAGTCCACATTACTTTTTCACTGTCCCATTCATTCTTTCAACCAATCCACTGGTCTGTGGATGGTAAGGTGCGCAGAAGCTCCTCTCGATGTCCAGCTTCTGGCAGAGAGCCATATTCAGCTGAATTTAATGGACAACAGTCAGTTAGTACAAAAGAAAACTGAGTGAAGGGAGCCTCAGCCATGTTTTTGGGTAATGATACGGACTGCACAATGCAATTTAAAACGTAAAATATACTCGAAGCTGGTCCAGAAAAATGACATAGTTTGCGAACGGGCGTTATATTGAACAATCCGGGAAATTGACGGTAAGACATAATCAGCAGAAATGGTTTAAAAGTAAGCTTTAGTTAATGTCTATGCTCTAAATGAATAGGGAATTTACTTCCGAAACCAGTGTGACGTAGTCACTTGAGTACTCTATAAAAATATGGACAAAGCCACTGTGATGTCACCCATTGCCTTTCCACGACCTCGTAAAAACTGAATTGAAGCCTATGACCAGAAATGGTCATAGATTGAAGCTCGGAAGTCTTTTTCGCCACCCGTTTGTACAAACTGCGCCTGCTCAGTGGAGCCGAAGTGACCTTGGCTTGGAGCAGGGTCAACCAGATATGGCTCGGGTAGTATGATTGACAGTTCGGGGTGGAGAAGCCACAGAACTAAAAAGCCCATGACCTGACCAAGCCCACCATTTTTTACTTGCGGTAAACTTCCTTAAGTTGCTAATGTTTTATAATATAACATTTCATTTTCATCCTCGATTTTACTGTGTCATTTATTCACATTGAATGTGTGGTATTCGTCACATAATTAACGTTCATTCAGTTATCTTCAATTTATATTCAGCTAACATCAGCTAATTTGATTAGCTTGATAGCATACCAGCTGAGCTCGGTAGCCAAGCTAGACGCAATGCATCACCACCACCACACATGGACGAACAGGGTAACGCTATTGCCATTAAATATATGGACGGTCAATTAATCACATATGTTATTTTGTTAGGCTACTTTTATTATAAATGTCCCTAGCGCCGCTCGAAAGGTAGCAAGCTGACCCCATAGTCTTAAATGAGCAAACCCCCACCGTCTTTTTGACTAACCGCTAATTAACTCGACTGTGGCAGAGCAGTCTGTCACGGTTTGCCGCAGCATGAAACCCCGTTCTGAAAACTGTTCCAGATAAAGTGGGGATTGTAGGTTAGTGGGTTCACATGCTAGCTAAAGCACAGTAGCTACATTAGCTACATCGTAGCTGGCATTAACTTTCATCTGCATCCTGTAACCTAATCACAAACATTGCAAACATTTACAAACAAAGACTCCGTATTCTTTTCCAATAAATTATTGGTTTTATTTTAAACATCCCCGTTTTGAGTCAGCACAAACATACCGCTAACACTTTGGCTCTATTCCCTGCACATTTTGTAATTTTTGGGACCTAAAAAATGATCCAGGTGTACAAATGTTCGGTTAGAGTTCTAGCTAGAGCAGCTGGCTAACGTTAGCTAGGCAATCACGGTAGCTAGCCAACTTATATGGCCAGCCAGCAAGGATGACTTTAAGGAAGTCGAATAACTTAAGTTAAAATGGCTTGCCATAAGCTATCGTTAGCTTGCTACCTAAATGTTAAAACGACTTGCCGTGAGATATCGTTAGCTTGCTAGCTAGCTAAGCAATGGTAACGTTCATGACAGGGGGAGTACTGCGATTGCGTACGGGAGGGGGTGGAATAGCTAAATGAATATCTAAATTGATAAGGTTATACAGGTATGGAGCAATTGATTTGAGATACTTAACCCACAGTTTGGCTGCTTGCTCCGAGACACTGGCCTGTAGTGTAGCTGCAACATCCCCTTCTGTCTCATCTTACGAAACAGTATTTTTTTTCGTAGTAGACACATCATAGCTCGCTCCAACCTAAATTAATATGTGATGACAAACGTTGAAGATGAGCGGGTAAGGCACTCAATTTATTATGCTACGAACTGCGACCACAAAACAACAACTTGTTCACGGTAGGCTACTAAGGGATGTTCTCCATCGTCTTCCACTCAAAAATACAGTGTGTCTCCCTGTCCCAAGCATAGACTGGATAAAAATAGGTCCGTTTTAGACCAATGATTGTTGTCTCCCCCTTCTGGTCCCGCCCCTCCGAGTGAGGGCAGTGAGAACCATATACAACCTATCTATGCCAGTGATCCCAGGACTCAACCTGTCCCTCTGATTGGTCCTGAACAAATGTTAATACCCTGTTCAAACGACACAATATTTTAAAAAATCAGCACATGCACAGGCATTAGATGAAGGAAAGGCACCTCTTGCAATTACATTTTTTTGTGTAAAAAATGTATTGACTGAGTATTTTGACCACATTGCTGCCATTGACTTACATGGGGAAAGACCTATACTGCAGCCAACCGCAGTGGCACTAGTGAGCAACGGCACCAGGAAGTGAGCTTCAAAACGAAAGCCCAGTCTTGGCCCCTTGGTTTCTACCCGCATTTGGCGTGTGGCGGGTGTTAATTTCAGGCCCTGCTTACAAGCAATACTATAACGTCTCTGTATTTGAATGGATCTCTATGGGAATTGGGAGGTGGGACTAGATTTAGCTGTAAATTACACTGGAACAGTATAGAACACATGGTTGGCTAAATGGCTCTAAGTCTGAAATAGCAATATTGGGATGGCAGGTATGCCATCCGCCAAGTTACGGCTTAGTGGGGCATGCCCCATACCTATACAGCACAGAGAGTTTGGCACTTTTCAGGGTTTCCTACAGAAGTAACCACAATGACCATAGACTCTGAGCCCTTAAAAACATTAACTGCTGTATGTTCTGACCTCATGTAACCACACAGCATTCAGATACAACTTCACACATCCACACAATAAAGCCCCAAACTTGGGTTATTTTGCCGTTTTTCTCCTTCCTCTTCCATTTCTTCTTCTTCTTCTTCTTCCCATTTTTCCTGCCAAACTGCCTGCCTCCGTCGCGATGTTATCCAATGGGGAGAATTATTCTTTAAGGGTATGGTCCGTATACCTGCTCATAAAGCTTATCGCCCAATAAAAACGCTTCATACTAATGGTTTTTAATGTTAATACAGCTAATGGCTCATGCTTTCCAAGAGGTTACTGTGGCCTAATGGATAGAGGCGCCGTCTCTCACACAGAGGATTGTGGGTTAGAGCCCAGCAGGGCACATGTTTATTTTCCACAAAAACAATGTGCAACTGTTAAGTACTTTTCATTTATTAGACTTATTATTTTCACATTAACACATTAACATATTTTTATTGCAAAGGCAAAAGAGGTTTCCAATATTAACTGTTCAATGTTTCACTGACACGACGCTCGCTCTTGTCTGGTTTGGGGAGGGTGTTATGCTCTACTCTTGCGGTCATGACTGACTGACTGTGGAAACCAAACCTCAATGTACCCTTGCCTCGGCCAACATTTCTTTATTCATTAATTTCTTCACTTCAGCTCTGTTCACTTTATCCTTTTCACACATAAAACAATGTCACCATAAAATTAACTACTAGGAAAATTAAGAATTTACGATAATAGCCTACATTAAGCATTGATGATAGCCTCATTTACAGTTTTTCTCAATCGCTTGGATGCATTTCTTGAAACTCTAACCTCATTCCCAAAACTCTAAGTGCAATCCCCAAAACAGTAAAATCATTTTTCATAACACTATACCACCCGTTCAAAAGAAACTATAACAATCAAAATGATAACCACATGCGTCAAAAGACACTAAGTCAGTCAATCGCTACAACAATGTCACCAAATGTATAACACCTTCTGATCATTGCGTAAACCCTGACACTCAAAATGCAAAGTATTTGCATCAAAACTGGACAGATATTGTGTACAAAGTGTTGCTGTCAATGTAAAACAATTCCTGGACACACAAATTACGAGAAAAAACATGTTTACAGTTTTTCTCAATCGCTTGGATGCATTTCTGGAAACTCTAACCTCATTCTCTTAACAGTGCCTCAAAACCCCACACCATTAAGGCAATTGGCCAATACACTATTTCACTTCTCATTGTGTTCACACAGAATGCAAAACACTAAACGCAGTTGTCATAGTGTAGATGCAATCCTCATTCCACTTCGACATTCCAGTCAAAACAGTTTGTTTTTTTCTCAATTGGCTATGTACATTTCCCATTCGCAATGACACAGTTGTTCATTGGGTAAATCATTGCATGCAAAATACTATGTATAATGAGCATTGTGTTTGTACAAAAGATAAGGCCAGCATGATGGGTGATTGGAGTGAGTAACTTCCCTTCACACATTTGAAGAGTAACGGAGAACACATACTGTCAATTCCATCCCACAGGTGCAAATTGTGAACACAATACTCACAAACATATATAAATGCTAAGGGTTCCAGTGCAAAAAAAATGGAGCAAGAAGCAGTGTCCCCAGAGGGACGATTGGTTGTGCAGCAGTGAAAAACTAAAAATACAAAATAAAAAAGTAAAACAACCATACTATAGATGAAAAAGATACATAATAAACATGTTTTTTCTCGTAATTTGTGTGTCCAGGAATTGTTTTACATTGACACCAACACTATGTACACAATATCTGTCCAGTTTTGATGCAAATACTTTGCATTTTGAGTGTCAGGGTTTACGCAATGATCAGAAGGTGCTATACATTTGGTGACATTGTTGTAGCGACTCAGTGTCTTTTGACGCATGTGGTTATCATTTTGATTGTCATAGTTTCTTTTGAACGGGTGGTATCGTGTTATGAAAAATGATTTTACTGTTTTGGGGATTGCACTTAGAGTTTTGGGAATGAGGTTAGAGTTTCAAGAAATGCATCGAAGCGATTGAGAAAAACTGTATTATGTATCTTTTTCATCTATAGTATGGTTGTTTTACTTTTTTATTTTGTATTTTTTGTTTTTCACTGCTGCACAACCAATCTGGGGACACTGCTTCTTGCTCCATTTTCTTGCACTGGAACCCTTAGCATTTATATATGTTTGTGAGTATTGTGTTCACAATTTGCACCTGTGGGATGGAATTGACAGCATGTGTTCTCCGTTACTCTTCAAATGTGTGAAGGGAAGTTACTCACTCCAATCACCCATCATGCTGGCCTTATCTTTTGTACAAACACAATGCTCATTATACATAGTATTTTGCATGCAATGATTTACCCAATGAACAACTGTGTCATTGCGAATGGGAAATGTACATAGCCAATTGAGAAAAAAACAATCTGTTTTGACTGGAATGTCGAAGTGGAATGAGGATTGCATCTACACTATGACAACTGCGTTTAGTGTTTTGCATTCTGTGTGAAGACAATGAGAAGTGAAATAGTGTATTGGCCAATTACCTTAATGGTGTGGGGTTTTGAGGCACTGTTAAGAGAATGAGGTTAGAGTTTCCAGAAATGCATCCAAGCGATTGAGAAAAACTGTAAGCTGCAATCCTTCAAGAGATCGGATTTATAAACCGCCAATTCCCGAAACATATCTCATTCATGGTTAGTCACTTAAAAAGAAAAACAACAATAGCCTCCGAATGTGGCTCTAGTCTACGCTACTCTGCAGATAATGTAGCTTACTGCAAACACTTTTAATTATAATAATAATCAGAAGAAGAAGAAGAATCTCTGGTATGTACTTTCTTAGTAGTATCTATTGTTTTCTTTTTGGCTAAGATTCCTGGGAAATATGCGTTGTGCAATTAAAGGGTAAGTTCGCTATTTTGGACCTTGGACCCTATTTGCGGTCCGTCTTCCATGAACCTGACCCATGAAGTCCATTTTTTCGCTGATCGGTCCAGTATTGAGTTCGGTACAGATTTCCTGTAGGCTCTCACTGGGCTACAATGGAAGTGAACGGGGCAATCAGAAATGTTATGGAAAAACAACGATAAATGTGCTTTTATAGCTCAGTGTGTATTCTTACGGTCTCAGTATGCTCTCCTGTGAAATGTAGGCTATCGCAAACGCAAACCGAACGTTGAAACAACAGTTCCATTTGAAACAGAACTATTTCTCCGACCGCACTACCTCGCACTGTAAACTTCCGCAGTCTAGCTACGTTGTAGACAGGGGGGGCCGCTTGAAAAGCAGTTGATCACAAATCCTGACCTCCCGTTGGAGTTTACTAGCTAGTAGCCTACAGCAGAAATATTTGTAACGCAGTTTTTGTAATCATCATTTGTAATAATTCATCACAGCAATGGTGCGCGAATGTGCAGTCCCCGGTTGTGGGAATAAAATGTCTGGACGCTCAAATACCAGTTTTCACAGGCTCCCGTTCTCTGACCCAGAAAGATTGAGACTTTGGCTGGTTGTCTTACGGATCGACATAAACGCTCCAGTCAATCAACTCCGTTTGGCAGACTCGCGAGTTTGTGGAGCGCATTTCGACGCTACTGATTTCTGTAACCGCAAATCAGAAGCAAAACACTGGTTTCTAAAGAACACAGCTGTTCCTCGTGTCGGACCTGCAGCACTATCAAGCACCGGAGCGGAGGTAAGTTATATTTAGCCATAACGTTACTAACATTTTTATTTTTTTTGAGCGCGTCCTCTGACCCAGCACTCAATACCAACTAACAAAATCCGAGCTTGACATAAGTTGTTTTCTTGTAACAAAACTGTCGGAAACGTTCATCAACTATAACTTTTTACAATTCTATAATGTTTTATTTACAAATGCTTGACGCATGGTGTCCTGTCCAAAGTTCTCATCTATCACATATCTGTTGGCAGTCATAGTGTAATGGTAATCAATGGAGATGATCCAGTGTCATCCACGGATACATCCAGGTTTTCAATGGCATTCGGTAGCAACAGATCCCACTCCCTACAACACAAACTTTCCTCCTCTCTGGGCATCTGCTTGCACATCTTGCAAGAACACCAAAAGTCCCCCGAAATTCTTGGTCTAGCCTCGGCAGCGACTTCGGATAACATTACCTGCGCAACTTCAGCCTCTCTCTCTTCTCTTGCTCTCTTATCATCCATCTCTTGTAGTTCCGTGTCCGTGTATTCTGGCTCAAATCTGTAGCCAGTAACGTCAAAGTCAAAATCGAATTCTTCGTCTTCGTAATCATTATAGTCATCCATCATCCAAGTTTTTTTGTGGAAATTGTAGCCTACGTTGCTGCAGGTAAACAAACGCAGACTGCTCAGCTAGATAGTTTCGTAAACGGCCGGCACACCTTCCCGCTCCCCTACCCCCGACACATAGTACTCCGCGAGTGCAGCGCAAACAAGCAACAGAGAAATGCTTACTTCCAAGCCATGCCAAGCACGTAAAAATGTTCGGATTGAGATACATTTCACAGGAGAGCATACTGAGACCGGTAACAATACACCCTGAGCTTCCCGTCTCATTTATTGTACATGAAAGCACATTTATCGAACATTTCTGATTGCCCCGTTCACTTCCATTGTAGCCCAGTGAGAGCCTACAGGAAATCTGTAACGAACTCAATACTGGACCGATCAGCGAAAAAATGGACTTCATGGGTCAGGTTCATGGAAGACGGACCGCAAATAGGGTCCAAGGTCCAAAATAGCGAACTTACCCTTTAAGCTTGTTAGCCAACCTTACTGTTGCCAGAGAAGCGTCTGTCTCCTTCTATTCAGGAAGCAGATACAAGCTAGGCTACTACGAAGCGAATCAACATGCCTTACATAGCCTACATTCATTGCACTACAGAAAACTAAACTAAACCTAGCTGTCCGGTACCAAAACATTTCCCGCAGGTAACGTTCTACACTACCGGAAAAAAAACTGCAAAGGAATTTCTGCGAATTAACCCTCTCGCTCGCTCGCTCACTAGCTCGTAGCCCACACATGGAAGGTTGGAGTTACGCATCCGGCAATCCAACGTTAAATGTATTTCATTTTCTATAGAATACTAATAGCCCTATTTTAAAACTGTATTTGATATTTTACTGATGCAAACTATTTAGGCTGTACTAGCTATTTAGGCTGTATGTCTTTCAGCTAGAATGTGTTTGCATCTGGCCCATTGTGCATGCATATCTCCATGTACACTTGCTTCATTAATTTACATTCTTCTTCATGATCCATAGCTCAGGTGGTGCTGTTCATTGTATTTCATTACACATTAAATCCTGCTCATCTACAAACTCTTTTAATGTAATTGTGTGCTGTCTGTAATAGGATAACTGTTCTCATTCTTGTCAATAGAGGGCGTTATGGCTAAGCGAATGTCTGCATGCATTTCTTTGGAATGTTGTCTCCGTGTTTATCTTCATGCATTATTCATCATTAGTTAGCTAGAAAAATAAGTGATATCAGATCAAAAACGTCTACGACGTAAAAAAAAAAGCCAAGTTACTCACGCATAGCCTACACAGCGCTGTCTATAAGTCCTTAATTCCAACTTGCAAAAACTAGGCCTGCCTTTAAAAGTCTTGATATCAAAATGTGGCCAAGTTACAACTAACAATATTGCCTATCGTAGCTCACACTAAATAAACTAGCTCTATTTCAAAGCAATGCTATCCAAACTTTCCTAAATTATTTAATGAAACTTGGCCCTGTGTTTCTTCATCTTACCATCTCAAGAGAATTTGGAATAGAGCTAGTTTATTTAGTGTGAGCTACAATAGGCAATATTGTTAGTTGTAACTTGGCCACATTTTGATATCAAGACTTTTAAAGGCAGGAATAGTTCACTGTAGGCTACTAAAGGATGTTCTCCATCGTCTTCCACTCAAAAATACAGCGTGTCTCCCTGTCCCAAGCATAGACTGGATAAAAATAGGTCCGTTTTAGACCAATGATTGTTGTCTCCCCCTTCTGGTCCCGCCCCTCCGAGTGAGGGCAGTGAGAACCATATACAACCTATCTATGCCAGTGATCCCAGGACTCAACCTGTCCCTCTGATTGGTCCTGAACAAATGTTAATACCCTGTTCAAACGACACAATATTTTAAAAAATCAGCACATGCACAGGCATTAGATGAAGGAAAGGCACCTCTTGCAATTACATTTTTTTGTGTAAAAAATGTATTGACTGAGTATTTTGACCACATTGCTGCCATTGACTTACATGGGGAAAGACCTATACTGCAGCCAACCGCAGTGGCACTAGTGAGCAACGGCACCAGGAAGTGAGCTTCAAAACGAAAGCCCAGTCTTGGCCCCTTGGTTTCTACCCGCATTTAGCGTGTGGCGGGTGTTAATTTCAGGCCCTGCTTACAAGCGATACTACATTTTGATATCAAGACTTTTAAAGGCAGGAATAGTTTTTGCAAGTTGGAATTAAGGACTTATAGACAGCGCTATGTAGGCTATGCGTGAGTAACTTGGCTTTTTTTTACTTCGTAGATACCAATGTACAGAAAAGCATAGGACATTAATTCTGGTGCCATAAAGTTCATGACAAAGCTTGTCTCTGAATGTTACCATGACTCATGGTGTGCTTCAAGGTGCTTGATTAATTTGAATAGTTCAGGAAATATGCTCCAATAGTTCTGCAAGATTCTTTCAGATCGGAACCTTGAGTTTCTGTCTTTCCCTCAAAAGTAAAAGTTTACCAGAGAGAAAATGCATGTCCGTGTATATAGTTGGTACAATCTTGCATTGCGTTGTTAAGTCTAGAGTCTATGAGTAAATTATATGAAACACCAATACTGCTGTCAGCCTCCTTATGTTTCCCATCATTTAGAAGACTTAACAAAAGTGTTCTAATGTTCTAACATCAGCTTTATTACTGCACTATTTTGTCCTTTAAAAAAATTCTACTAACGTCCTCACTGTGACTGGGCAAGAGACCAGTGACACAGACGTTTGGCGCTCCACCCACCTCATTTATCTGTAACATCTAAGTAAGTTTAAAGACAGAGTATCTGGTTTCCTTGAAATGCCCTAACCTCCATCTTCCAAGAATCTAAAAGTCTCAGGTGCGGTTTCTGGTAAGCAATGAGTCATATGGCGCTGAACATGTTTTTTTTTCATTATGTTTTGTTGTTGTTGGTGTTACATTACAATTATTTGGCAGACGCTTTTATCCAAAGCGACGTACAATAAGTGCATTTTGAAGGTCATTGACGCGACTACAAAGCAGATCCGACAAAGCACAACTTTCTCACAGCGTAGGAGCTATCCCCAGTAATAAACATGAGTAGTACACACAGTCAGCTATACATTCTGAACTATAAAATAACCGAAAACACAAGTTAAAGTATTTTAGGTCTGTTGTTGGTGTTGAGGTCTGTGTGAGGCCCGTGTTTTTTCTGTAAATGACTGCGGATGAGGACACTTGCTGAATTAAGTCTGCATTTAATGCACAACCTGGACATTGTACATCTTGGGTACATTGATCAGTGCATGGCTCCAGCAGGTTACAGCATATGATGAAACTTGACAAACTATGTCAGATTGTAATTTAATGAATAATCAAAGGATTCATCAATAGGATAAAACTGAGAAGTACAGTGCATCCTTTTTTCCCATACTGAAGACCAAAACATTATAATAACCATGAAAATGATCATATTCATAGTGTGATGGTATCTTTTTTTTTACCGTCTTACGCATGTGGCTACGTGGAGTCTGATAACAGTTTAAATACAACTCTCTCATAACGAGAAACATAATCTGTGAGGATAAAAATATAGGCTGTAAAATCTCTCTGGGGACTGTTGAATCGAATGGCCCACAATGCTACCTCAAAGATAAGCATCCTTCCACAGTGAATGCATTCCTGTTATCTGTCCAAATCACAGTGTTAGGATCCTGTAATTAATCTGTCTGTTTATTCTCTATTATTGTTCCTGATTTCTTTTCCTATTTTCCCGCATTACCCTCGCGATTGTCAGTCCGCATTCCATGTTCCTCAGATTCCACTCCCTGTCTTTGTCATTGCACTATTCGGGTGATTTTGGGAACATTCGGGTTTCCTCTGTATTTCGTATCTCGTTTTCTTCCTTCTGGCTTTATTAATATTTGTATATAATACTAATGTACTAATCATACTAACTGTTAGATTAGATTTAATACTAACCTGCTAACAAACTAACGTGTATATAATACTAACCAGCTAACCTACTAACATTAGGGTTTTAGAGTTCGCTACTAACATTACTAATTACTAATTCATCTTGAGTTTCTACCTGCAGCTGTCATTTCTCTCCTCGTTATCCTATCCCTGTATCTATCTGATTTCGCATTCTCTGCACGTGTGTCCACTTTCGTGTTCCTCCCCTCTGAGCTGTGCACTTGTCTACCTGCTAACCCCAGGCCGTTTGTTATCATTGTGTCTATGTGTATTCCAGTCCGTGTCTTACGTTTCCCCCGTCATTGTATTATTGGTCCTTGTTAACCCTCATTGTTCTCACCTGTGTACTCTCCCATTTCCCCTCCTCTTCACACCTGATTCCTTTTGTGTAATCTTCTCCCTGTGTATTTAAACCCTGTTATTTCAGGCTGTCTTCGTGAGTTCCTTACAAAAATATTTTGCTACTGTGTTTCTTTCTGTTTCTCCGAGTATCTACCCGAGTTATTTGTTTCTGAGTTTTTTTGTATCCCTCGTCCTTTACCTGTGGTTGTTTTATTTCTGTTTCCTGTCTTTGGTTTGTTTTCTTTTTTGTTCCTCTCTTGCCTCCCCGGTTTTGACCCCTGCCTGTGTTCTCGTGACCCTGTTTTTGGATTTTGTTTTTGTGCCTTCCTGGTTCTGACCCTTGCCTGTTCTGTGACCCTGTTTTTGGCCTTTGTACCGTTGCCCTGCCTTCCCGGTTTTTGACCCGGCCTGTATTACCATGGATTGCTGCCTTGCCCTTATTAAACTTCATTTTTTTTGTACTCCTGCCTGCGTTTGGGTCCTTCCCCCACCAATACCTAACAGAAGGAACTCGCCAGCTAGGACCCAGTAGGCGGGCGACTCAGGATTTCTTTTTTTGTAGACCCCTTTGACAACACCTCCTATGAGGAATACCTCATGGGTATCTGGGGGCAGAATCCTGAGTTCGCCCGTCGGCATGCCGACCACCACCCATCACCCCAGACCCTTTATCAGCCCACCTCTCACTCCGTTGGGCTCGGAGTCTTAACCCTCCAGCCGGCCAGCCCTGAGCCCACTACCCCTTCAACCACCCAACCCCAACCGTCACTCTTCGAAGGGACCCGCCTGGTCCTGTGTCCGGGTAACTATGGGCCCAGGAGAAAACGAGGGGGTCCTGGTTCCCGGCTCCGTCGACGGACTCAGCTACCCATTTCCATCGACGGACTCAGGTCCATTTTCCACCCGTCCGTGTTTGCCAACGTCCCGCCACGTTCCAGCCCTCCTGTCCAGCTGCAGAGCCAGCTGCCCGCCTGTCCTAAGCTGCAGAGCCAGCAGCCGCCTCCTGTCCCTGGGCCACCTAGCCTACAGCCTCTCATTCGCCGTCGGCCTCCAGGGCGATGCAGCCGTCGCCGTCGGCCTCCAGGGCGATGCAGCCGTCGCCGTCGGCCTCCAGGGCGATGCAGCCGTCGCCGCCGGCCTCCAGGGCGATGCAGCCGTCGCCGTCGGCCTCCAGGGCGATGCAGCCGTCGCCGTCGGCCTCCAGGGCGATGCAGCCGTCGCCGCCGGCCTCCAGGGCGATGCAGCCGTCGCCGTCGGCCTCCAGGGCGATCCAGCCGTCGCCGCCGGCCTCCAGGGCGATGCAGCCGTCGCCTCCGGCCTCCAGGGCGATGCAGCCGTCGCCGTCGGCCTCCAGGGCGATGCAGCCGTCGCCGCCGGCCTCCAGGGCGATGCAGCCGTCGCCGCCGGCCTCCAGGCGGATGCAGCCGTCGCCTCCGGCCTCCAGGGCGATGCAGCCGTCGCCGCCGGCCTCCAGGGCGATGCAGCCGTCGCCGTCGGCCTCCAGGGCGATGCAGCCGTCGCCGCCGGCCTCCAGGGCGATGCAGCCGCCGCCGCCGCCGGCCTCCAGAGCTGTCCCTCCTGCGCCGCCGTCCAGCCTTTAAAAAAACTTGCGCACTGCAATAGACGTACATTTGAGTTCTGAAAATGCGCTTCAGGTGTCATTACAATACAGCTCTGTTTATCTATGAATACAGCCTGCAAGTAAATAGAATGGTTTGTGACTGGAAAAAGTTCAAAACCTTGTCCAGTGAATATTGCTTTTATTGTTTTTCAAATAGCCTAGGCTACAGCGGATTCGCTGTGCATAAGGTTTTTTCGATAGCCTATGGTTAAAAAAACGGAGATAAATGTCATCATGTTAGCTGAATTGTAACCTTAGCTATTATTCGTCCTTCATATTTTTTAATTACAGTGACAAGGTTTCCATACCCTCAGCTTATTAAAACCCCGCTGATTTCACCTGTTATTCCATAACTGAACAAAAGATTTTAAAGAGAACTAAGTGTCTAATTAGAAACGAAAACAAATTTGCAGCAAGTGTCTTAGTGCTGGGCTAAATAAAAACCTGCACCAGTGCACCCACACCGGCCCTTTTCGGATAAGATTGCCCACCCCTGTTATAAGCCCAGCTGTGCTTCAAACACCCAAATTGATTACAGGCATTTAGCAGATGCTCTTATTTTTGCATTCATCCATAGTGTCCATTTTGTACAGCTGGATATATACTGAAGCAATGCAGGTTAAGTACCTTGCTCAAGTGTACAACGGCAGTGTCCTACCTGGGAATCGAACCTGCAACCTTTCAGTTACAAGCAAAGTTCCTTAACCACCTCAACCATGCCGCCCATTGGTTGTATCAGTGACTTAGGCCAATTTCAAATACTAGCATCAGGTTGGAGGATAGATATACAAACGAAATTACAACAAATATTGTAAGATCAAGTCTTGCAGAGTAATGTCCACCATACTTGTGATTTTGTACGTAAATATTTTTTGCTTACATTCCAATGAAGGCATGTTGTAGGCTTTGCTTTTTCTGTGTTAGCAACACAGTCAATAGGCTAGTCCCGCCCATTTCAAACCCTAACCCTAACCCTTTTTCAGGCCATAGGACTGGAGTGTAGATAGCTATTGAAAGTGAAAAGACTGCAGATTTGAATATAACTGGTTTTTATTAATTCATTTTGTAAAAAGGTACATTTATTGATCGATGGTTGATTAAGGGGTGCCTTGTACACCCATTAAGCCCATACCACACTTATTTTTGTCTTTATCTTTATGTTAAATTAAAAAGTGGTATAAATGATTTAATGAAACTTAAAGTATGGACTATACATATACGGTGGTAGACATCATGCCTTGCTTCTGTGCAGTGAACAGCTGTGCATGTTTTAAGACGACCCGCTCGGCATCCACAGAGTGGATGTTCTAACATCAGAAAAACATTTCTAATGTTATAACAGTCATAAATGGGGAACGGTATAATGTTTTAAATAACTGGAGGTGATACATAGGAATACATAGGGTAAGGTAGTTGCTCATATTTTACACAGTAGTTACTCATATTTTGAAACCACTTTCCAGCCTGAAATTGCAATAACAGAAAATATGCAGTGAATCTAACCATCAAGGATATATAAGACAGGAGTTCTGGTGCCATAAAGCCGCAAAGTAAGTCTGAATGTTACTATGACTCATGGTCTGTTTTCAAGGTGTTCGATTCATTTGAATGGTTCAGGAAATACTATTCAATAGTTCTGCAAGATTCTTTCAGATTGGAACCTTGAGTTTTTGCCTTCCCTTGACGAGAAAAGTGAGTGTTCTAATGTTCTAACACCATCTTTTTTTACTGCACTATACTGTCCTGAAAAAATAGTAAGGACAGTGATTGGGCAAGAGACATGTGAACGCTCCACCCACCACCACTTATCTGTAACATCAGAGGAAGTTTAAAGTTAGAGTATCTGAATTAGGTTCCTTGTAGGTTTCGTCACAAACTTCTCCAAGTCTTAGCCTAACCTCCATCTTCCACAGAAAGAGTCTAAAAGCCTCAGCTGCAGTTTCTGGTAAGCAATGAATCGTATGGCGCTCAACATTCTTTTTTTTCCATTTTGTTTTGTTGTTGTTGGTGTTGAGGTCTGTGTTGTCTGTGTGAGGCCCACGTTTTTTCTGTAATGACAGCAGATAAGGACTCTTGCTGAATTAAGTCTGCATTTAATGCACAACCTGGACATTGTACATCTTGAGTCCATTGATCAGTAACTGCCTCCAACGGGTACAGATGATACAACTTGACAAACTGTGTCAGATTGTAATTTATGAGTCAAGCAAAGGATCCATCAATTGGACAAAACTGATAAGTACAGTGCATCCTTTCTTGATTTATGTGCCTGAAATTGGATAAAATATTAGTGTGCGACTTTTTTTTCATCGATCTGGGGGCTATTGACTCGAATGCCCCCCAGTGATAGCTCAAAGATGATCTACCATGAAAGAGAATGCATTCCTGTTATCTGTCCAAATCACAGGGTACATCTGCTCTGTAAATACAACATATTGGATGGCATGTAAAGTCTTTTTACATTCTTGTCTGAAACATACCTTCTGCTATTCTTTGTGTTTGTTTCTGTTGCATTACGCACTTTGAATACAGATAATGGGAAATCTATTACAAGCTTAAAGACTAATTTTTTACTATTTATAGAATCTGCACAAGATTGTGAAAAGATACCACAAACACAGGAAAGAATATCTGTTAGAAATGTCAGTTGCTTTACGGTGAAACACGTACATGAAATATTCAGCAGCACTGAGAATGAAGTGCAGTGAGACAAACTGTTTCTTACCAGCGAATGGTTTTGAATGTAAATACAATTGGATCTCATATTTTTCTCTTAATTCATTCATGACTATCATTAAATAAATCATTCCCTCTATTGTAATCCATTAAAACATAGTGTCTCTTCAACAGTGGTGAAGTAAAAAGAGGAAGAAAGGATTTTCATAGCGACTACCCATGTGTGTTCAGCACTTCTACTCAGTTTCCTGAAATAGTGGCCTGTGTGACATCAGCTGCCCTGGTCACATAATGTTCAACTCCTCAATGCATTGCCTGGCCTCACAGGGCCTGGTAGCCAAAGTGATACCCCCTATACTCATCGTGGAGTTCCTGTTTGGGCTGCCAGGTAATGTGGTGGCCCTGTGGATCTTCTGCTGCCGCATGCGGGGTTGGCATTCCAGCACTGTGTACCTGCTGAACCTGCTGATGGCCGACCTTTTCCTGCTAGTCAGTTTACCCTTCCGCTTCGACACCCTGCTGCGTGGCGAGGACTGGGTGTTCGGTGACGCCTGGTGCCGCATAAATCTGTTCATGCTGTCGATCAACCGTTCGGCCAGCATCGCATTCATGACCATCGTGGCTGTCGACCGATACTTCAAGGTGGTCCACCCACACCACCGGGTGAACCAGCTCACGCTGATGCAGGCGGGAATGCTCTCAGGCATGACGTGGGCAGTGGTGTTGGCTCTGCGGCTCCCCCTACTGGCCCAAAAGCTCCTGAACCCACACCCACACCTCAACACCTCCCTGTGCCGTAGCTTCAATTCGCACGACAATCCACCTCTGATCACTCAGCTGCATTACGTGGTGTACATATTGGAGTTCTTCCTGCCATTCCTACTCCTGATCTTCTGCTCCCTGCGGATCATTTGCATCCTACGTCAGCGCCAGTTGGACAAGAAGCAGCAGGTGAAGCGGGCGATCCGGGTGGTGCTGCTCATCGTGGCCGTCTTCACCGTCTGCTTCCTGCCAGGAATCCTCACTGGCCTCTCCGCCCTGTTCATCCAGAAGTTGCACCCCAACGACTGCACCTCCTACCAGCTGGCTACCGAGCTCTTCTGTATATCGCTTGGGTTCACCTACCTGAACAGCACCCTGGACCCTGTCATCTACTGCTTCTCTAGCACCAGGTTTCGGAACACCCTCAAGACCTCCTTCAACATGTCACTGAGCCGGAAGGGTAGTGTGAACAGTATCGGGTAACAGGTGACCAAGGGATGGCACAGCACCTTGTACAAACATGCATCCTTATGCTAAATAAATATACTATAAATATACATTTTGTCACTTTGATATGCAGTGGCATTTTTGCAGTGGCGTACCATCGGCTCTAAGATAGGCCTTCTGTAATCTTACCTTTAACGGATGATCATTTTCAATCTGTTTCCAATCTGCCTACTTTGCCTGATTGTCAATCAAACAATTTATTCGCTTAATAACCAAGACGCAATAAGTAAATTATTAGGCTACCAATTTACTTTGAGATAGCATTATTTTTCTGTGCATCATAAACTTGTTACATTTTTCTATATCCACATTTATGATGACGTGTTATTATGTGAAGATTCTGACTTTTAAATGCTCCATGTTTAAATGTTCAATGTTTTGTAAATTTGTTTTTCTAGCCTGAATTATGCGTTGCGCTCAACGGTTCTAGACACTTAAGCGGCTGTCCTCTTAAAATGTATGCTTTCTAATGTCTTATAATTAATTACATTCTTTAACGCATTCAGCTTATTGCCTGATCCTTATTAAACAATCTCAAGTTAGTTATCTTTGTCGTTATCATTTCTTAATCATTATAGGCTACATATTGGTCTTGATTATTCAGCGAATTAATTGTTTGATTGTTAGGCTACTCAAGCTAAATAAACGGAAACAAGTCTGATGCTGTATACGCCGCTTTTTCCAGCGAACCAGCTATCAATAGCCTACGTACATAATAAGTGCTACACATTTTACGACACAAAGAAAAATGCTAGCAGAGAACAACTTGCTCAATTCATTGATATTTGTTATTCAGTTAATTGCTTTATTGATAATTAATAACTATAAATGGAAACAGGTTGAGAGTAATATCCATATAGCCTAAAGGTAAGGTTACAGAAGGCCTATTTTACTGCAGACGGTGCGCCACTGTGTTTTTGGAATGGTAATTGGTTTCATTCAGGAAGATTCTGGTCAAAGGTAGGCTGGGACCTTGAGTGAAAACAAACCTGACCTCCTTTTTGCTGAAATCCTGGCTGCATCTCAATATTCTTCACTCCCCACCTCCACTCCCCTACTACCACTCCTCTCCTACCCGGAAGTATGCAAAACTGAACGTTTCGAGTACAAGTCTTTGCATGTACAGTATACAATGTACCTGACATTGCGGTTTGCGTCGAGACATTAAATAATATGTAACCATTTATACATAATTAAGATGTAATCAGCAACATTAGATTAAAACACAAACACGTTTCCGGGGCACGGAGTAGAGGAGGTGGTAGTGGAGGAGGAAAGGTGGCATTTTTTGACCATTGGGATGCAGCCCCTATGTCTGTTTATCCTTTTAAAAAAACTGTGAACTGCAATTCTTCTGTTGAGCTGTTACATTTGATACCTCAGCATGCTTTTAAGGAATAGAAAATAATGGCCTGTTGAACATAATAATAAGGAAATCAATGAATTAACTGTACTGATGCATGTTTATACTGCATATAAGGAGAGAGGGAGTTGTGAGGAAATATGCAAAATGACTGTATAACAGCAAAAATTAAAGGAAATACATAAATATGCATACTTAAACATTGTTTTGCTGTGTATTTTGTTGGAGAACTTAACATTTTTTGCATGCTTAACTTTTGTCCTGGGATTTTTCGTACCACGTGGACATTTTCTGTGTCCATTTGTACAATGCATTAAATGTAACGTTCCGTTCCCCTCCTGTCCGTTTTCCATGTTTTCCTTGTTTCCTTCCGTGTCATGTTGGATCCCCTGTCCGTGTTTTCCCCCTGGCTGCGGACTGGGCGTTTCCCTCGGGTTCATTTCGGCTTATTTTCCACTTTAACTTCCGCCTATCACTCTCCCCTCTCGTTACTCACATTCCTCACTGCTGTGCTTCGGCAATCACTCCCGATTGAACATCACACCTGTTTCTCATTTTCTCCTTCATTTCCTGCACCATTTAAACCCCTGGCTGGCTGCTAGTCGGCGCCAGTTCGTTAACTAACCAACCGTGTTTATGTCATGTCACGCTTCTGGTCCAGTATTCGTCAGCTTGCTGTCTGTTACCTGTTTACCTGGTTCGCAGTTTGGTAGCTATCCCTCCGAAACATTCTCTGTTGCATGCTACTTACCTGTCTCCCTTCAACCTCCAGACGCCGCGGTTCCAGCCTCCCTGTAGCTGTGTCTTGTCCTCCCTATGTCACCTACCTCCTGTACGGCGGTTACGGTTCCAGGATCCCTGAATGTTAGCCGGCTTCTGCAAGATTTGCCCGAGCCACGCCGCACCTTCCAACTCTGCGGAGCTTTCTTCAGCTACAGTCCTGTCACAGTACCCTGCCATTAACCTCTGCTTTCTACCCCGTTAATCAAGCTACCTACCCAGTCCGGTTCCAGTCCAGCTCCAGCCCAGGTCTTGTCCAGTACCGGTGTTTCGTACACCTCCGTTAAAGTCCAGTTCCGGCTTGGAGTAATTCCGTGCCGGCTTCCGTTTTCCTGAGTGGACCTCCCGGTCCAGTTCCAGTCCAGTTCCAGTCCAGTACCAGTCCAGTTCCGGTGTGTGGTACACCTCTGGTAAAGTCCAGTTCCGGCTTGGAACAAGTTCCGTGCCGGCTTCCGTTTTCCTGAGTGGACCCCTCCGGTCCAGTTCCGTTCCAGTTCCAGTCCAGTTCCTGTCCAGTACCAGTCCAGTTCCGGTGTGTTGTACACCTCTGGTAAAGTCCAGTTCCGGCTTGGAACAAGTTCCGTGCCGGCTTCCGTTTTCCTGAGTGGACCTCCCGGTCCAGTTCTAGTCCAGTTCCAGTCCAGTTCCGGTGTGTAATACACCTCCGATCAAGTCCAGTTCCGGCTTGGAACAAGTTCCGTGCCGCCTTCCGTTTTCCTGAGTGGACCTCCCGGTCCAGTTCCAGTCCAGACCCGGTGCCACTACTCCACCTTCCCTAACCAGTTCCGGCTAGGAACAGTAGGGCACTTCCGCACCCAGTCCGGCTTGGACTCCCAGTCCTGCACCCGCTTGGTTCCGGCTTGGAACCTACCTTGACTTTCAAGCCCAGCTCCGGCTTGGAGCAGTCCGTAAGGGACTCAACTTATGTTTAATTAATTAACCTGTTTTCCTTTCCTGTACAGCTTTGGGACTACCCCAACGCTTAATAAAATTACCATTTTCTTGAATCTGCCTCCTGGTCGTTGCACTTGGGTTCGTCCCGTATCAGGATCGTAACATTAAAGATGTAAAAAGATGTTTTAATTTATATTCATGCATTATAAGCAGCAGTTAATACTTTTTATTATCTCCATGTGCCAAATCTTGCCATCCCCTAGCTTCTTGGTTGAGTTGGTGACAATCGTAGGCCTATATATAAAAAAGTTGTTTTGACACATATTTTATTCCTCTGTGCCCTCATAATAAACGCCCACTATATCTATAAACGCTGATCTAAAATGAGATTAAATTGCAAAAACGTTTATATCGCAGATCAGATTCAGGCAACAAGGATTATTTGATGCAGCCAGCTTCACTCTCGATCCGAGACGAGTGATTCTGAACGAGAGCGAGCACGCGAATACGTGAAGGAGGCCGCCAAGTGATGAGGTGCAGCTAGCTAGGATTCAAAGAGGTAGCGTAAGTAAGTTAACTTAATCGTTAGCCTGGTTAATTGAATGAAAACATTAAACGAACAAACAGCTAAAAATACAAGGATTTTTAAAGAAAACTAAATAACGTACATGACGAGTCAAATTCAGCATAATTAACTACTGAAGCTAACACTGCAGCAGCAACTGTGGATTCAGACACTACTAGGCTACTAGCATAGACATTAGCACTGCTAATAGCAACAAGACTAGCAACAAGTGGGGTAAGCAGCGTTAGACATTAGCAAGACAAAAAATGACCAGCCTCAATTGTCTTGTACGGAAGCCTTGAAGCGCAAGGTGAAATTTTTTTAGTAAGTCGTTAAAACGAGTTATCTCGTTTATTCGAGGTATTATCGCGTTTATACGGCTCGTTTATACGAGTTAACTCGTTTGTAGGGCACGTTTTTACGAGATATAACTCAGCATGAACTCTGATTTCAGTGTGTATTTTGAGTGCAATTAAAGTTGTTTTTGAGTCCGTGCGTGCTTCATTTTAATATGGGGGGGGGGGGGGGGGGGGGGGGAGCTATATATTTTTAAAATATTTGTAACACTTAAAATATAGACTAATGTTACTGAAAAACACGTTTAACTCTAGCTACGTTGTGTATTGAACGAATGATGCATCTATCCAGTTGAGATAATTAGCTGCCAACAGGTGCTGTTTATTAGGCTATATTTTATTAGAGATTAAATGCATAAACTGATATTTTACAGTGCAATTGTATCGGTAATAGGAGAGATGTTCTCATTCTCGTCAGGAGAGGGCGTTATTGTTACACGAATGTCTGAAGTACCTAGGAGATTAGATCAGCTTCATTCTGGATTCTGAGTTTGCCATACATTCAACATTTTCAAGACTGGAGTCCAGACCACATAACTGTTTTTATGCTTTGCTCTCAACTCTGATTTCAACATGCATTGTAGCCTAAGTGCAATTAAAGCTATTTTTGGGTTATTATAAAAGTGTCTGCTACTTGGTGCTTCATTTCAACATGGGGAGCGTGACAAAACTCTTTAAAATATAAAAGTTTGTCAGCTGCGTTTTTAACTGCGTTGTGTATTGGATGAATGATGCATCTAATATTAGTGAGACGGGTGCGTGAGGGTAGGACCCGAAATGCACGACTCAGAAACAGTGGTAGAAGATAGTCCCATCAGGGCTTTATTATAGGAATGTCCAATGAGCGTAGTCAAAAAACAAGCAAAGTTCATACACAGATAATCCAGCCAAAAACCAAAGTACAGTACCGAGGGAGAAGGCAGTCTCAGAATCGGTACACCATGCAAATAGTCCAGTAACCAGAGTAGCTGTCAGCGGGGCAGTAGTACAGGCAGACGGTAGGCAGGCTCGGGGTCGAAGACGTTGCAAGATTCAAGACCGGAGTCCGCTCCGCGGGGCAAAAGTACAAAGACAACAGGCAATAACTTGTGGTGCAGGCAGTGGTCAACAAAACAGAAGTCAGTAACAATGGTCAAAAAACAGGTTTGGATCGTAACAAAAAGGCAGGCTTGGAAATGATGCTCAAAAGTGCACTGAAAACAGGACTCAACAATTTTGCAAAGACATGACATGAACACTGAGCTTATATGCAGGTGTAGACAGGTGCAGACACTTAGCTAGAGAGCAGCATGTGAATGGAAATCAGGTGTGGAGGGCTGACAAGGTAACAAGATAATTAGTCATCGTTAGTAATAAACCTATCCTGACCTAGCGTTAGTAAATTAGTAAATGACATGCACAAGAAACGTAAGGTAAACATGAACACATGGTTAGAATGTTAGTATTACCCAATCCTGATCTAACGTTAGTAGATTAGTAAAATAGACACGGGAGAATGAAACAATTATGGAAGCGTGAGCGACAGCAAGAGAGAGAGAAAGCATGAACGCAAGGCTGCGGAAAAACACGAAAATGTGTATGCTAACAATGAACGGGAAACGTAACATGAATCAAACATAAAACGTGACAAGACTAGAAAATAAATCGTAACAATAATCAAACATGAAACGTGACATGACATGAAAATGAAACATAACAAGAATTAAACTGGCGTGACTAGACTAAACATAATCTAACTAAGACACAAATGAAACATAAAACGTGACATGACATCTAGAATCGTGACAATTAGTTGGCAACAAGTGATGGTGTTTATTGTATTTTATTAGGGATTAAGCTGCAGTCTGGTGTTTTACAGTGCAATTGTATCGGTAATAGTAATTGTATCGTCTCTCCTGACGAGAATGAGCACATCTTTCCTATTACCGATACAATTGCACTGTAAAACACCAGACTGTAGCTTAATCCCTAATGAAATACAATAAACACCATCACTTGTTGCCAACTAATATTATCTCTAGATGCATCATTCATCCAATACACAACGCAGAGTTAAAAACGCAGCCGACAAACGTGTTTTTTATAATAACCCAAAAATAGCTTTAATTGCACTTAGGCTACAATGCACGTTGAAATCAGAGTTGAGAGCGAAGCATAAGAGCAGTTATGTGGTCCGGACTCCAGTCTTGAAAATGTTGAGGAATGTATGGCAAACTCAGAATCCAGAATGAAGCTGATCTGGGGCCCTATCTTACACCCGGCGCAAAGCGGCGCTAACGCAAACGCAAGTGTCTTTGCTATCTTACACCCGGCGCTAGGTCCATAATAACGCCTAACGCTTACGCCGTTTAACTAGCATTGCGCCATTAACTAGTCTTGCGCCATCATTAGTGAACTGGGCGTGTTGGTCTTAAGATGAGGAGTGGCCACACTGTAAAATGTGATTTTGCCTGTTTGTTATTTTAACATATTATCCTATGTCAGTAGGACAAATGATTACTGAGGTTGTTATAATAACATGAAATTACGAGTTAAAAACGTCTCAACTACAAAATAAATGCTAAATTGAAAATCCATGTCCAACTGAATTAGTAATAGGCTACATGTCAACTTGACTTTGGAGGACAGTGCCGGGATTAAAACGCCTGCGTCATCACGTTTTTGTGACTTGAAATGCATTATGGGTATAGCTGCGGGTCCTTAAAATGTGCTCCGTCCCTCCCATCCCCCTTTCCGACGCAACCTGGAGGCTATCGTCCACGACACAACGGAGTTTTTACTTCTAGGCTACATTTAACATCTACTTTACTCGTGAATTAAGGATGTATTGCAACGACACCACAGACGGTGATTGCCGGAGCAAATAACTATACAAATTCAAATAACTATCCTAAGCAGTTCAATCAATTAACAAATCCAAGTCAACTTAACTGAAACAAAAGGTTTACACAACTGACCATTTTAATTAAGTTGAAATAGATTTGCAAGTTCAAACGACTACCCTAAGTAGTTCAATCAATTAACAAATCCAAGTCAACTTAACTGAAACAAAAGGTTTACACAACTGACCATTTTAAGTGAGCTGAAATAGATGTGCAAGTTCAAACAACTACCCGAAGGAGTTAAATCAATTATGAAATCTAAATCAACCAAACTAACGCAGATGTTTACACAACAAGGAATATTTAATCAAGATAACAAATTATTTTTTTTCACTTAACTTAAAATTTTAAGGCAGCCCTTTCACTCATATTTTTAAGTTGAAACAACATGTTAGATTTTACAGTGCAGGATTCTTTTTGGCGTATTGCTATCTTGAGCCAGCAGAAAGCGCTTGCGCTAGAACCACCACAAACCTGGTCTAAAGCCATGTCGCAGTTGTTTACATGCTATTTTAACGGCGCATATAAGTGCGTCTACATAGGCGTGTGCACAACGCGCATACCCTCCTGTCTGTTACACACAGGGGCGTGCACAGGCATGACTAAAATATCTAGATCACAATGTGAAATATTATTATTGTGTAGGCTATATCAAAAATGCATAATAATAAAAGGTTCAATAGGTCCACATACCTTTCCCTCAGCGAAGGGAAACAATGCCACATTACATTGCTCTCAGCCCACTCCATCAACATCCAGGCGATGTGCGATGGTACGGGACAATGGCTATCCATTAAAAAGGAGCTGATAACACCTATAGCTATGAAGCCTAATGCGCGAATTGTCTTTGCACCTAATGCGTGAATTGTCATTCAATGGAAAACTCGCGCACGGCAATAGACGGACATTTAAGTTCTGAAAATGCGCTTCAGATGTCATTACAATACAGCTCTGTTTATCTATGAATACAGCCTGTAAGTAAATAGAATGGTTTGTGACTGAAAAAAGTTCAAAACCTTGTCCAGTGAATATTGCATTTATTGTTTTTCAAATAGCCTAGGCTACAGCGGATTCGCTGTAGGTTTTTTTCGATAGCCTATGGTTAAAAAACGGAGATGTCACCATGTTAACTAAATTGTAACCTTAGCTATTCTTCGTCCTTCATATTTTTTTTTAATTACAGTGACCAGGTTTCCATACTCTCACCGTTTAAAACCCAGCTGATTTCACCCGTTATTCCTTAACTGAGCAAAACGATTTTAAAGAGAACTAAGCGTCTAATTAGAAACTAAAACAAATTTGCAGCACGTTACACAATTAATTCACAATTAATTTTAATGCCATTCTCTGCACGTGAGCTGCATGTTCTCTGTTTCCACTGCTGTAAGTCGCACGTTTCACGGTCTTCCTGGGAAAGTGGATTGTTTTAAAGGATTACGCTACGAGTAAAACAGGTTGGTCACATTTCCATAAACAGGACATTATTAAACAAGGGGAAATATGCGTGAACTTATGGGTTGCGAACCTGACAGCTTTATTGTAGGCTATTTAGTGTCATCATTAAGGCAAAAATAACGGTATGTATGTTATTAATCAATATTAGCCTACTATGCAGGTAGCCTAATGAACTTTGGATGAAGCTTGAACTTCGAGAACTCCATGAGAACAGCCTCTTGGAATTGATGTTTGACACTTTCATTGCATAATCAAACGAAATTCGCTGAACAAGCAGGCTAATTTGGCGTTTTCTAAGGTGAGACTGAAGCCATTGATAGCTTATTCTCAGCTGTTGCAGGTCCTTTTAGCGAAATTTAACCGCACATATTTTGTAAAATAACAGCCCTGTCTGGAATTACCGGGAACTCATAGGCTAATGTTTAGTCCGAATAATATTCATCATACTCCATTTAGCCTATTCCTTGATCACACTAAACACGCACGAGCATGTCTGTTTCGCCATCATAAGCAATCCGCCAAGGTGAAAAAGCAGGCTTTTAAAGGGAATGGGATATGACATTTTGATTGGTTTATTGAATGTCACGCCCAAGACACACCTATAATTAATGAAGCGACTAGGTTCAGCCCAGTTGCGCCATGCGCCGTGCTTAGCGCCAAAAAAACACGCTGTTAAAATAGCAAAAGTGGACTTGGACACGCCCTAAATGGACTTAGCGCCATGCGCTTAGACTAAGCGCCAAGATAGGGCCCGTGGTCTGTTTCCTAGCACGCTAAAACTCATATTTTGATTTAAAAAGAATTTAAATATTTAAAATTCAAGTAATATTATCTCATACGTCTATTATATCAACATTCATGTCTTCATTTTTGATTACAAGTGAGTATTTACTAAAAACATGAGTAAAATTAAAGCTGCAAGCAACCTCAATAGGTATTCACATCGCGCGACCGCTAAAAACAGCAACTGCCCTCATCTTCTCAAAAATCACGATTCCTGTAAGAAGTGTCCACAAGCAATTTGGAGTGAATCTGTGTCATGGTTTATGAGTAAATGCTGTTTAAGTGTGATTTGTAGCATAAGCGTTAGCATAGCATAAATTGGAACTCAGACTGTGATACCTTGTTCTTTAAGGTATCAACACCGAACTTGGTATGGCTGGATGTTGTCATTGTTGTTTCTGTGAAGTTCCAAGGTCCTAGGCCACTGTGGAGTGGACTTGTGATTGATTCAATATGAGAATGTGAGGTCAGAATCTGATAATTCAGTCATTCTAAGTAATTTTTTATGCAATCTCTTAGCTTTGTATTGTCTATGTTTGGGCATGAAGGACTTATATGGTAGGTGGGCTTAAGAGGGACATTTACCCTACATATAGTAATTAAGTTTTGCAAGGTGTTTTTCAGAGGGATGTAACGTAAATGCTTTCCAGAGAGTTGCTACATTAAGCAATTGGCTTTTTTATTTTTGGTAACACCATGAAACCCCTGTGGCTTTTGTGTGATTTCTGTGAAATTTGACATTTTGAAATAGTGAAGTATGTGAAATTGACCACAGTCAAGTACATTAGGTAGTGCCCTATTCATTATGTTTAAACGTGTAACTGTTTCTCAACTTACCAGAAAGGTGTGATTACCTCAGTACCTACAAAATGACAAATTTCATTCTATAGTGAGTTTACAACCTTTATTTTTTACAGACCGCTGGTATCAGCAACTACTGACATTTCAAAGCAAATACCCCCCCCCCCCCCCCCCCCCCCCCCCAGTCTGTGCAGTGGAGGAACTGCCAGGAGGAAATTACATATCTGCAATAATGAGGCCCTGAGGACAGTCATAGTAAAGTACAATTATACAAAATGATAGTCATAATGATTATAATAATGATTATGATAATCATATTCAGTAACATAGCATTGTTCATGCAGTGTGTGCTCAAAACACTTTATCGGAAGAATAAACCATGTGCAGTTGAACTTCAGAAAACTTCAGAGAAGCATACCTTAGAGCAATCAGGGTATGAACCAGATGCAGCATGGGTAATTACACCTTTTCAAACTCCCTATTATGGGTTCTTTTTGTTTTATCACTTAAGCAAAAAGATGAGCATGAAACAGAAATCAGCATCAAACTTTCCTTTGATTAATGCCTTCATTTTTGATAGTGTAATAGGGATAGTAGTCTATCCTACCTGAGGACCTGGGGCCCTATCGTCATGCATGTCCCCTTCCTCATCACCCAATGCAAACCCTCTCTTTCCTCCTTCTGCACCCCTAAACTGAGCCCACTTCCAACACGCTGACCAATCTACTGCCACCCACTCCTCCATCCTTGAGGTCATACATTCAGCAAACCCGTTCAGATATTGGTCATGTGAGGAGAAACCCTCCTCACCCGCAGGTCGACTGCTGCCCCCCAGTGGCAGAGAAATGCCAATACACTTCTTCAGCGGCAATAAGACGACAGTGGGCCCTATCTTACACCCGGCGCAAAGCGGCGCTAACGCAAACGCAAGTGTCTTTGCTATCTTACACCCGGCGCTAGGTCCATAATAACGCCTAACGCTTACGCCGTTTAACTACCATGTACTCTTGCGCCATCATTAGTGAACTGGGCGTGTTGGTCTTAAGATGAGGAGTGGCCAGGATACTTTTTGGCGTATTGCTATCTTGAGCCAGCAGAAAGCGCTTGCGCTAAAACCACCACAAACCTGGTCTAAAGTCATGTCGCAGTTGTTTACATGCTATTTTAACGGCGCATATAAGTGCGTCTACATAGGCGTGTGCACAACGCGCATACCCTCCTGTCTGTTACACACAGGGGCGTGCACAGGCATGACTAAAATATCTAGATCACAATGTGAAATATTATTATTGTGTAGGCTATATAAAAAATGCATAATAATAAAAGGTTCCATAGGTCCACATACCTTTCCCTCAGCGAAGGGAAACAATGCCACATTACATTGCTCTCAGCCCACTCCACCAACATCCAGGCGATGTGCGATGGTACGGGACAATGGCTATCCATTAAAAAGGAGCTGATAACACCTATAGCTATCAAGCCTAATGCGCGAATTGTCTTTGCACCTAATGCGTGAATTGTCATTCAATGGAAAACTCGCGCACGGCAATAGACGGACATTTAAGTTCTGAAAATGCGCTTCAGATGTCATTACAATACAGCTCTGTTTATCTATGAATACAGCCTGTAAGTAAATAGAATGGTTTGTGACTGAAAAAAGTTCAAAACATTGTCCAGTGAATATTGCATTTATTGTTTTTCAAATAGCCTAGGCTACAGCGGATTCGCTGTGCATAAGGTTTTTTTCGATAGCCTATGGTTAAAAAACGGAGATGTCACCATGTTAACTAAATTGTAACCTTAGCTATTCTTCGTCCTTCATATTTTTTTTAATTACAGTGACCAGGTTTCCATACTCTCACCGTTTAAAACCCAGCTGATTTCACCCGTTATTCCTTAACTGAACAAAACAATTTTAAAGAGAACTAAGCATCTAATTAGAAACTAAAACAAATTTGCAGCACGTTACACAATTAATTCACAATTAATTTTAATGCCATTCTCTGCACGTGAGCTGCATGTTCTCTGTTTCCCCTGCTGTAAGTCGCACGTTTCACGGTCTTCCTGGGAAAGTGGATTGTTTTAAAGGATTACGCTACGAGTAAAACAGGTTGGTCACATTTCCATAAACAGGACATTATTAAACAAGGGGAAATATGCCTGAACTTATGGGTTGCGAACCTGACAGCTTTATTGTAGGCTATTTAGTGTCATCATTAAGGCAAAATAACGGTATGTATGTTATTAATCAATATTAGCCTACTATGCAGGTAGCCTAATGAACTTTGGATGAAGCTTGAACTTCGAGAACTCCATGAGAACAGCCTCTTGGAATTGATGTTTGACACTTTCATTGCATAATCAAATGAAATTCGCTGAACAAGCAGGCTAATTTGGCGTTTTCTAAGGTGAGACTTAAGCCATTGATAGCTTATTCTCAGCTGTTGCAGGTCCTTTTAACGAAATTTAACCGCACATATTTTGTAAAATAACAGCCCTGTCTGGAATTACCGGGAACTCATAGGCTAATGGTTAGTCCGAATAATATTGATCATACTCCATTTAGCCTATTCCTTGATCACACTAAACACGCACGAGCATGTCTGTTTCGCCATCATAAGCATGGCGCCAAAAAAACACGCCCAGGGCCCTATCTTGGCGATCTTGGCGCTTAGTCTAAGCGCATGGCGCTAAGTCCACTTTTGCTATTTTAACGGCGTGTTTTTTTGGCGCTAAGCATGGCGCATGGCGCAACTGGGCTGAACCTAGTCGCTTCATTAATTATAGGTGTGTCTTGGGCGTGACATTCAATAAACCAATCAAAATGTCATATCCCATTCCCTTTAAAAGCCTGCTTTTCCACCTTGGCGGATTGCTTATGACGGCGAAACAGACATGCTCGTGCGTGTTTAGTGTGATCAAGGAATAGGCTAAATGGAGTATGATCAATATTATTCGGACTAACCATTAGCCTATGAGTTCCCGGTAATTCCAGACAGGGCTGTTATTTTACAAAATATGTGCGGTTAAATTTCGTTAAAAGGACCTGCAACAGCTGAGAATAAGCTATCAATGGCTTCAGTCTCACCTTAGAAAACGCCAAATTAGCCTGCTTGTTCAGCGAATTTCGTTTGATTATGCAATGAAAGTGTCAAACATCAATTCCAAGAGGCTGTTCTCAAAAGTTCATTAGGCTACCTGCATAGTAGGCTAATATTGATTAATAACATACATACCGTTATTTTGCCTTAATGATGACACTAAATAGCCATAAAATAAAGCTGTCAGGTTCGCAACCCATAAGTTCACGCATATTTCCCCTTGTTTAATAATGTCCTGTTTATGGAAATGTGACCAACCTGTTTTACTCGTAGCGTAATCCTTTAAAACAATCCACTTTCCCAGGAAGACCGTTAAACGTGCAGAGAATGGCATTAAAATTAATTGTGAATTAATTGTGTAACGTGCTGCAAATTTGTTTTAGTTTCTAATTAGACGCTTAGTTCTCTTTAAAATCGTTTTGTTCAGTTAAGGAATAACGGGTGAAATCAGCTGGGTTTTAAACGGTGAGAGTATGGAAACCTGGTCACTGTAATTTAAAAAAATATGAAGGACGAAGAATAGCTAAGGTTACAATTTAGTTAACATGGTGACATCTCCGTTTTTTAACCATAGGCTATCGAGAAAAACCTTATGCACAGCGAATTCGCTGTAGCCTAGGCTATTTGAAAAACAATAAATGCAATATTCACTGGACAAGGTTTTGAACTTTTTTCAGTCACAAACCATTCTATTTACTTACAGGCTGTATTCATAGATAAACATAGCTGTATTGTAATGACATCTGAAGCGCATTTTCAGAACTTAAATGTCCGTCTATTGCCGTGCGCGAGTTTTCCATTGAATGACAATTCACGCATTAGGTGCAAAGACAATTCGCGCATTAGGCTTGATAGCTATAGGTGTTATCAGCTCCTTTTTAATGGATAGCCATTGTCCCGTACCATCGCACATCGCCTGGATGTTGATGGAGTGGGCTGAGAGCAATGTAATGTGGCATTGTTTCCCTTCGCTGAGGGAAAGGTATGTGGACCTATGGAACCTTTTATTATTATGCATTTTTGATATAGCCTACACAATAATAATATTTCACATTGTGATCTAGATATTTTAGTCATGCCTGTGCACGTCCCTGTGTGTAACAGACAGGAGGGTATGCGCGTTGTGCACACGCCTATGTAGACGCACTTATATGCGCCGTTAAAATAGCATGTAAACAACTGCGACATGACTTTAGACCAGGTTTGTGGTGGTTCTAGCGCAAGCGCTTTCTGCTGGCTCAAGATAGCAATACGCCAAAAAGAATCCTGACCACTCCTCATGTTAAGACCAACACGCCCAGTTCACTAATGATGGCGCAAGACTAGTTAATGGCGCAATGCTAGTTTGACGGCGTAAGCGTTAGGCGTAATTATGGACCTAGCGCCGGGTGTAAGATAGCAAAGACACTTGCGTTTGCGTTAGCGCCGCTTTGCGCCGGGTGTAAGATAGGGCCCCACATGGTTCAGTCAATACAGTGGCTGCTAGAATGGTTCATTGCAATGGCATAAAACATGATAAGCAAGGCTTTTGCTGCACGTTTATACTTGCTCCATGATGATTGAAATTGAGACCCACAATAGCTCACAAGCGGAGTGTCTCTCTATTAGTGATGTAGAAGCAAATAACATTATAATGCAACAGTCTCTTTTTGATGATGGCCCCATGACTGAGGGAACCACAGTGAATGACTTGAAATCTAAGATGAACTTTTTAAACAAAAAAGAAATACGCTTGAAATGGCATTCCATCACACTTTCGGAGTACTGGAAATCCAAACAGATCCCACGGGGTCTGAGGATCCACATGAAACCTACATTTGGAAGGAATGACCCTATTTTTGTCAAAAAGTGGGAGCAAGTTTTAAACAAGTGTTCTATGGACTTGACCTTATTGATAATTGAACAAACAAAACAAGAGGCTGAATTGATTAAAACAGAGGTGCAACAAGTTAAAGACAAATTAATTAATGATCTAAAACCTGGTGACTTTACAATATGGGAACAGAAATTGAAGGAGGACATTTTAGTTTTTGAAAGGGAACTCAAAACTTTTAAAATTAAAAAATTTGAGAGAGATGCCGATGATTATAAGAGAGGATTTGTGTATAGTTGGAACAAAACGGAAATGGGTGGTGGACGGAGAAAAGAAAGACCCTCTAGACGGGACTGTCCAAATTACAGCTCCGACTCTCGACATGGACGGTTTAATCACTATCCTGGTAACCAAGGGGATCGCTCGTACCGCCCTACTAATACCCGATGGGGAGGTTTCAACCTCACCACCAGTGAGGAAGACTCAAGTGACTTTGCACAATCTAGCGAATCCTCTTATTCTAGAGATGAACGTTTTTTAGGGGGGTTTCGCGATCAACAACCCAACAAAGGAAGAGGAAGAGGACGAGGCGGGGGAAGAAGAGATCACAGTCCCTTCGAAATGACCACGAGAAGCCAGAGCAGGCGATAATTAACATTTCCGATTACCCTCTTACCTCTGTTCAAGAATCGGTATTGAGTAAAGGCTTATCATTTGTTCCAACTAATAGAGTCAATGCATTCAAAATTAAAGTGGACTGTTATAAGTTTTTTAGACAATTACATCTGAAGCACTTCTTTCGACACAATCAGGCTGCTATAGATCACGATCCCCTAAATAAATTTAAGAAGAAGTCTACGTTCTTTCCAACAGGGGCCCTGAATCCCACTTTGAACACCTTTAGTAAATTGGTAGAAAGGGACATTACTTCGGCTATTAAAGCCAATTGTGCTCCTAAATATTATAACATTAGCGTACTGGAAAGAAAAGCTTTAAGGGAAATGAAATCAAATCCTAAAATTATAATTAAACCATCAGATAAGGGGGGTTCTATTGTAGTACAAAATTCAACAGACTATGAGGCGGAAGCATTGAGACAATTGAACAACAGGACATTTTACCAATTATTACCCAGTAATCCTAAGGAACAATTAATAAAGGACCGCAATTGTATTCTCGACAAAGCATTGGGTAATAATAGGATCACACAGAAACAATATGGATTTCTTAAAGTTGATTTTTCATCTATTCCCGTTTTTTATTTATTACCTAAAATTCATAAAAGTTTGATAAATCCTCCTGGACGACCTATAATATCTAGTAATAACTCTATTTCCGAACCTTTAAGCCAATTTGTTGATCACTTCATTAAGGATATTGTTAAAACGTTGCCATCCCATGTAGTGGACACACGAGATGTGATTCGTTCGTTGGCCGAATTGATTATTCCAAGTGGCTCATTTTTGGTTTCGTTTGATGTGGAAAGCTTATACACCAATATACCACATGAAGGTGGGGTTGGAAGCCATGGCTTTCTTTTTTGATGCTCAGGACAATCTAGCTTCTGAACTTTTGTTAAATTTGATCAAATTTATTTTGAAATCTAACTATTTCATGTTTAACAATCAATTTTACATGCAGATTCAAGGGACGGCAATGGGTTCGTCCTTTGCGCCCAATTATGCAAATCTTTATATGGGCCATTGGGAAAAACTTTTTGTACATGATGAAAATGCCAATCCATTCTTCAAAAACCTTTTATTTTGGAAGAGGTATATAGACGATATATTACTCGTTTTTACTGGCACTGAAAACGAGTTGTTTTCATTTAAAGACTACATAAATAATATATATCCATCATTGAAATTTACTATGGAATACAGTACTACTCAAATCCAATTTCTTGACCTTTCTATTAGAGTTAATGATGGAAGAGTACAAACTACAATTTTCCGCAAGGCCACGGACAGAAATACTATTTTACACGCGCATAGTTTCCATCCACAACATATGATTGAAAATATACCATACGGTCAATTTTTACGTTTAAAACGAATATGTAGTGACGAAACGGACTATGAGTCAAAAGTACAGGATATGCGACAACGTTTTTTATATCGGGGATACAAGAGCAGGACAATTGACAAGTCCTTTAGTAGAACTTTACAAAGGGATAGGAAGGACCTTTTGGCCCCCTCTACCATAATTGATGGGATTCAGGAGGATAGAGTTACATTTGTGTCGGAATATAATAATATATCGCCCACAATTAAAAATATAATTTTAAAGCATTGGAATATTCTGCATTGTGATCCTCAACTCAGTTCATTAGTGTTCTCTCGCCCCAGATTTTGTTATAAGAGAAGTAATAACCTTAGAGATCACTTGGTGACATCAATGTATAAATCCCCAAGTATGGGTTCTAATTGGCTGAGTAAAGAGGTACAAGGTAATTATCGTTGTGGTAAATGCACTCATTGTTCTAATACTGTTGACACAAAAAAATTCCATCATCCGCGTACTGGTCAGGAATATACTATTGGGGGTTTTATTAACTGTAACTCTACACATGTTATTTATATGCTAAAATGCCCTTGTGGAATGATTTACATTGGACAGACTAAACGTAATTTGAAGCTTCGCATAGCCGAGCACAAAGCGGCTATACGAAACGGTAATTTGGATTATGCCATTGCCAGACATTACAAAGCCCGAGACCATGGATCTGCAGCAAGTCTGAAATTTGTTGGTTTAGAAAAAGTTTTACCCTCACCAAGAGGAGGTAACATAATAAAACAGTTACTACAGAGAGAATCATTTTGGATATTCACATTGGACTCAATGGAACCAAATGGATTGAATGAATCTCTAGATTTGAGTTCTCATCTTTGAACTGAGTCAACTATTTGGGGCTTTGTATATGTCCAATTTTTATGTCTGCTATTCCTTGGTATTGTAGGCTAGTGATGTACTATTAAACTTATTGAATTAAGATGTGGTGAAAAATTGCACAAGCTGACTATTTTTTGGCATGTTTAAAGTTATCATCATTACCATTTTTTTTGTTTTCCTTCCTGTGTTGTATAAAAGTTACGTTGTATCCCTTTATGGATAGCTCATGTTTAGCTGGTCTGTCAGGTGTCCATTTCCTATAAGATTGGGGGTCATTCTTCTTTGATGATTGATTATCACAAGGTGTGACTTGTTGTAACTATTATTGTGCATGATGATAGTCTACTTGATATAAAGTGTTAATTGCTTCCTGATGTAACCATTATTGATGAGTGTTAATTGATGTTTTGTTTTCTATTGTGAATGACTAACTTAATTGATATTGTGAATGATTAACTTAATTGATATTGTAAATGATTAACTTAATTGATATTGTGAATGATTAACTTAATTGATATGATGTGTTAATTGTTTCTATAACGTGATATAAGTCACCTGTGTTCAAGCTCATTTCACAAACGAACCTGACGAAGACACGCCGAAACGCGCGTTGTTCGTTCCACTTGTTAATAAACCTTTTTTTTTGCATCTATATACTTTTTGCCTCTGAAGGTCAGTCTTTTAACTTTTTCGTTTGAGTGTGCGGATTGAACATTGGAGCTGGGTATTGCAGATTTTCGCCCTGGTTTTTTCTTTCTTTTTTCATGATAAGCATGTAGTTTATATTATTCTACTGTTCAACGGACAATAAAAGTGTATGTTTATCTTTATTTTTTTGTAAATAACATTTTTGTCAGGTGGGCTTAAAGGGGCGAAAAAAATCAAATGGTCTGGAGTGGATATAAAATGATCAAATTTTACATTTCATATAAATCTATAGATGTTCTCCCGAATCCACTGTTTTTTAATAGTCTTATATGAAAAATAAGATATTCTGTCTTTTATCCATAAAATCAGTGATGTTCCCTATAAGCCAGGGGTGGGGAAACTTATCCAAAAAGGGCGGAACATAATACTTTTATTGCACTTTAACATTTTGAATGAACAGAATAATGCTCATATTTTCACATTTTCTAACCCTAACCCTTGAGGGAGGTAATAGGAGTGCTTTATTTGATATAGAACACCAGAGAAAGTCCAATAAAGTGAGTTTTCATTTGTAAACAGCCATCAAAATCGTCATTCTCAATGATTCTTGTTTAGTAATCGTGGAAAGCCAATATTGATATCATGATTAAAATTAGATTAATTGTGCAGTAGCAGCCCTACTATTAGGTAGGCTATTAGGTATCAGAGGGGTATTACCCCAAATCCCCTGCGAAATCGTGATGTTTCTGTTTCTAACCAATCATAGAGGACTTGAAGTCATTGCCAAGGGTGCGTCCCAATATTCTTCACTCCCCAACTCCCCACCTCCACTCCCCCACTACCACTCCTCTCCTACCTGAAAATATACAAAACTGCCTGAATGTTTTCAGTACAAGTATTTACAGTTGTGTTAAAAAAAAATGGCAGTACAACATCAGTAACCTGATGAACCACTGTTATTAGTAGTAGTGGTATTTCTGCATGGCAAATAATTTACTTGTAGATGTAGTAGTGTAATAGAAAAACAACAGACCCAACTGTCATGACATGCACGCTGCTTGTTCTGAGTAATTGACTCATTTATTGAAAGGGGCGTGTTCAAAATAATAGCAGTGTGGAGTTTAATTAGAGAATTCATTCATTCTGTGAAAAAACAGGTGTCATGTCATACTTGAAGAGATTATGTTGCCGTATGCCGAAGAGGAAATGCACACAAGTAAGCGAGCAACATCTTGGTTCCAGACAAAAAGGATTGAGGTAATGGAGTGGCCAGCTCAATCCCCCGACCTCAACCCCATTGAAAACTTGTGGGGTGACATTAAAAATGCAGTTTCTGAAGCAAAACCCAAAAATTCACAGGAACTGTGGAATGTAGTTTGTTCATCCTGGGCTGAAATACCTGTTTCTAGGTGCCAGAAGTTGGTTGACTCGATGCAACGCAGATGCGCAGCAGTTATCAAAAACAATGGTTATGCAACTAAATATTACTTCAGTAATTTAAAGTGAAGTTAAATCTTGAAAAATGTCTTCAGTTTATACAATGTTTGAGTTTGAAGAGAAAAATGTTGACACTGCTATTTTTTTGAACAGATTAATATTCCTTTTCTTTGCTTCCTGTAAAAGAATAACGCAGACTTGATAAAATTTGTTAATGCTTTGATTTGGGATTGAATGTGTAATGTTTCCACTACATTTGAAATATGGAACTAAAAGCTATTAAAAAATATTTGCACTTTATTCACTTTTTTTAACGCACTGCTATTTATTTGAACACAACTGTATGTCCATGACGTTTGTATAATGCACAATACATGCGGCTCTATCTAACACTGAGCTTGAGGAAACGGAAGCATTTATACTTACTCATTAACATGCATCAATTTTACATCAACAGCACACATTGGGTTAAACTGCATGTTCCAAGACTGATTCAGACTACGCCAACGTGTGTAAACTTTGGCTTTGATTAAAACAGGTGCGCAACAAGGGCAGATCCATTTCTGAATCCCCTGCCAACGCCTGCCCTTAAATATTGCCCAACTTTTTATTTGATCTGACATCTCTGATAAGGACATGGGCTACTGCAGCACGCCTCTGCTGACTGAAAATGTTTTTATTGAGGTTTGATATGGGCGTAAAGCAGAACTTTTTTAGAAACTTAAGTCAGAATAATTGGTTAAACTAAACTAGCATACACACTGGCCTCCCAGGCCTGGAGCTTTGCACGTCTGTATTAGTGTTAGCATATACGTGTTAGGAGCGGAACATTTTAGGATTTTTTATGCACGATAACTGATAACAAGTCCCGCTTAAAGGCGTCGCAGAGCATTTTCTCCAGCTTTACATCACACAGAACACCAAGACAGGAATAAGTGATTAAGCACACTACAGCTATCCCATCTCCATTCCAATCATTATCAGGCTTTAGTGGACTGATAGGCTACACACATTATTTGATGGATGATTTATTTTGCTATTCTGGGAAACAAAGTTGAACATACAGCATATTTGTGACACTTGTCAAAAGTGTTGTGCGACAAAGGATGAATTAGCTTTATGGGTTAGAAGAGGCAGCTATCATTACAGGTCACATGTCACCGTGATGTAGTAGGGAGCTAGAAGCACAAGATGGAGTTCCAGGAGCGCCCATGTGTCAGTGTTTTAAAAATATGTATTGGTCCGATATATCATGCGCTCTTCGATATGGTCCATACATGCAAATATTGACCAGACTTATCAGTCGTCTGATATATCGGCTGGGCTCCAGTCATACCAGATTTCCATGCTCTCTCCCGGGAACAAAAACTTCACTGTATTCTTGGAGAGGAAGATAAATCGGCCATCCATGCAGGTAAATGTAACATGTAAAGTTTCTCAAGATCAAAGGCTTTATTTGCAAAATAGATTTCCCCTTAAATGCATGGCCTATATCAGGGACTATTCCATCTATGTATCAATATAGTGAACAGTAGTGTGCATTTGTGTGTAGCCTATTTTATATTATAGAGTTATGGAGAGCTTGGGAATGTTTAGGTCAAGGGTTAGTCTTTGATTTTGGATGATCCAAATATTTTCAATAGTGGGATGTAACCGTAGACTGTAGAAGAAATACGGACCATGTGACTGTGATGTCACTGATGGACTTTGCATGGGCTTGTGAAAAATGTTTTGAAGCTGTGGAAGTGCAATTTTGCGCTGCAATGTTGCCATGTCCAAAAATTGGAGCCAGAGGCCAATTTAACACATCCCGTGCTGTCTTCTCTTGAGTGAGCTATCTTGTGACGTAATTTGCTACGTGCAGCAAGCAAACTTAACAGGTGCTCTGCAAGGGAGGATAGATGAGAAACAAAACAAAATGGAACTGAATGGCCCTCGCAACCGATATAGGAATTCTACCTTATAGAGTTGAAACTTGACCTCCCATTTGCGTGGAGCATTGCATTATGAGGGTACTGAGGTAATATAATTAGCCTACTAAGTATATTTATATAATTACTCCCTCCCCTTAAATTGGAACCGAATCCCACTTGGTGTGGCTGCCATATTTCATCCTGGCATTTTTTGGATTCCCTCTTGAAGCAAGGGAAGGGAACAACGGGAAGAAAGGATAAATTCCGGATCCGAATGCAGCCAGAGACTGCGCAGTAGGGAGAAGGGTGACCCTTATATGGTCATTAAGTCTGGGCCGGGGCTGGGTTGTACACTAAGCATGTGATATCCTACACACAGTGACTAGGAAGTGCCGCAAACTGTCCCTGATTTTTATAGAAACAACACAATAGCTTAACAATTTGGCACATAGGGAGATATTGGAAGAAGAAAAAGTACCTATTGTGACTACATGTCCTTGTGGGAAAAATGCATTGTCTTTGTATTATGATTGCATTGGTACTATTGATTTACATTGAAAAAGGGGCCTGAATGACCAATAATAGACCCAACCGCACTGGCAACAGAGAGCAATGCTCTTGACTAGACTAAGAAGTGAGCTTCAACAACAAAGCCTGGTTTTGGCCCCTTGGATGTAACACTATATAGCTCTATATATTTTCAGTATAATTTTTTTTACAAAATTAATTAATGAAATCTTTGTCCATCTTTTATTGAATTGAGGATTTTTATATTGTTTTCAATATTTTATTATGATATTTAAGACAACTTCTTGGGCTAGATTTAGACTTTAGAGTAGGGCTGGGCGATATACAACATCGATAATTATCGAATGCAATAACGGCCGTTGCCACCGTGTGGGGCGCCTTTCTTTTCGTCTTTTTTTCTTTAAGTATTGGGATGGCAGGTATGCCATCCGCCAAGTTACGGCTTGGTGGCGCATGCCCCATACCTATACCTAACCTATACAGCACCGAGAGTTTGGCACTTTTCAGGGTTTCCTACGGAAATAACCACAATGACCATAGACTCTCAGCCCTTAAAAACATTAACTTCTGTATGTTCTGACCTCATGTAACCACACAGCATTCAAATACAACTTCACACATCCACACAATAAAGCCCCAAACTTGGGTTATTTTGCCATTTTTCTCCTTCCTCTTCCGCTTCTTCTTCTTCTTCCCATTTTTCCTGCCAAACTGCCTGCCTCCGTCGCGATGTTATCCAATGGGGAGAAGTATTCTTTGAGGGTATGGTCCGTATACCTGCTCATCAAGCTTATCGCCCAATAAAAACGCTTCATACTAATGGTTTTTAATGTTAATACAGCTAATGGCTTCATGCTTTCCAAGAAGTTACTGTGGCCTAATGGATAGAGGCATAGATCTCACACAGATTGTGGGTTCGAGCCCAGCAGGGCACATGTTTATTTTCCACAAAAACAATGTGCAACTGTTAAGTACTTTTCATTTATTAGACTGTTATTATTTTCACATTAACACATTAACGTATTTTTATTGCAAAGGCAAAAGAGGTTTCCAATATTAACTGTTCAATGTTTCGCTGACACTTGACGCTCGCACTTGTCTGGTTTGGGGAGGGTGTTACGCTCTACTCTTGCGGTCATGACTGACTCTGGAAACCAAACCTCAATGTACCCTTGCCTCGGCCAACATTTCTTTATTCATTCATTTCTTCACTTCAGCTCTGTTCACTTTATCCTTTTCACACATAAAACAATGTCACCAAAAAATTAACTACTCGGAAAATTAAGAATTTACGATAATTGCCTACATTAAGAATTGATTGACAAAAATCTCATGAGGCCATGGCCCATGTGAAACTGTTAGATGCAAACATCACTTTATCCTTACATAATTTGAACATAATTTATACGTGGATTATGAACATAATGAACATAATCTATATGTATATTGTATTGATTGTAATGGATATTTTGTCTATTTCTTTGGCTCAGTGTAACCTCTGCGTCAGACCCTGAAGCTGGACCAGCCACATCACCTGCTCCCTCTGTCCCCACTGCAGCACATCCTCCACACATCCGCACACCCTGCACACATCCGCACACCCTGCACACTTCCTCCACACAGCCACCACTGAATTTAGGGATGGGTGATACCATCATTTAAATTCCCCACTGCTGATCTCTTTACCTTTTTAACAACACAGCAAACTGAACTAGAATTTTTTATGTTTTGTTTGGATTGGTGCTTTTCTGTCTTTTTTCCCTTATTCTGATGTTTAATTCTCTCCCAGTTTGTGAAACCTCAGTTTGGTGGGACACTGTGCTGCTGCAAAGCTGAGGAAGTCAGCTCAGGTTTGTTGGAGCACACATGATTTGATTACACGGTTTTGTATTAAATGCTATTCATCTTTGTATCATAATGAATATTAAAGAAATTAAGCCATGGTGAACAATTAATCCAAATAACTGCAGTCTTTTGTGTGACTTTTCTTACCCCGAGCACGTTTCCACCACTGCCACCACCACACCTGGTTCAACCACACACCTATGTGTCAGTGCCAACCTCTCTTGCACACCAGCCTCGGTCTAGTCCTGCAAAACTTATCCAGACCATCTTTCTCCCTACCCCCCTCCTGTATGGCCTCTGTGAGGACCAAATCATTGACCTCTGCCACTTCCAGTTCTGTAAGTTTATCTTTATTCTCCTTTCAAGCAGCTGTAAGATGTAAAACCTGGATTATTTTTCAACTGATATAGATTGTGCGAGCGAGTGTGCGAGAGCAAATGTGAGTGAGTGTGAGTGAGCGTGCATGCGTTTCACACTGCCTGTGTGTGCCCTATACTGTGTAAGATTCTTAAAATTATAAGATTCACTCAGACACTGATAGATCAGTCTTGCCGCTGTCCAAATGGTATCAGCCAACTTATCATAAGTACAATATGGGTTATAAGTGCAAATGGTAGCTCATTGTCGGGAGGAAGACATCAAGACCTATTCCAACCAAGGAGACTAGATTAACAACACAATAGACTGATTCCTGGCCTCAAGATCAGGAACATCAAGCCCTTTATTGTATAGCAGACTATTTTAGAGAGGTGACAGATGGCTGCTTAACTCAAGCACACCACCTTTAAATATGCAGTTCTGTTTCCCGCCTTAGAAAACAAAGCCAGAAAATGGTATTTAGAGTCATACATTTCACAGAACAGAATTCTGATTGACTTCGCTGAATCCAGAGTGCATTGCTGTATCTCTGACAACTGCTGTTACGAAGAATAAACTTTGTCATTTTCAACGAACATTGGAGCCGTTACTCTTAGCCATTTTTCTTACGACGGTATGTGCTGCTGCTGCTCCTGCACCTACTCCCACCAGGACTGTGATTACTCCCAGTGCTGCCCTGCCTGCAGTTGCTGCTCCAGGTGATCCTCCAGCTCCATCCCATCTCTTGGCCTCTGGAAGCGATCCATTTTGGTTGCCCTCAAAAACGAGGGGAGGCATCACTCTGCAAGACCAGGAATGGATTACATCCACACTGTGGGAAAACCAGAAGCTGCGAAGTGACCTGAAGCTGTGGTACGAACCACCCGCCCCAGCTCTGATCTACAACAACCAGGCTCCCACACCACCAGAACGCTTTTTCAACCACAGGCTCCTGGTGTGGATGCCCTACCACCAGTGGAAGGTCATGTTACTCTGTCCAGAATGTGGCCAGCAGCTAACTGGGTGTGGTATTCATAGGAGGGTGCAGCAGGTCCTGGACATTGACCAGTGCTACCTTATGATTACACTCAGGTGCACTAACTGCAGAGTAGCCCACCTGTCATCCAGTAAGAACATAACTGCACACTCAACTACAAACACTCATTGTGTCTCATCAGCAACCACAATTTAATGTTTTTGCTCGCTAGTCAATTATGTTTTCTGCTGTATGGCCAAGTGTCCTTATGGCAGCAGTGATAAATTAAAAAATATATATTAAACAAAGCTGTCTACTACATGAAAAACAGGATCAGAGACTCAAGTCCGACTTTTCATTGGTTATGTTTTCAGTGTATTTTATTGTACAATGTATTATATGTTCTAACTCGCGTAAAAATGCTTAAATATAGGAATTGTATAAAAGTAGTTTAATAGATGTTTATCAAACCAATAAAATAGTACTTAATATCCCCAGACTTTTATTTTATTTTTTCTTTTCCACCCAATCCCCTTGAACAAAAGGGCATTGAAGCCTGAAGGTTTGCAACTGATTTGAAGATACCTTTGACTTGTCCACAGTGAGGTCTCCCGTCTCTGCTAAATGCCTGTAATGTAATGTAATGCATGCTGGGACCCAAAGCCCTGTAACCTGTGCGGAGAGAGTGGGCATTTCTTTCATGACTGCCCACTCTCATACGCAAACAGGGCTAGGAACACTGCACCTCCTCCACCATCTACTGCCCCCCCCCGGCCCACCTACCCCTACCCCAGCACCCAGAACCAGAACACCTGCCACAACCCCCCCACAGCCTGAAACAACCACTCCCTCACAATACACTGCACAAGGCCCCTCAAGCACTATTTACATTGGATCTCCCCTACACACAGACCCCTCTGAAGCTCCGCTACCTACACAGACAGTCACTACCGTTAAAGCGGAGTCTGACTCTGACACCCCCATCACGGTGGAGGAGTCAGACTCCTCTAGCGCAGATATAGATTCTGATATTTCCACAACATGGCAACTGGCAAATAGGAAAAGAAAGGGAAAGCACAACAAAACAAACAGAACAGAACCACCCAGTCGACCCCCAAACCCAGCAATAGTTCGCCATCATAAGCAACCAATTCACAAGATACAGCAGGAAAACACTAACATTCGTAACATCAGCCCACCCACAGTCAGGCCAGAACCCCCACCTCGCCCTAGTAAGCCATCTCCACCACCACTCCTCCATCAAAGAGGAACCCTCTCAAGACCCATCACTTTTCAAAACAGGCCCACTAATGACCGGCCACTTCCTGGCCCCGACCCCACACCCAACAAGAGCATCCAGCAGCCCCCCTCTCAGGGACCCTCCGAAGCAAAGGGGGACCCTGGGGCAAAGCCATCATGTCCCACCTCTCCAGGACGGAACCCACCAGGCAGTATGGGGGGGGAGACCTATGGGCGGACCGAGTCAGGGGGTGAGTAGGCGCCTTAATAACCAGGACACTGTTATGTAACGCCTCAATAAAATCTACAGGGACATTGCCAATAACAAACCCGGTTCAAACAACACAAACATACAATAACCATTTTCATGACATTTACACTCACTATCTCAAACACACGCAGTATTAAGGAACCCAATAAATGACACTCAGTTTTCTCCACTCTACAGCAAACCCCCTCGGATGTCATCCTTCTCCATGCCTCTGTGCTCCATGCCTCGCTCCTGGAGGCCCAACCACCGCAGACGCTGTCCGGCTAACCTGGTCTACCCACCGCTGTCCTCTCATAAGGAACTCTCAGTGGTGGGTGGACTATGGAACTGCCGGTCAGCCGTCCAGAAAGCTGACTTCATCACTGCATATGCCAAGTTGAAGTCCCTCCACTTCCTGGCTCTCACTGAGACCTGGATCACTCCAGATAACACAGCCACTCCAGCTGCTCTGTCTGCTGGCTACTCCTTCTCCCACACCCCCAGGGCCTCAGGCAGAGGCGGGGGTACTGGTTTGCTCATTTCCACGTCCTGGAAATTCTCTATTCCCACTGTACCCTGCCTGAATATCTCCTCCTTTGAGTTTCATGCAGTCACTGTAACTCACCCATCTGCACTTAACATTGTTGTTCTCTATCGCCCCCCAGGTCCGCTCAGCGCTTTCCTGGATGAACTGGACACACTCCTGAGCTCCTTCCCTGAGGATGGTACCCCAGTAATCCTACTGGGAGACTTCAACCTCCAACCAGACAGCGCCCAGCTATCCAGTGTCACCTCACTCCTCCAGTCCTTTGCCCTCACTCAGTCCCCATCACCTGCCACCCACAATGGTGGTAACCAACTGGACCTTGTACTCACCAGGAGTTGCGCCACATCTGAACTCACGGTGACCCCCCTCCACGTATCGGACCATTTCTTTATCTCATTTTCTCTCTCCTGCCCACTCTCCCTCAAATCCGCTAACAACCCACCCGCTGTTATGTTCAGGAGAAATCTCCGCACCCTCTCTCACACCTCTCTCACTACTTCTGCTCTCTCTGCACTTCCTCCTCCTGCTACCTTTGCCAAAATGCCCATTGATGTCGCCACCTCTGTGTTTAACTCATGCCTCTCTCAGTCTCTCAACAAACTATGCCCTCTTGTCTCCAAACCAGCCCGACTATCACCCCCTTCCCCGTGGCTGACGGATTCTCTCAGATCCAGCAGAACCATGCTACGAGCCGCTGAGAGAAAGTGGAGGAAATCCAGATCCCCAGATGACCTGGCCTCCTACCACACTCTGCTGGCAGCCTTCACAGCTGCAACTACATCAGCTAAAACTTCATTTTTCCAGTCGAAAATTGATACATGTCTATCTAACCCACGTAAACTCTTTTCCACCTTCTCCTCCCTGCTCACCCCCCCTCCACCCCCTTCACCCTCCTCCCTCTCTGCAGATGACTTCCTGACCCACTTTGAGGGGAAGGTGGCTGCGATCCGGAACTCCTTCACGCATCCGGTGACACCCCACATCCCCCATACTGAACCCATCGCTACACTGTCGTCCTTCAAGACTCTGAAGGACTCCGATGTGCTCGAGCTGGTGACGCGCCAGCGCGCAACCACCTGTCCACTAGACCCCATACCTTCAGCAGTCCTCCAGTCTATATCTGCTGAGCTCCTTCCATATCTGTCCTCTGTTATTAACACCTCCCTAATCTGTGGCCATGTTCCTGCTGCCTTTAAAACTGCCCGTGTAACCCCACTCCTTAAAAAACCTAGCTTAGATCCCGCTGATGTCAGGAACTACCGTCCTGTATCTCTCTTGCCCTTCCTGTCCAAAACACTTGAACGTGCTGTCCTTAACCAACTGTCTGTTTTTCTCCACCAGAACAACCTGCTTGACCCGCATCAGTCTGGCTTCAGAACCGGCCATTCCACCGAAACTGCTCTCCTGGCTGTGACTGAGGCACTCGCCACTGCTAGAGCCTCCTCCCTCTCCTCTGTTCTGATTCTCCTTGACCTGTCTGCGGCATTCGACACGGTCAACCACAAACTCCTGATCTCCACACTCGCTGAGATGGGCATTTCTGGAACTGCCCTCTCTTGGTTTGTATCGTACCTCACTGATAGATCCTACCAAGTCTCCTGGAAGGGTTCCGTCTCTGCTCCCCGTCCCCTGTCTACAGGAGTCCCGCAGGGATCTGTACTGGGTCCTCTGCTGTTCTCTATGTATACTAAGTCTCTTGGCTCAGTAATCCATTCACATGGCTTCTCATACCATAGCTATGCTGACGATACTCAACTCTTCCTCTCTTTCCCTCCCTCTACCCCGCAGGTTAAGGAGAGGATATCTGCTTGTCTGACTGACATCTCTGAGTGGATGGCTACCCATCACCTGAAGCTCAACCTTGACAAGACAGAGCTCCTCTTCATGCCGTACAAGACCTCCCCACTACATGACCTCTCCATCACCGTTGATGGGACCGTGGTGGCTGCCTCCCGCTCTGCAAGGAACCTGGGGGTGGTCCTGGACGACCGGCTGGACTTCAAAGAGCACATCAGGGCGACGGCACGGTCCTGCAGGTTCCTCCTGTACAACATCAGGAGGATTCGACCGTACCTGACCACCTACTCCACCCAGCTTCTTGTCCAGACCATGGTCACCTCACGCCTGGACTACTGCAACTCCCTGCTCGCAAGCCTACCGGCCTGCGCCATTCTGCCTCTTCAACTCATCCAGAATGCAGCTGCCCGGCTTGTGTTCAACCTCCCGAAATTTTCCCACGTAACCCCCCTGCTGAGGTCTCTCCACTGGCTGCCAGTTGCAGCCAGGATCAGGTTCAAAGTTCTGACCCTGGCCTACACTGCAGCAAATAGGACAGGCCCCGCCTACCTGCAGGACTTAATCCAGAACTATGTTCCTGCTCGACCACTTCGCTCTTCTACAGCAGGGCGACTGGCACTTCCCCCCCTCCGTGTCAAAGGCTCTCGCTTGTCCCGACTGCGGAGTTTTTCCACATTAACACCTCAGTGGTGGAATGAACTTCCCATTCCCCTACGTTCTACTCCAACCCTGCCTGCATTCCGTCGAGGCCTGAAGACACACCTCTTCAGACTCCACCTTGACTGATATCCTCACCTAGGAATATCAGTTCCCTGTTCCCTGTGTTTTCCTGTCTGTTTATTATAGTTTATAATAGTATTTGGAATGGTTTATAATAGCAGTTTATAATGGTATTTGGAATGATTTATAATAGTATAGTTTATAATAGTATTTGGAATGGTTTATAATAGCATAGTTTATAATAGTATTTGGAATGGTTTATAATAGTATAGTTTATAATAGTATTTGGAATGAAAGTGTGGTGTTGCTGATTTGCCCACAGCTTACTGTGAACTACAGTCAACGTTCATTGCTAGGGATAGCTGCTACATTATGCAAAGGATGTGCCTTGCCTTGTCTGTTCTGTAATGATGATGATGTCTCTGTACGCACTTACTGTACGTCGCTTTGGATAAAAGCGTCTGCTAAATAAATGTAATGTAATGTAATGTAATGGAGTGCGGAATTCCTTTCCGAAAGGAATTCCTTTCCGCACTATGGATGACATCCTGAAGGAGGAGTGGAGAATGGGGGACTCTCTCTGGTCCGGCTCAAACGTCGCTCGAGCCGATGGGGTCAGCACATTGACCAAAAACCCTTTCGTAAAAATCACAGGAAATAACATAATGGAAAGTGGGCGAATCCTCGTCACAGACATTTGTGTCAGGGGTTCCCCACTTAGATTGGTCAATGTGTACGGCCCAACCAGCGTAGCCGAGAGGGTCTCCCTCCTTTCAAAACTCAGAACCATTATTCACTGCAATATGCCGGTTGTCGTGGGGGGGGATTTCAACTGTGCCCTCAGGGATGAAGACCGCAGCAGACCAAGGAAAGATCGGTCGAGCGATGAGCTGCAGTCTATCATAGAAGATTTCTCCCTCCACGATGCCGGCGGCGCCTCTCCCCCACAACACACATGGGTGAGCTCCTCTGGTGCATCCTCATCACGCATTGACATGTTCCTGCTCTCCCCAGGCCTGAGAGTGCATGCTTTTTCCACCCGGGCGGTGCACTACTCAGACCACCACATGGTGACCGTGTCCCTGGCCTGGGAGAAGTCCATAACCATTGGTAGGGGTCTCTGGAGAATGAACACCAGCCATCTCCAGGACCCCAAAGTCTCCTTCTCAAGGCGGTACCTGGAGTGGGTGAGTCTCAAACATCTTTTTGACTCCCCGGTAGAGTGGTGGGAGATGGTGAAGGAGCGGGTGCAGGGCTACTTCCGGGCAGTCGGGTGGAGGAAAGCAAAGGGAAGGAGGGTGGCGTTTGACCGCGCTAATGCTGCCCTCCAAAGACTGAGCCTCCTCCAGTCCCGAGGCCTGGAGGTAAGCAGCGAGATTGCACTCGCTAAACAGAACCTCTCCGCCCTCTATCGGGAGGAGCGGAAAAAATACACTTTCCGCTACAAAGTCCAGGGCTGGGTTGCACCGGTCATACGTAAGTTTGTGACTAAGTTTGCGCGTAAAGGGCCGTCGCGTGGTACAACGGTAAGAGCGCCGACTTTCAGTCGGTGCAGTTGTGCTGCGAGGATCGGGGTTCGCGCCCCGGTCCTGCCAGATCCGAGCATGGCCGGCGCCCTGTGGGAGCAGCAATTGGCGGCTGCTTCCGGGTGGGGGGAGGGGCTCGGAGAGAATCGCTGCACGCATAGCGGCCCTGGGCGAGCTGGATTCACGGTCAGGAGCTCGAGGAGTCGCGCCCTGTAGAGGACGTGGCGACCTCCTTCCTACTACCGGCTGACAGGGTTGTGTTGCGGTGGTTCTCTAGCGGTTGCTACACGGGGGGGAATTGAATTAGAATAGGGGTTCAATTGGCTACTAAATTGGGAGAAAATGGGGAAAAATCAGAAACAAAATTTAAAAAAGTTTGCGCGTAAAGTCTAGTTAGTTTCAAACTATCGCTTTACTAAATTTGGTTGCACCACCAATACGTAAGTAATGTCTTAGCTAGTGAAAACTAAATAATGCTTAGTTCAATACTAAGGTAAACATTGTCGCTTTATCATGACGATAACAAATCCATAACCAATCAATCAACAAGCTACAATGTAAACACGGAAATCAACTTGCATCGAGTTTAACAGGCTACGTCTATTTTGCATTCCATGGAAAAAATAGAACATTGAACAGAATTACAATGTTTGCATGTTTATGTTTTTAGGAATAAAATTCAAAATATCCTTATTTGTTTGTTTAGCCTATTTATTTATGTTACAGCCATTATGTGCTTTGAAAATATATGGAAAGTAACTTAGCCTAAGTTACGGGACTGTTCTGTTTGCCTCTCTTTTGAACTATAAAGAACTTTGTTTTCAAACTGAACGTTTTCCACGTGTCAACTATTTGTACAGTGTTTGCTGAAGAAACGGCTGAGGTAGCCAATTAGACGAACAGACGGTTACAGTTTATTTGTGTATTTTTTAAATATTTGCTTGCAACAACCGAATGGCAACAAGATTTCAAAACAACGGTTTAGTAGGAATAACGGTAAGAGCCTCCGAAACGCTCTAAACGGGCCATGTTTTCATTTTGTTTTCCGTTGGTTATGGTTATGCCACAATTTACACCTCCTTAGGGGTAGGTGTAAATATTTAGTAGCTACTAAGCTCAACGTACAAACTAGTTTGTGTGGTGCAACCCATTTTTATTTAGTAATGTGTAAACCTTAATTTAGTAAACACTTACGTTATAACTAGCCTACGTTTGAACTTACGTATAGCTGGTGCAACCGGCCCCAGGGCCTTGAGGAGGATGAGAAATGCACAAGGTACTTCTTCCGCAGGGCACGGTCAAAACCTAACAACATCTCTTCCCTTTATAACAGCAGGGGGGTGGTGGTGTCTGAAGAGGCGGAGGTCTGGGAGGTGGACAGGGAGTTCTATGCGGGTCTGTACAGCATAGGGCCCGCAGACGGGGCTCTCATGGACACCTTCCTGGGCTGCCTGGACAGACGCCTGGGGGAAGAGAGCATGGAACCAGAGTTGAGCACCGAAGAGCTCACCCGGGCCATGCGCTCCCTCAATCTGCACAAAGCTCCTGGTCCTGATGGGATCCCGGCCAAATTCTATCAGGCCTTCTGGGATCTCCTGAAGGAAGACGTGGCGGAAGTTTTCAGGGCGGCGTACAGGGAGGGGCGGTTGGGGGCCTCACTGAGGCAGAGTGCGGTTGCTCTTGTCCCCAAAAAGGGGGACCTGAAGGATCTCCGGCACTGGTGGGCGATTAACCTCCTCTCAGCCGATTATAAGATCATGGCGAAGGCGCTGATGAGGAGGTTCCAACACCTGATGACATCGGTGGTCGGCCCCAATCAAACGTGCAGTATTCCAGGGAGGTCCATTAATGACAACTTGCTCCTCGTGAGGGATGTCATAATCCGCTCCGGGGAGTGCAGGTCCCCCTTGGGCCTTCTCAGCCTAGACCAGGAGAAGGCCTTTGACAGGGTAAGTCATGTGTGCTTGGAGAGGGTGCTGGAGAGACTTAACTTTCCTAGCTCCCTCCTGCGCTGGACCAAAATGTGTTTAACTGACATCTCGGGGAGGGTGGTTGTTAACAAGCAACCATCCGCCCCCTTTGCCATTAGGTCTTGCGTCAGGCAGGGATGTCCTCTAGCATCCCTTGTGTACGTCATCTACCTTGAGCCGTTCCTCCAGGCCATCAGGGGTAACCCGGGCATCACTGGTTATCCACTGCCCGGGGCCCAGGAGGAGCGGCTTAGGGTGATGGCGTACATGGACGACATTACCATCGTCGGCACAGATAGTCATTCTATAACCGTTGCCAACAAGGTATTAGATTACTTCTGTGCAGCCATTGGCGCCCTAGTCAATAGGGACAAGAGTGAACTGTTTCTGTCTCGATATTGGAGTGAGCCACTAACCGTTTCCTTTCCTGTGCGCAGAGATAACATCAAGCTCCTGGGGGTGACCTTCCAGTCAGACGGTGAAGGAAGGCTGAGCTGGGAGGGAGCCCTCCGCCACGTCCAGGGTAAACTCCGGAGCTGGAGCGTGCGGCCTCTGACTCGGATGGGTAAGATCCTGGTCCTGAAGGCAATAGTCCTTCCCATTTTTCTCTACTTGGGGAGGGTGTTTCCCCCAGACAAGGTCACTAGTAAAAACATCACTAGAATGGCCTTTCGCTTTGCCTGGGGGAGCACCATGGAAAAACTGAAAAGAGCTACCCTCCTCAAGGAAGAGAAGAATGGGGGCAGGGGGGTCCCAGATATAGTAAACATCATTTTGGTGCAGGGTCTGGCCGCACTGGTCCAGAATACTCAGAAGGTCGAGAAGGCCTCTGGTACCTTTGCTAGGTACTATGCCACTCCCTTCTTGAGGACGATGGGCCTGTGTGCGCTGGGTCCCCCATATGTATATCGAGCCCTGAGGGACTTTGCTTTTGGGGCGGGATTGCCCAGGGCCAGGCTGACCTCGTGGAGTTACAAAATAATCATGGCACATTTAAGATCTAAACAGACCATGACACTCCCGAGGGGCAGCACGGCCCTGGACCCGTCAATAATCTGGGCAAATGTCTTAAACAAATGTTTAAATAACAAGCAAAAAGACATTGCCTGGATGTCTGCCCACATATGTCTCCCCACCAGGTCATTTATGTTTAAGCGGCACCTGGCCCTGACTGAGCGCTGCCCCCACGGATGCACTGACTCAGGACATGTTTACCATCTGTTCTGGGAGTGCGCCGTGGCCAGATGGGTCTGGGGCCTTGTTGTTTCCTCTGTCTCCCATAACAGGTTGCTGCCGAGGTCCTCCCTGACTGCTGAGAGTGTCCTCTACGGACCCCGTGGAGGCTGTAAAACACTGGAGCTCCAGCGTCAGTGGAGGATCGTTAACACCGTTAAGCAGGTCCTGTGGGAGGCGAGGAACATCAAGGTCTACCAAAAAACAACTGTAGACCTGGTCACTCTCAGGAGGAGGACATAAAACCTCCTCCAGGACGGCGTTATGGTGGACTTTGCGAAGGACAAATGTCTGGCGAGAGAGAAAAGCCAAAACTGAACATTTGCCCGCCCGACAACCCGGGAACACATTTTTCATCTTCATTTCAATGTCTTTTCAAATACCTTTTTCTGTCTTTTTTCCCCTCCGTTTGGAGAGAATTGTGAATTTTGGTATGTGATGTCTCTTATTGTGGTGTCTTGGTTGTTGTATGTTTATTTTAATGGGAAAAATTAAAAAGGGAAGGGAAAATAAAAATTCCCCCTGATAAAGTAGGTTTTAAAAAAATGTGAAATTAAGTGATGTATGGCTAATTGTGTTTAAAAGGAAATGTTTTCATTGGAAAAATTATTTAAAACCAATAAAGACAATAGTAGATAGGCAATTATTTATTTCAAGGATATTCCCTGTTTTGCACATTTACTTAAACAAAATTATTTATTTTATTCTAAAATGGGCATATTTTTAAACAACTTTTAAAGATGTTATTTCTTGAGTAAGTCATTTGGTTTAGATAAATAAGCAAAGTAGGGAATATCCTTATTTATAGAATTAAGAATTCCTCAAAAATATTCCTGTCTACTTTTGGTTACACATTGCCACCTAAAAAGGAGTCATCCAGGTACACAGTGCAATTGGCCTTGCTACATCCATAAAACACATACTGTCAGAATATTTGTAATTCTCCTTTTCAGGGTTGCCCGATGCTTAAATCTGGGTAGTTTTGGATGGCAGACCTGGCCTACCGAAACAAAAACCCAGGGATGCCAGATCGAAAAATCCCCCATTTGAGGGGAACAACTCCCAATAATCCCTGGTTTGAGGTAATTTTTAAAGAAAGAATTTTCTAAAATCTGGCAACCCTGAAAATGTATGCTTCAATGAATTCTCATTAAATAATTCAGATTACCCACGGTGCAGTTTGTGTATTATAAAATGCAGAGGAGTTTTATCAGCAGACATACCACCATGCAATCTGCTCCTGCTGAAGCTAAGCCGGTGTGGGCTTGGTTAGTACTTGAATGGGAGACCCAAGTTTCTGCTGGAAATGGTATTGGTGGGCCAGTAGGGGGCAATCTTCTCTTTGGCCCCAATGCAGTGATGGAGATACTCTGCTGTAGGAGAATGCTGTCTTTTGGATGAGAAGTTAAACTGAGGTCCTGAATGGATTCCATAAAATATTCTGAAATAGACGTATTTCAAAGACAGTCTTTAAAGATCTTTTTTATCTACTATCACACAACAATGAACGTGTATACATTTTGACTAATTGAGTGAGTACCCATAATGCATTTCATGTACTATCACACATCTGTGAATGTGTACATATTTTGATTGACATTGTTTACTCCGCTTTTTATGTACTAACACACAATGTACACCTCAACTTGCCATGTAAATGCTTTGTAAGTATATCTGTTTAAAAGCAGATTTAAAATTAAGTAACTAAAGAGTCATAAACAAGTTCAAACGAATCAGCAAACACAGGGGTTATGTTATTTCTGAGTGCCAAATGTACAGTACGTATGTTCCAATTAATCCATTCTGATTACCCACAATGCATTTCATGTATTATTGCAAACCATGAATGTAACAGTATGGTATTTTATGTATGTAGCAACGAGGCAAATTCCACTGTACACCTTTTTAGGGGACGTAACTTTATTTATCTTGCATTTCTGTGGTCTTGTCATCTTTAATCCATGTAGCAACCTCAAAAGCGTTATGACCTCTGTGGCGTGATGGCACTGTCTTTGTGTCTGGAAGGAAAACGTTATGGTTCAAACCTTGTCTGTTATCTTTATTTCGCTTGCATTTCTGTGGTCTCATCTTCTTCTGTCCACTGCAGAGCTCACAGAACAGCTAAGGAGACTGTGGCACAACAGTATTGTGTTTGTCTGTGGACACAGCACTTCAGGATTCAAACCTCACTCTTTATCTACATTTCTGTGGTCTCATTTTCTGTCCAATGGCGCACCCACCCAAACGCTAACGAGAATTCAGTTAAATTCAATAAACTTTAATTGTCTCCGTAGGGCAATTGAACTGGCAGGCACTAGCACATAGGTACATAAAGGTATAAAAAAACAACAGAAGGGACAGGCTCTTTGAATGCTTTCTCCTCTCTTTTTGCATCTTCATGATTTCACTGCAGGAAAGCCCAACAAAGAAGTGTAAGTTACAGTGGCTCAAAGGAATGGTTCTGGTTTAGCAACACCAAGGTCTGGGGTTCAATCCCCATTCAGGTTTGCACAGTTTTTGTCCATTGTGTCATTGTGCCATTTAAGTTTGTAGAGAAAGTAAAACACAAAGGAAAAGGACTCCGTGGTGCAGGAGGTTGGACGGCACTTCACGAGGGTAGAGGTTGCTGGTTCGATTCCCCGAGCGCCACACCTGAGCAATGTTGTGTGGTCCCCAAGGGTGGGGGAGTTGTATGAGTGCGGTGTGAATGAAGGGGAAGTGGCAGGTTGTGGCCCCCCCTGAAAATTCAGAGTGCAAAGCAGGGGTTATGCAACTTTTTTGGAGCACTAAAATGGCAGCTGTAAGGTGAAAAAGTTGAGAATTTGGCCAGGCCCCACTCTCCATTAGTGCATTACTACAGACAGTATCACATACAACTATAATCAAATTAGTTTGTTTTAGTTAAAACAAATTGATTTGATTGCATTGAAGTATGTAAGACTGTAAGTAGTAATACACTAATCTACACCAAATGTGGTGCATAAAAACAAAAAGAAAGCAAAACTCATACTTATACAGTTTCTCCGTCTGAGGACTTCCTGCTTCTCCTCCGCATGGTCAGCTCATCTGTTAGACGGCCACAGTGCTTCCCTGATGCATACGCCTTGGTGCTGGACAGGATTTCAGGATTTCAGGTACTGGTACACACACTGGGCTGAATGACAAATGTCTTGGGACTTAGGTCTAGCATATGAGCAACACAGAGTTCTTAGGATGGCACTGATTTCACAGGTTTTGGGACATGGATCCATCCAGGGCAGATATCAGACGGAGTAATTCCATATGAATCAGACACAGAAAGGTGGATTTCACCCACCATCAAATATTGTTCTGGAAAGTTATTTAGGAATAAGAAAGGAATAATATTAGCATCCATGAAGCCTTATTTTGTTGAGAAATGATTTGGTTTAAGGGAAATGTTGCTCATTTATTACATCCAAATATAACCTGACATAGGAATCATAGAATATTGATTTAATATCCGATTTGCACCAAAATCTTCCCTGATAATGTTTTAGACATGTGGAATCTATCTAAATTGTCAAAATACACCCAAGGACCCCCCAAACCCTACTACAATCCCACCTTTATAGACAGCATAGAATGCAAGTTCTCTATGTGGGACAGCTGTGGCTTTGATTATTGTTTCTTCATATATTTATAAATATGCAGTGAAAATGGTGAAGGTTAAATCGTCCCATGAAGTTTAATAGTGTTTGAAGTTGGCCATCTCATATCCTTGTATATCACATAGTACTACCACATTTTGACCACAAGATGGTGCCATTTCAACTATCTGTTATTCAGTATGAAATTCCAACCAGAACCACCAGGAGCACAAATTGAAAAGTTCATTGACCTCAGCGTTCTATTGGTTGAAAATGAATTGGATGCATAGCCAGTTCATTGAAAAGTGGCAGGACATTGTTGAAATGGCACCATCTTGTGGTCAAAATGTGGGAGTACTATGTTGGCAATCTAATATCATTGCATATCACATCGTACTACCACATTTTGACCACAAGGTGGTGCCATTTCACTTATGATATGGCCTGACACTTTTCAATGAACTGGCTATGCATCCAATTCATTCTCAACCAATAGAACGCTGAGGTCAATTAACTTTTCAATTTGTGCTCCCTGTGGTTCTGGTTGGAATTTCATACTGAATAACGGATAGTTGAAATGGCACCATCTTGTGGTCAAAATGTGGTAGTACTATGTGATATGCAAGGATATGAGATGGCCAACTTCAAACACGAATTAAACTTCATGGATTCAAGGGATGATTTAGTCACCATTTTCACTGCAAATTTATAAATATATGAAGAAACAATAATCAAAGCCACAGCTTGTCATGTGCTGTCCCACAAAGAGAAGTTGCATTCTATGCTGTCTATAAGGGTGGGACTGTAGTAGGGTTTGGGGGGTCCTTGGGTGTATTTTGACAATTTAGATGGATTCCTCATGTCTGAATCATTATCGGGAAAGATTTTGGTGCAAATCGGATATTGAGAACTTTATTAAATCTATATTGTATGATTCCTATAGCATGAAAAATTCTGATCTGGATGTAATCAATTGGCAACATTTCCCTTAAACCAAATCATTTTTCAACAAAATAATGCTTCAGGGACACTAATATTATTCCTTTCTTACTCCTAAAGCTCTTCTCAGAACGATCTGTGATAGTGGGTGTCATGCTCGTTCACCTTAGAGATGGAATTATCCAACGGTCTTAAGGCTTGTTGCAGCTGGTGGCCGCACTCTCAGAGGGCTTAAGTCTTGAGACCTGTAACAGGCCTAGTTCATGACATAGGATTCACAAGTGTTGAGATATGAACCAGCCCAGAGTCCTGACACCGAGGTCCTGGGACCTGAGTCTGAGACATAAAATATACATACCACCGCACCTGGGACACCGGCACACTTCAGAACGTACGGACTGGGTTTCCACACAGATAAACCGGCGCCACAATGGCTGCAGAAAAGCTGGAGTGAAAAAGAAAGGTTGAAACATGAAAACAGAGATGTTAACTATTTTCTGTATGAATTGTATGTGGTGAATGCATGTGAAAGTGTATTCAATGTGCATGTACGTAGTTGAAGATGCAATGTGCATGCAGTTGAACAACTGTTTCTGTAAGCCTCCTACCCTGGATAGTGCATTACATAGTCAAGAACAAACAATGAGCTTTCAAAAGAACTCAGTTGTGATACAGACACAAATCAAGAGATGGTTCTAAAAAAATATCAAAGTACTTAAATATCCCATGGAATACAGTCAAGACCATCATTAAGAAGTACAAAGCATAGCCAATGCCACCACCTAAATCTTGCATAGATCAGGCTGTCCATCCAAACTGGATGACTGAGCAAGAAGGAGCCTGATCAGAAAAGCCGCCATGAAGTCAATGTCAACTTTGACGGCGCTGCAGTCCTTTAGGGCAAAGACTGGTCAATGTGTGCATGTGACAACAATATCCCAAGCTCTCCACAATTCTGGCCTGTATGGCAAGGTGACAACAAGGAAGCCCTGACTAAAAAAACCAACGTTGGGGCTCATTTCAGCGGAGGCACAGAGCCAAAATAACAGTGGAGTGGCTAAAGAACAACAAAGTCAATGTCCATGAGAGGCCCAGTAGGAGCCCTGACCTAAATCCTATTGAACATCTATGGAATGACTTGAAGAATGCAGTCCATCAACGGTCACCATGCAGTTTCTCTGAGCTTGAACAGTTATGTAAAAAAGAATGGGCAAGTATTGCCCAATCTAGGCGTGCAAAGTTGGGAGAGACCTATCCAAACTGATTCATGGCTGTAATTCAAGCAAAAGGAGCTCCCACCAAGTACTGATTCAGGGGAGTGTGCACACTTCTAAAATCCAGTTATTGTAGATTTGTATTTTTAATTAATTCTCATAAAAATTTAGATTTTTTTTGAGGGATACCACTGTAAATGAAGGTGGAAAAAATATGATTTAATGTATTTTCATTTGAGGATGTAATGGAATAAAATCTCAACATTATGAAAGGATGTGTAAACTTTCTATAGCCAATATGTACTTACATATGACCACATGTACTTATAAACGATAGTTATAAAATCTGGAGAAAAAAAATCGGAAATATTTTGACATCTGGAATAACACCTGATATGACAGATACTACCTTTCACTAGCATACAGAAAACTACAAAAAGAAAACTGCAGCCAAGGCAGAAAGCTAGCTATTGCTGCTGTTAACTAAAGTGGATCATTGTAAACATCATTGCTAACCTAGTTATATAAATCTGAGGGACAGTCATAAAAAGCAAACTTATCTATCATCATGTTTAGTGAGCTAGACTGATAGTGGCTTATGAGAAAAAATTAATAAAGCATCTTGCTCCAGACAAGAAGTCCATGCAGTCAAAATAAATGTATTCATAGGTATGAAAAAACTCTACATCCATACCATTGTCACTGTAATTGTGAATTATGAGTGTTTAAATTCATTATGCAGTGTTGTATTTTACTCAAAGTAATCAGATTTTTTTCTAGGTTTAAATAATTGGACAGATAATTAGCAACAAGATACATTTATAATGGAGTATAATGTTACTTTGTAAATGGTAACCATATAAAAAGACTTGTATATATAAAGACTCTGTATATTTTGCAACGTGACAAGAAGCCATAAAACATTAACAAGTTGCATCCCTGCTTAAATGATCTTGCTAACATTTGCTGGCTTGTTCATTCAATGGTGCCTGTCTAGCTAATGTTATCTACAAAGCCAGCTAGCTATTTCATTTATCGATGCAGACTGTTTCCTGCGAGCTTGGTTAAATATATGGATATAATTAGGTATCACATACGAAGTGCTGTTTTCAAAAGTTGGAGTTAGCTGGTAGGCATTACATAGTTAACTTTGTCTTGCTACAAAATAAGTAATTACCTTTCTGTAGCACTGTACCGGGTGGAAGAATGTTTACGAGTTGCAGATGTACACCACATGGCCTTTCGACAATGGTTTATTCGGGAAATGTAGTCAAACATCTCATCGGCTTCAGCAATCGCGTCTAGTTATTGACAACAAATCCCATAAGCGCTTTAAAAAAACACAAACATTGGCTGCGTCCCAATCCAGTTTTTGCTCCACCCTCGTACACTTCACTTGCAAACTTCACTTGGGGGAATCCCTTTTGAGACGAGGGCTGAAGCTTCCCTGTCCACTGTCCCCCGTCCACTCAGACCCCTGTCTAGCCCAACTCTAACTTTTTTTTTACCGCAAAATATTTGTCCAAGTGCTGCATGCTGGCTAGATGGAAAAGTAGCCACCACCACGCGTTAGCTGAACATTTTCTTCCATCCAGCCAAAATCAGCAGCTATGCACTTATTTGCTTTTGTGGCATGTATTCAACATTTTGAGACTACTGTATTACAGCATTTTGCAGATGAAATGTGCCATTGTAAATAAAACATCATACATTTGAGTGAATGTGTGTGTGTGTGTGTGTGTGTGTGTGTGTGTGTGTGTGTGTGTGTGTGTGTGTGTTAATCACCATTAAACTCAGCATATATTTAATTTAAGCAATATCACACGAGAGGGAGGTCCTATATCGATTACATCAGCCCGGCTGTTGCGTGATAGGCACAACGCAAAGCTGGTGGACCAGCACAGTCGTGCTGATATGGAGCCCCAGTGGTGGGGGCCTGTGCCCCAGTAGTGCCTAAAGTCTAGTGACGCCCCTGAAGCCTAGTTTTTGCAAGTTGGAATGAAGAATTTATAGACTGCGCTATGCAGGCTATGCGTGAGTAACTTGGCTTTTGTTTTACGTCGTAGACGTTTTTGATCTGATTAATATACCTATTCACATTTTCTTGAAAAGATATTTGGCGGGTGTGTAGTGGACACATCCCTCTGTGATATGTTGTGGTTGTTTTAAGTTTTTCGAATCCTTCGTCCATCCCTTTAAAAATATTACATTGTATTGAATATGCAAACCTATATAGAACACGTTGTAGCCAAGCTTTGAGACGATTAGCATCCTCAGCAGAACTCTAATAATGGCATGGCCATTATTAACCAACTATATAGACTTCATCATCATCTCGACTGTCCGCCGAGTGCGCTACCTGGGAAAAGAATGGCTTAAACGGAATGGCGCTTTTCTTAAACGCTCAGTCACGGCCTTTAAGTGAAACACGAAGGTTTCTGGCATAGCAGGATAAAATGTATGCGTGCGCCAAATGTTCTCATTTGTGCCACACGTTATAAACACGTTATAGTATATTCCCCCAGGGAAAAATAAAGTGTATTCTATTTTATTCTTATAGAGCTCGGGAAGCGCTTGGGTGGTTGCTATGGCAACCGCACCGGCCGCCATGTTGGGAGTATGATATAGCGTTAGCCAAGTATAGTCTATATAATGTAGGCTTTACTAGAAAATAAAGTGTAACTTTAGCTAACTAAAAAACACGCAAAATGAAAAAAAACTGAAAAAGGAAGAGCGACAGATAAAATAGGCTACCATATTGAAAAATTGCCGGTTGATGCCAAAAAACGTTATATAGGCCTAGAAAAAATAAGCACAATCAACAATGTCGATCCATATGAACTGCCGGCTAAGCACTGGACTAGGGATTTGCTGCCTCCACTCACCTACCTTGACATAGTGAACGATCTCGTTTATGGCCTGCCTACACTATGCAGGAATTTAAGTCATTGGAAGCGCACAAACAGGTCACTAATGGCTGGGTCCAAGAGCTATCAACAAGTCGGCCAACTGTTTCAGCGAAAGTTGCTTTTCTTTACTTTGCTAGCTGTCGTTAACGTTACTTTAGCCTACTCAACTATTGACGCATACCAACAACATAGGTGTCAACCCATACAGTTTTCCCGTATAAAACACGGTTTTTCAAAGGTATACGGGCGTTTAAGGTTATGATACGGGAAATCTACTCTAATACGTTTTTTTCCCCAAAGGTTTTCCAACATAATTAATTCAATCGCAGCAATCACATTTTCTTTCTCCTTTTCTTTAGGGTCAGTAATGTGAGGTGTCTCTGTGACTGTTCAACTGTTTTAAAATGAGCACCTTGCTGAATTTGTAGCCTATGTAGCTACACAGTCATTATTATGTGAGAAGCTAAATAGCCAGGAACATAACCTATTAAATAAACTTGAATCAGACAAATAACTGGTGGCTAGTGATTTTAATATAGGAATAGATAGATAATGTTCTATACGGTTTTTGGTGAATTTATACAGTTTTGTCCTATGCAAGTTGTTTCCATCACGTCTCCGGTGTCTGTGTAGCCTACTTAACGTAGCCTACTACTGCGGTAGATGAGTAACTGTTGGACCCAGCCATTCGTGAACTGTTCGTGCGCTTCCGAGGTACCGGCTGCTGAAGGCATTCTCTGCCCGCCTCCCGTCGTAGGCTGAGATGCGTCCCTATCCCTGACTGCCCCCTGCATTACACACAATCTGGCTGATTTACCTGAAAATGTTGTAGCGATCCGTCAGAATCAATACACACACAGTTAACGTTACAGATCTGCGAATAAACGGTTTATTTAACGCGTTTGTTTACTAAAGAAACCCGCTCTTTTTAAGGGAAACGGGAAGAAGATTAGTGAATTACTTGACTCAGACACGGGTCCAGAGGGAGAGTATACTCCCAACTTGGCGGCTGGTCTAGAATGCAACGCTTGTGACGTCAGCTTTCCGAACTCTATTGAAGTGACGTCACAAAAGAAAGGTAAGAATGATACATAATAACATGCTTCGATGCTATTTTTGGAACACGTCACAGTACCGTGAAGGGGTATCTGCTATAAATTAAATGAATTTGACAGCGTTTTTGGAGAAGTTAGGAGATCAGAGATAAATCAGAAGAAAGAAGAACGACAAACGACAAACGAAGAAACTATCTACGTATCTATTTTCCCTTTGAAAGTAAGTAGCCTATTTAACTGTAGTTGGGAGAGGAAATCGTAGGCTACAAAAACCGTTAATAAGTTAATAAAAAAAGATTCTAGCTGAACCATCTGCTTTATTTTGCTATCCCTAATCAGAGTTGGGGTACTGCAATAATATTAGTTTTTCGGGTAACGTGGTAATATAACGCATTATATATAAATGCGTGTAATAATGTTAGTTTACATTTTCGAAATTAGCAACGCGTTACTCAACCTAATATTGTAGGCTATGTTTCATGCTGCGTTTGATATGCTAATGCTATTTATTACGAAGAACTCTCCAGTCGATTAATAATCGAGTGTGAAAGCCCTATATATCATTTGATTTGTAACGTTCCGTTCCCTTCCTGTCCGTTTTCCGGGTTTTCCTGTTTTCCCTCCGTGTCATGTTGGATTCCTTTGTCCGTGTTTTCCCTGCTGCTGCAGTCTGGGCGTCTTCCTCTGTCTTGTTCGTTTTATTGTCACTTTTGTTTCCGCCTATCGCTCTCCCTACTCGTTGCATGCATTCCTCACCTCTGTGTTTTGCAATCACTCCCGGTTAATTATCACACCTGTTTCTCATTCACTCTTTCATTCCCTGCACTATTTAAACCCCTGGCTGGTTGCTAGTCGGCGCCAGTTCGTTAACTAACCTACCTTGTCTATGTCTTGTCACGCTTCTGGTCCGGAGTTTTTGCATTCCGCTGTGTTTAATCTGTTCACCTGTTCTGCGGTTGGTAGCTATCTTCCCGTAACATTCGCTGTTGCATGCTACTTACTTGTCTCCCTTCAAATCTCCAGACGCCGTGGTTCCAGCCTCCCTGTAGCAGTGTTTGTCTTCCCTTTATGTTGTGTGAGTGTGTTGCGGTACTCCCACCTCCAGCTCGGGTATAGATCCGCTGTCTAATCTGCCTGGCTATCTCTCGCTGTTGTTCCTGTCCGGCCGTAGCTACCTCCTGTACTTCGGTTACGGTTCCAGGATCCCTGGAGTTCAGCCGGCTCCGACGAGATCTACCCAAGCTACACCTCACCTCCCAGCTCCGTCGGGTTTTCGCCAGCTAACCCTGGCTGTCGACTTAACCTTCATTGAAACCTCCCAGTCGTTACCCTGTCTGTAGAACCCTGCTGCTAACCTCTGCTTTGTACCCTCTAACTCAAGTTGTTAACCCGGTCCAGTTCCTGTTCAGTCCCGGAGTGAGATACTCCGCCAAAGTAAAGTCCAGTTTCGGCTTGGAATATTCGCGCCGTTCCAGAACCTGCACCAGAGTGAATTCTCCCGGTCCAGTTCCAGTCCAGTCCCGGTGTATAGCCCACCATTCCGTTAAAGTCCAGTTCCGGCTTGGAACGTATTCCGTTCCAGCACCCGTTTCCTGAGTGGACCTCCCGGTCCAGTTCCAGTCCAGTTCCTGTCCAGTTCCGGCTTGGAACGTATTCCGTTCCAGCACCCGTTTCCTGAGTGGACCTCCCGGTCCAGTTCCTGTCCTGGTCCAGTCCTGTTCCTGTCCAGTTCCAGTCCAGTTCCAGTCCAGTCCCTGTTTCCAGTTCCGGCTTGGAACAGTAGGGCACTCCCTGCAGCTAGTCCGGCTTGGACTTCCAGTCCTGCACTCCTTTCGGTTCCGGCTTGGAACCCACCTTGTTTTCAAGTCCAGCTCTGGCTTGGAGCAGTCCGTGTAGGACTTTATTTATGTTCTGTGTATTAACCTTGTTTTCCTTTCTGTACAGCTTTGGGACTACCCCAACGCTTAATAAATATTCCTTTTATTTGAATCTGCCTCCTGGTCGTTGCACTTGGGTTCGTCCCGTATCAGGATCGTAACATGATTAGCTTTTCATATTTGTCAATGTCGTTTTAAAAGCAACATTTTGAACACCCTGTTACTACATTTATATTGTCAATTGAAACGAGCTGAATACGTTTAAGAATGTTCATTAAAAAGGCTATTTTCCATAGGTTTTGTCTGTTGAATTAGTCAGTCAACTCTAATGTAACAAAAGTGCAAAGCATTGTGAGAATGCAAGAACGAATACGGGTATACTTTTATTTTATCGGTTGCTATAGGCCTACTGGCTAGGAAGGTGATACATTTTTCAATCGTTTTGGAAAACAATCTACAACATATTTCAAAAACATTTTATAATGAATACGTAGCCTAAGGTTAAATGGTCCTAATAATCATACTTCTGAAAGGGGAATAATTTAACACTGATTTAAGTGATTTTATGACGCAAAGTATAAAATTTAGTAACGCAAATTAATATAACGGGTAATATAACGCATTACCTTAATTGGAAAGTAATATAGTAATATAACGCTTTACTTTTTAAATTTTTACTTTACTTTTCCGATAGCTAGCCTACTTCAAACGAACATTAAAGCATAGCTTCTAAAAGCTAGCTAGATTCATGATGGTCATCAAAAAATATGGTCGCAAATATGAATAGGCTAGGGAATGAAAGGTGCGTTTTTGCGTTGTGAAAGAAAAAATATTGCTGAAGACAGCTGAAAATGGAACGCTCAAAATGGTGCTATGACGTTTTATTCTATCCGGTTGTTTTAATACACATCGGAGCTAGAATCCTGAAAAATAAACGAGAATGTCTAAACTTGGAACCTGCCAAGTGTGTCGTTGTATTTTCCCTGAGGGAATTTCACGAAGTAGAGGTGTAGCCTAGCTACTAAACGAGATTAAGGGGTTAGACAGCTCATTTAAATTTCCACCCTGGATTTTCTGTATATCACAAAGCCGACTCACTTTCAAATACATTAATGTCTCGATAGACTTTTAGAAGCTATGCCTTAATGTTCGTTTGAAGTAGGCTAGCTAGATCTATCGGAGCCAGGTTAAAATAAACGGTCCAGTGACTTATGGCACACACATGAAGTGTGTAATACAGTAAACACAATTAACGATAGATGTATGACGAAGCCGACTCACTTTCAAATAGCCTACATTAACATTTCTCATTTTGCATAACATATAGAATAGAATCTGGCTGTCGATAGACTTGAAGCAATGCCTTAATGTTCGCTTAAAGTACCGGAGCCAGATTAAAAGTTTAAACGATCCAGTGACTCATTTGCGGTCTTTTCATTTATTTTAAGAGAGGATTTCACAACACAACCATCCAATCCAACGTTTAACCTGCCACAATGTAGCCTATCGTAGGCTACTACCAGGTTTGCAGAGGTGGAAATTCCAGGGGTCAGAAAGTAAAAGTCCTGCCGTGTTTCTTCCACCCATGAACTCACGATTTCACTAATTAGCCTAGTTAGCTCCTACCTCTTGGCTGAAGAATTGTGATAATTAGCAAATCCAGGTGATTGCAACAAATGATTGGGGAGGACTTTCACTTTCTGAACCTGGATTTTCCACCTCGCAGGTTTGACCTATAGCCTACACAGCGTAGCGCTGGCTAGCTAGCTCCGTTTCTTTCATAAAACAAGAATACTTTATAACACTGCTCAGATTCTTCATCATTTCATACATTAAAACGTATGAGTGCCCTGAGAGCATAGTATCAAGCATAGACTGTTACCCATCCCTATGCTATGCTCCCCCTAGTGTTCATTAAGTGCTACTGCACTAAACCTGTATGAGGCCCACCCTGCTTGCTTGACCATACCCCCTCATTTACATAGATAGTACAGTTCGAAAATGAAAAAGAAAATGAAAATGAAAACGATAATGAAAATGATAATGAAAATGAAAACGAAAATGAAAAGATTTTAATTTTAATTTTGGGCTGAATAATCCTCCATTTTCATTTTCCATTTTCATTTTCATTTTCGTTTTAATTTTGGGTTGAATAATCCTCCATACAAACGGAGTTGACAACATGTTATATTTTCTCATTTCACAGCATTGCCAGGAAGTCAGATTCACCTGCTCATGGAGGATTCGGAGGGAAATAAGGTATGTTTTAGCATGTGTGCTAAGGTTGGAAAGTACTATAAAATAAGGATTAGTGATACATTTGCAGCTTTGCCAAATGCTACAATTATGCCAACAGATTTGAGAGCCTCAAAACTCCTTGATGCACAGCAAAAGGGGTTTTGACTGGTTTTCAAATGAATAAAAATACATCAGGTTTGAACTCCGTTAGTAGAACAAAGTGGAAAGAAATTCCACACTGATCAGGAAAATCCTCATCCTCATTATGTATTCTTATGTTTGTAGGAGGGGCCATGCAGGGATGGGGCACAGAAGACTCCACAGGTGACGGAGGAGTGTGTGCTCCTGAGAAGGCTCCTGCTGGGGCTGGAGAACATGGAGAGCCGGATGGACAGGATGGAGGAACAGCTAAAGGAGATCGCAGCCATGTTTTCCGGAGGGGAGGGGTGTTTGGCGCAGCCCCAGGTACAGGAGGAGGAGGAGAGAGGTAAAGGGAGAGAGGAAGAGGAGGTGGGGAATGAGAAAGCGGAGGAGGGAGGAGAGAAAGGAGTGGAGCGGAGAAAGGAGGAGAGAGAGAGAGTGGAGGAAGAGGAAAAAGGAGAGGTGAATGAGAAGAGCGAGGAGGAGAAAGACAGTGGGAAGGGACGGAAGAAGGGGCAGAGTGTTTGGAAAATGATGAAGGTGAAGTGGCAGAGGAAGAGGAGGGAGGAGGAAGGAGGAAGGAGGGAGAAAGGAGGAGTGGAAAAGGGACAAGGAGGACCTAGGGGAAGGGACGAGTGGGTCGGAGCCGGAGGGGAAGGAAGGAGGAGGATGAGGTTAGGGTTAATGTGAAGGAGAAGAAGACAAAAACTATGAAAGGGCTTTGGAGCAGTTTGAAAAGGAGGTGGCAGGGGAGACGGACAGAGGAGGTGCAGGAAGGAGAGAAAGAGAAAATAGTGGCAGCGCTGGTGCGGACAAGGACTGCGCACGTCGTGGACCTGAACATCGTGTTCGGGCCACACGATAAAGTTATGCAGTACCTTGGAAGACCAGCGCAAACACAGGACACAGGAAGAGAAAAGAAGGGTGGAAAATGAGAGAGAAAGAGAAAGGAGGAATGGGAAATGAATTGAGAGAGAGAGAGAGAGAGAGAGAGAGAGAGAAAGGAGGGATGGAAAATGAAGAGAGAGAAAGGAGGGATGGAAATGAAGAGAAAGGAGGGATGGAAATGAAGAGAGAGAGAGGAGGGATGGAATTGAAGAGAGAGAAAGGAGAGATGGAAAATGAAGAGAGAAAGGAGAGATGGAAATGAAGAAAGAGAAAGGAGGGATGGAAATGAAGAAAGAGAAAGAAGGGATGGAAATGAAGAAAGAGAAAGGAGGGATGGAAAATGAAGAAAAAGAAAGGAGGGATGGAAATGAAGAGAGAGAAAGGAGGCATGGAAATGAAGAAAGAGAAAGCAGGGATGGAAATGAAGAGAGAGAAAGCAGGGATGGGAAGAAGAAAGAGAAAGGAGAGATGGAAATGAAGAAAGAGAAAGGAGGGATGTAAAATGAAGAAAGAGAAAGGAGGGATGGAAATGAAGAGAGAGAAAGGAGAGATGGAAATGAAGAAAGAGAAATGAGAGATGGAAATGAAGAAAGAGAAAGAAGGGATGTAAAATGAAGAAAGAGAAAGCAGGGATGGAAATGAAGAGAGAGAAAGCAGGGATGGAAATGAAGAGAGATAAAGGGGGGATGGAAATGAAGAAAGAGAAAGGAGGGATGGAAATGAAGAGAGAGAAAGGAGGGATGGGAAGAAGAAAGAGAAAGGAGAGATGGAAATGAAGAAAGAGAAAGAAGGGATGGAAATGAAGAAAGAGAAAGGAGGGATGGAAATGAAGAGAGAGAAAGCAGGGATGGGAAGAAGAAAGAGAAAGGAGAGATGGAAATGAAGAAAGAGAAAGAAGGGATGGAAATGAAGAAAGAGAAAGGAGGGATGGAAATGAAGAGAGATAAAGGGGGGATGGAAATGAAGAAAGAGAAAGGAGGGATGGAAATGAAGAGAGATAAAGGGGAGATGGAAATTAAGAAAGAGAAAGAAGGGATGGAAATGAAGAAAGAGAAAGGAGGGATGGAAATGAAGAGAGATAAAGGGGGGATGGAAATGAAGAAAGAGAAAGGAGGGATGGAAATGAAGAGAGATAAAGGGGGGATGGAAATGAAGAAAGAGAAAGGAGAGATGGAAATGAAGAAAGAGAAAGAAGGGATGGAAATGAAGAAAGAGAAAGGAGGGATGGAAATGAAGAGAGAGAAAGGAGGGATGGAAATGAAGAAAGAGAAAGGAGGGATGGAAATGAAGAAAGAGAAAGGAGGGATGGAAATGAAGAGAGAGAAAGGAGGGATGGAAATGAAGAAAGAGAAAGGAGGGATGGAAATGAAGAAAGAGAAAGGAGGGATGGAAATGAAGAGAGAGAAAGGAGGGATGGAAATGAAGAAAGAGAAAGGAGGGATGGAAATGGAGAGAAAGGAGGGATGGAAAATGAAGAGAGAGAAAGCAGGGATGGAAATGAAGAAAGAAAAAGGAGGGATGGAAATGAAGAAAGAGAAAGAAGGGATGGAAATGAAGAAAGCGAAAGGAGGGATGGAAATGAAAGAGAAAGGAGGGATGGAAATGAAGAAAGAGAAAGGAGGGATGGAAAATGAAGAGAGAGAAAGCAGGGATGGAAATGAAGAGAGACAAAGGAGGGATGGAAAATGAAGAGAGAGAAAGGAGGGATGGAAATGAAGAGAGAGAAAGGAGGGAGTCTGATGCCGTTTATTTTTGTTATGTTTATTTTATTTTCTGTTAGTAGGTTAGGTAGACATCTTCCCCTGTGTGTGTTTGTTATTTTGGCCTTGTCAACTCCTGAAGTTTTTCCCAATAAATTCCCAACAAATTGCATTTTACAGAGTTGTTTTCTCGCCTTCTTTCTCCTAGGCTAGATTGGTTTGGAGTGCTGAGACTTTCGGCTCTTAATTGTAGGCTACTGGCACGTGGTCCATCCTGTTATTGGGATGGCAGGTATGCCATCCGCCAAGTTACGGCTTGGTGGGGCATGCCCCATACCTATACAGCACCGAGAGTTTGGCACTTTTCAGGGTTTGTGGTACAGACGTAACCACAATGACCATAGACTCTCAGCCCTTAAAAAAATTAACTTCTCTATGTTCTGACCTCATGTAACCACACAGCATTCAGATACAACTTCACACATCGACACAATAAAGCCCCAAACTTGGGTTATTTTGTCGTTTTCTCCTTCCTCTTTCGCTTCTTCTTCTTCTTCCTATTTTTCCCGCCAAACTGCCTGCCTCCATCGCGATGTTATCCAATGGGGAGAATTATTCTTTGAGGGTATGGTCCGTATACCTGCTCATCAAGCTTATCGCCTAATAAACAAGCTTCATACTGATGTTTATTAATGTTAATATAGCTAATGGCTTCATGCTTTCCAAGAAGCTGTTGTGGCCTAATGGTGAGAGTTGCTGTCTCTCACACAGAGGATTGTGGGTTAGAGCCCAGCAGGGCACATGCTTATTTTCCACAAAATGAATGTGCAACTGTTAAGTACTTTTACTTATTATTTTTACCTTTTTTTTATTTTTTATTTTCACATTAACACATGAACGTATTTTTATTGCAAAGGCAAAAGAGGTTTCCAATATTAACTTCAATGTTTCACTTGTATTTCACTTGTACTATATCACACCCTCCCCAAACCGGACGCTCGCTCTTGTCTGGTTTGGGGAGGGTGTTACGCTCTGCTCTTGCGGTCATGACTGACTGACTGTGGAAACTGAACCTCAACGTACCCTTGCCTCGGCCAACATTTCTTTATTCATTAATTTCTTCACTTCAGCTCTGTTCACTTTATCCTTTTCACACATAACACAATGTCACCATAACATTAACTACTAGGACAATTAAGAATTTACGATAATAACCTACATTAAGAATTGATGATAGTCTCCTTTAAGCTGCAAGCCTTTAAGAGATCAGATTTATAAACCGCCAATTCCCCAAACATATCTGATAAAAAAAACAATAGCCTCTGAATGTGGCTCTAGTCTAGGCTACTTAGCAGATAATGTAGCTTACTGCAAACACTTTTAATTATAATAATAATAATAATAATAAGAAGAAGAAGAAGAAGAAGAAGAAGAAGAAGAAGAAGAAGAAGAAGAAGAAGAGGAAGAAGAAGAAGAAGAATAATCTCTGATATGTACTTTCTTAGTAGTATCTATTGTTTTCTTTCTGGCTAAGATTCCTGGGAAATATGCATTGTCCAATTCAGCTTGTTAGCCAACGTTACTGTTGCCAGAGAAACATCAGGAAGCAGATACAAGCTAGGCTACTATGAAGCGAATCAACATGTCTTATAGCCTACATTCATTGCACTACAGAAAACTAAACTAAACCTAGCTGTCCGGTACCAAAACATTTCCCGCAGGTAACGTTCTACACTACCGAAAAAAACTAGCTCACTCGCTAGCTCGTAGCCCACACATGGAAGGTTGGAGTTACGCATCCGGCAATCCAGTGTTGAATAGCCTAACGTTAAATGTATTTCATAGAATATTAATAGCCCTATTTTAAAACTGTATTTTCATATTTTACTGATGCAAACTATTTAGGCTGTACTAGCTATTTAGGCTGTATGTCTTTCAGCTAGAATGTGTTTAGGTCTAGCCCATTGTGCATGCATGTCTCCATATAGACTTGGTTCATTAATTTACATGCTTCTTCATGATCCATAGCTCAGGTGGTGCTGTTCATTGTATTTCATTACACATTAAATACTGCTCATCTACAAACTCTTTTAATGTAATTGTGTGCTGTCTGTAATAGGATAACTGTTCTCATTCTTGTCAATAGAGAGCGTTATGGTTACGCGAATGTCTGCATGCATTGCTTTGTAATGCATGTTTCTCTCCGTGTTTATTAAACAGAAAAATTATTACACTATAGGGCATGTTTGAACAATTGTCTGCATCCACTGCTTTGGGTCTATGAAAGGACAGAATGAATAAAATATTATTATTATAATTATTATTATTATGTATTTATTGATTTCTATCAAAACCTGTGTGGTCCTACAGAGCATAGCTATCCTTGTGTTCACAAAATTCTGTTTGCAAATATCATAAATACTATTATGTTAAAAGAATTGGTACTATTACTTATTTGCCACCATCTGACCCACAAACATGTCTGGATACGTTAGTAAAAACGCTATATGTACGCTATTTTCTAGGTAAAAATATTACTCATTTTTATCTGCATTTATTTATTCATCACCCCTTTCTGTATTGTGCATGATGTTTCTTGATATAAATGTCTGTTTGTGAATTGTAAAGAATTCTGTAGCAGCAGTTAACATTTAAAAACCTGTACATTTTCTAAAGTAAACTTGCCAACAAAGTACAACCATATCCTTTCTGGAGTGTAATCATTCATCAACTGTTAAAAACATTCATTGAAATCATATGTTGTTCCATGAGGCACAATCTCTTCACATGCAATGATGAAGAAACACAGGGCCAAGTTGCATTAAATAATTTAGGAAAGTTTGGATAGCATTGCTTTGGAATAGAGCTAGTTTATTTAGTGTGAGCTACGATAGGCAACATTGTTAGTTGTAACTTGGCCACATTTTGATATCAAGACTTTTCAGGGGCCCAGATTAGCAGTCGTCCTATCGTCTCAGACGACTAAAAATTAAGAAGGACAACCTTTGATTTCCAAGTGATCGTCCTGCTGACGTGAATTTGGGATTTTATTATTTTTTAAATTAGCTAACTGGAACTATTTCTGTTTTACACTCACAACGTAACATACATGTTCGTCATGCACGGGTATTAAAAAATATTTCCTAAGTTCCAAATGGGAAAAGCGGCACACATTATCACTCGCACGCAGTCTGTCTGTGCTCACCGCGTTGTTGTTGTTGCTGCTATGCCAGACTGCAGCAGTCAAGCAAGTTTGCAGCACACAGACACAACAGCGATATCAGCTAGTTAGTTAGCTCGCTAACGTTAGCGTTCACGGACATTGGGTATCGATCTGTTGTTGCTAGTTGTTTGCCAACACAAGGCTTAGTAAGTGATCATGCATTTATCACTTACCAAGCATTTAATTAGCAAGCAATATCCATGAACACTAGCTAGCTAACGTTAGTTACTGTCTGTATTCAGTTCAGTGAGCCCTCTCGCCAGGCTGAAGAATCGTTGTGATTTTCTTGCAGTGATTTCTCATCTCCGTCCTACAGTCCAAGCACAAATCACATCCCTGCTCGGTTACATCTAGGAATTATTAGCTAGTTATTACGTTAGCTACCATATCACACTCTTGTTAGGACTGGAAAAAATCTCTCTCGTTCGAGTCCCGAGTGTACGTTATGATATACTGTACAGTCAGAACACTAGTCGCTAACGCCACCTGCGGGCACCCGTCAGAACTTCACTGCTACACAGTCCCATGAGCACACGCTGCACAAGTCAAACATAAATATCCGTGGAGAAAAGGAATAACGTGTCTATCTTTGGGCTACATGCGACGTAGTGATCGGATTTTCAAAGATGTGGAGATTTATTGAGGGTGCAAGTCCACCCCCCACTAAAAAGGCTAAAACCAAAGAAGATCAGCAAAAAACTCAGCGAAAATATGATTCAGAGAGCAGAGATCGCACTTTCCAGGAAAATTGGAGACCATGGCTTGTCTGGGAGGAGGAAGGGATAATGAGATGTAGTTGGTGCATTCAAGCTAAAGAAGTAGACAGAAAAATAGGCACCAAAAATATATTTGCCTGTGAGAGTGGATGTGTGTCTACAGCGCTCGCAGCGATGCGAGTAGGACAAGTAACTTTTAGGAAGGACAAGTATCTTTTCTAAGATACTTGTCCTTGGACAAGTATGACTTTTACCCTAATCTGGGTCCCTGCTTTTAAAGGCAGGCCTAGCAGTGGCGTCACTAGATCCCAGTAAAGCTTTGCTGTGCCCAGGGCCGCCGCTAGGGGGTGGCAAAGGGTGCGGTCGCACCGGGCCTCGTGCTTTAGAGGGCCTCGCGTCAAGCAGTTTTTTTTTTTTGCTTTAAGTTTTACATGTTACACATATGATAATAATATTTATTAAAAGTCAATTGTAGACCTAGCAGGACTACGTGATGACATTAGACAGATTTGTAGAAAGGCCTTCAGCAGTGCAGCGTATGGTAGGCTACGTGACAACAGTGGAAGGCGCACCATGCGCAACGAAAAGACTTGAAACTAACGGGCATATAGCATGCGCATTTTGTGCCTGTGAAAAAGACGTGCGTGTATAGTGCACAAAGGCCTCGCAATGCCTACTTCGCACCGGGCCTCGCATATCTCCCAGACGGCCCTGGCTGTGCCCCAGTAAAATGATTGAGTAAAATATAATCTCTCGACAGATTATGCATTAATATACAAAAAAAAATCCAGGTTTAAAAATTCGTCCAAATTTTTTTTTTATCGATCGATTACGAGATTGAGTCAAATATAGATCCGTTTGCGTTCTGCTCTTGACTGGTATCGTATACATCAGCTGATTAGGACCGCACGCTAGTGTTGTGTCGTTCGCGAACGATTCGTTCAAAAGACCAAATCTTTTGGGTGAACGAACTGAACTGAATCACTTACTGAAAAGATCCGTTCATTTCTCAGTTCAGTTGAGCTCTCGAACGGATCTGATCAGCAGCGAGCGTGCACCGTGCAGGGAGGGGGAGGGACTGCCGCGAGCGAACGTGATTCGTCCCTTGCGAACTAGTTCTGCTGTGCTGAACGAATCATTCGTATTTGCTTCTTCCTATTCCATTTCGGACGTATTGTTCTAAGTATTGTATAGCCGAAATGAGTACCGTGTTTGCGTGTAGTATACTAGAAAGTTTTTTTTTCTCTAATTTGTTTCCTAAATTGTTCGAAATAAAGTTTATTAAAAAAAAAAAAAATTATAAAAAAAATTCGCGGGCGGGCGCCGAGCGAGGCAGCGAACGTGTAGTGATTCGTTCACTGCGAATCCCCCGGGGGACGTTCGCGAACGACACAACACTAGTGCAAGTTGAGTGATCCGTTCACTGAAGGCTACTAGACACAGTGAGTTAACGTGACGTGATCCTGAGTGATAATCAGCGACTCAAACTGCCAGAATCAGGCCCAGCAAGTTAAAACTTAAAAGTCATTGAAAACCAGCGTTCACCTCCAATATTGATATTCAACGAGAAAACTTTTAAAATATCAAGATTTGTAAACGGAGTTTGGCGCATTTGTCAAAGCGACAGCACTTCCGCATGAACTGTTCGGCCGTTTCAGTTCACTTCAGTACGCAGTACGCAGTCGGAGCTCCGCCCAAGCACTGAACGATTCGGTGAACGAATCTTTTGAACGAATCTTTTTAATGAACTGATTCTAGTGATTCGTGTCACTGAAGTGAACTGTTTTGCCCATCACTACCGCACGCACGGCATGGAGTGTGACTAGCGCAACAGCAGCGCACCACTCCTCCCCCCTCCCTCAATTCAGGCTTGCCGCCATCCAGCAGTAACAAGGACGAGTGGGGGAGAAAAATGGAGTGAGCAACGTTAGAAGACGGCAGGTTAGTTGAAATCCAACATATTGTTAGTTAGTTATTCGTTATAGTAAGTTATGAAGAACGAGGATTTAGGAGGTTAAAGTTAAAGCAAATAACGTTATCTAGCTGAATTGTCTACAGCTAAATTAAGCTAACCTTAGCTAACGTTAGTTAAGATAGCTAATGTTAGCTAGCTAGCTTGCTAAATTGTCAGTTAGCTACTACTGGCATTGGCAGTTTGCAACAACTTAGCTGCGACGGCGACTCTTAATACTGTAATAAGTCGCCGTCGCAGCTAACAACTAGCTAACTTAGCTACTTTAGCTAGCAAACGGGATAATTCCTGCTGCACAACATATTTAACGTTAGTCATAAATTGGCAGTTTATTAGTCCAAATGGTTACAAGTAGTCACAACATTCTGTTCTTTCCCAGATATGGACATACGACGATTTTTTTATGGAGGAGGTAACGTTAGAGAACAAGTGAGGGAAGGTAATGCAGGTAACGTTAGCTACCCATCAACATATTACCGATGTTTGACTGTAACAGTTACATTTGCTTAACAACGTTAACGTTATTGTAGACAGGCAGTCAAGCGAGTTAATTACAGTAATTTTATGTTCAAATAAACATGGTACATGGTCATAGGCGCTGAGTATGGGGGGGCAACGGGTCTTTTGCCCCCCCAATCTATATTTTGGAGGGGCATTGCCCCCTCAATTTTCAGTAATTTCAATATAAAGATGCAAGCGCATGTACTTCAATCAAGAGCGTTGCCCTTTTAAGTATTCATAGAGCGTTGCTGATTTGAAAGGAATGTGCCCTAGCTGTCCCCTCACATTGCAAGCAGTGTGCGAATGAAATCCCGCAAAACTCGTGAGGAAGTAGTTCGTAATATCGTTTTTTATTTTTATTGAGAATATCAATCAGTTAACATATGACAATTGTTACAAAGTGTAGACTATGAATGAAGATAGAATTAACAAAAATAAAAAAGTATTTCGTAATATGACCCACTCTTGTACCATAGATAGGCATATACGCTCTACGTGTTTTACGTTTTTACTTCCGAGTTACTTACTGAAATTGTCGGGTGAGTGCACAGTTCTGCAGATGAGTGGGCGTGTTCGGCTCACAGTTCTGTGGACAGATCGGGTAGCGAGTCTAGCGACAGAAAGTGAAGTTTGTGACATAGCCCCTCCACCCTCAACTTTTCTCAAGGGAACGAGTCTGCAAAAGAGCAGGGCTGTGTCCGAATCAGAGCCCTACACCCTTTTGAGTACGCATATTTGAGTCCACTTCGTCAAAAAGCTTTTGAGTGGGCGACTTTTTCTCACAAATGGGGGCACTTAAAATACCAGGATGAACCCCTTATTTCCGGGGTTTTGTTGAGGGAATTCAGGAGCACACATCTGCAGAACTGTGCACTCACCCGACAATTTCAGTAAGTAACTCGGAAGTAAAAACGTAAAAGACGTAGAGCGTATATGCATATCTATGGTACAAGAGTGGGTCATATTACGAAATACTCTTTTTTATTTTTGTTAATTCTATCTTCATTCATAGTCTACACTTTGTAACAATTGTCATATGTTAACTGATTGATATTCTCAATTAAAAAAATATATATATTACAAACTACTTCCTTACTAGTTTGGAAAGAGTTTTGCGGGATTTCTTTCGCACACTGCTTGCAATGTGAGGGGACAGGGCACATAGTAGATGGGTCTGAGTGGACAGGGGACACCCCTGGTTTTTTGGCCAAACTTTCGATTTTTTGGAGCATGTAAACACCTTTCTCCGGTTTCTTTCGGCTTTTCAAAACTACGCATGTCAGGCAGAAGAGGCGGTGTAACGTCAAAATGATTCCACCCGTCAACATTTGCTATGCCTGGTGTTCCTTCAGCATCTCACTTCCAGAATTTTATTATTAAATTTGCATTTCACCGGTGAAAATATATTGTTCAGTGTTATGTGCTTGTGTTTGTACTAGCTAGTTTGTGGCTAGCATATTAAATAACTGAAATTTTCGGGAAAGTCGCCAGATTTAGAGATCGGTAAAGCTAGCTAGTACAATAATATAAATCAACCACTACTAGCAATTAGCTATAAATAAGTAGCTATACTAATTACTAGCTAGCTATAATAATAATAATAGCCTACTAACGTAAATTTTTGACGGGCGGATCATTTTTGTCCTTACAACGGGAAGCAGTTAGTAGCTACGTTTTCCACAGAGCCGATTATGGAGAGAATCATGTAAACGCGGCTTTTGGAGTAATCACATTTCTTATGTCCATGTGAACGCAATAAGTTAAATACTGGCGTAAGCTGATCGTCTCCAGTAATCGGATATTGCTGTGCATGTAAACGTACCCATTGTTTTATTACATTTATTTAGTTCAGGGGCATACATCTAAGGCATACATTTGAATGTGTATGGAACATGTTTGGAAGGAGTTTTGCAGGATTTGTTTCGCACAGTGCTTGCAAAGTGAGGGGAGAGGGCACATAGCAGACAGGGGTCTGAGTGGACAGGGAACAGGGGCCGTGTCCGAATCAGCACTCTTCCATACTGTTGAGTAGCCTTGGTGAGTAGATAGGGCGAGAAAGTCGTTGAGTATATGAAAATTTTTCAATTTGCAGTATACTTCAAACACCCGGATGACACACTTACTTCCGGGGTTTCGCTGAGTACATTTGGGAGCACACTTTTCAAGAAGTACATGAACATTTTGGTCACATAAATATGACGTGAAGCTTCGTTTTTAAAAAATGAGGCACAGCTTCGCTGACGGTTTCCTTCAAATACAACAAAAACAACACGTGACATGGCAGCGCAAGAGTGGAGCGCAGGGTTGCCAGATCTTGTAAGACTTTCCAGCCAAATGGCGACTCAAAATTATCCCACTAATTATAGGCTATTTTAAACAGAAACCAACATATTTTAAATAGAAATAATCATGTTTTTACTTTTTAAAATAAGTGCCTACTTTATGACTTTTCATTTTTACCGGTGACTGCACTTTGAAAGTATCCCAATTTAGCTGTAAAACCGCAGACATGGCAACACTGGTGGGACGTTTTATGACCTGCTTACAACACTTCCACAGTGCTTTTGAAAAATTGTATGACGGATATTTTTTGCGGACTGCTAAACAGTGCACATTAAACAGCACACTTCTGCCAGTGCACTGTACGCAGGAGATGGGCGCAGTAGATGGGGCTCAGATTCGGACACAACCCCAGATCATATTTGGTCACAGCCCAAGTCATGTGCTGTGCTGCTTGATTATTTTGCTGGCTCCCTCTTGTGGACATGTATAGGAATTACATCAAAACACATGGCAAGGTGTATTTTCTAATTTGCAAACTCCTAGGCCAGACACCGGCCACTGATACAGTGATGCCATTGTCGACTGTAGCCAGGAGTCTTTTGAAACTGCATGATTGGCTAGAGCATCTCCTTGAGGCCAGCTAACTCCACTGGTTAATTGGAGCACAACTGCCATGCGATCTTTTACCATTTCCAACATAGCAAGGGCACACGGCCATACAGACAGGTCAATTCTTCCAAGGGGCCACAGCAGGAATGTTTACAAATTGGTCTACGGAAAATAGATGCAAGCACACACACAACGTCACACCATGCACATACAAACACACACCCACTCCCTCTTTCCAATGGCAGAGAAAACTTAAGCGTCATATTTACACCTGATGAACAAAGAATACTTTAAATATTTTCATTCCTTTTGATTCTGGGTTTTCAACTGGCTTTAATTCAGGGACCCCCGCCCAGGCTCAAAGGCATCCAGGGGACCCCCAGAATAATTTTAAAAGGGTTAGATAATTAAAAAATGTTTAAATAAAGATTGCAAACTGGGGGGTTGGGGTTAATATAACCCCCATACAGTACCTTCACGGACCCCCTGTTGAAAACCTAGGCTTTAGATGTTAAAACGCACTGTGCAAATCTGTGAAAACATACGCGGAGCAAAACATCATGAGACATCGCTGCAGTCAAAAGTGTAGACATGCACATTCTGGTAATAATCACATTGACTAACATTATCAACATAATCAAAATCCAGAATTTTAAATAAATGTACTTTACAGTCAACTGAAATGCGAAAATTCCCACTGACAAAAAAAAGCTAGTCCACTCCACAAAACATTATACTAACCGCCGTTTATCTGAACCATTATTTGAGCAGCCATTCTTCAGAACATACTGTACAAGTAATCCATTAATACACTGGATCAAGAAATTGCGACACCTGTTGGCCAGGGCTGGTGTTAAACTGACCTCAGATCAGCCTCACAGAGAGAACTATACAGTTAAAAAGCTCCTCAAAGAAAACATTTGAATCAAAGCTTCAGAAAGTCTAACTGACCTCTCAAAAAGTGACTACAGAGCTTTCAGGATCCGTTTTCAGTCATTTGTAATTGCCATTATAATAATAATTGTTAACAAGATTTAACCTTCACATACTGCAGCGAAACTGATACTTTTAGCTGAGGATGGCACTGTGGTGTCGTGACTGCCACCTTGCTCCCAGTCCAGTCGCATACTGGCTCAAATACCTTGTAGGACATGAATGATTTAATCAGACATTACCTGAACTGCTGATTAAATAAAACATTTTAAGTAAATGTGCAAAACAGGGAATATCCTTGTTTTTTTAAAATAAAGAATTCCTCCAAAATGTGTCCTCCTTTTTCATTTAATGGGGATTTTGAAGGATACATTTTCAGGGTTGCCAGATTGTAAAAATGAACTTTTCTTTTAAAACACCCCGTTTTGGGGGATTTTGGGGAGTTTTTTGTCCCTCAAATGGGGGATTTTACAATCTGCCGTCCCTGGGTTTTCTTTTCAGGTAGGCCAGGTTTGACTTCCAAATCTACCCAGATTTAGGCATCTGGCAACCCTGAAAATAAATTACAACGATTCTGACAGTATGTATTTTATGTTTTTTTTCCCGTTATTATTGTTTTCCACATTTTGGAATAGTAAAGACATCAAAACTATGAGATAACACAAATTAAATTATGCAAAAACCAAAAAAGTGTTAAATAAAAAAATGTCAAGCTATCCATCCATATCTACTGTATTTCTGGCAGCAGAGTGATGGTTTAAGGCTTGTTTGATACCTCAGACCCTTGTTGATTTACAGCCATTTAGCCAACAATGTGTTCCATACTATTCGCGTGTAATTTACAGCTTAATCTAGTCCCACCCCCCAATTCCCATAGAGATCCATTCAAATGCAGAGGTTATAGTATTGCTTCTAAGAGTACCTGGACATAAAATATGAGTCTTTTGATATCCTTTTATACAGAATCATGATGGCATCACCTGTTTACCTGTGGAATACCTGTTTACCACAGAAGTTGTTTGAGAGAATGGCAAGAATGTGCAAAGCCGTTATCAAGGCAAAGGGTGGCTACTTTGAAGAATCTAAAATATAAGACTTTTTTTTATTTAACACCTTTTTGGTTTTTGCTTAATTAAATTTGTGTCATCTCATAGTTTTGATGTCTTTACTATTCCAAAATGTGGAAAACAGTAAAAATAACGGAAAAAAACCTTCTATGAGTAGGTGTGTCCAAACTTTTGACTGGTACTGTATATGTAAAAGAGAATTTACAAATCACTGCTTTGTGCTTTTATGTGCATTTTAAATACTGTCCCAACTTTTTTGGAATTGGGGTTTGTAGCTTGAAAGCATGATGGGGATGTTCTCTTTCAGCAGTGAAATGCCATGCTCATCAAAAGACAGTCACAAGAGTTCAGAACACTTACAGCGGTTTCAATTCAGGTGTTTCTGGTTTTGCGGTTACATTCCCTGCATTATTCATTCTTGGATTAGTTTCATGATGGGGTGCAGTGAAAATCTCCCCCTTCCCTGGGTGCTGCACCCCAAGGGGGTCATGGCAGGAATGTAGGAAGTATATTTGACCAGGGGGTGATGACGTATATGAGTATATTTACTACAATATTTTAGCATACAGTAACGTAACGTTAGCCTACTACTAATAAGTTCAGCTAGCTACATAACGTTACGTCATTGTTATAGTATCATAATAGATACAATTATGTATAGGCTATATCCCTTTTTCGGATTAGTTTCTTCAGATTAAGTATATAATAAAACATTTGCATGGCTTCTCTGTAATTTCAGCGGTTGGAGCGGTGGCTCAGAATGTAGGCTAAGCCTGCCTATGTAACCATTAGGCCTATACAATATGCGTAGGCTACGTTATTAATGTACAGATTTCCAGACTCAATCACTGGTATTGCAACAGCCAAAAACTACACAAAGTTTAACCATACTAACTTTAGCTAATAATCATCTTATAAAAAATCCCCAGGTTACTGCCTTGACACGCATTTACCCAATATTTCTATAATGTGGGTATCATAAAAATGTAACAAAGTTACAACCCATTTCTTATCCATAATAAGCCGTTTTCATGGATTGTGCATATCTACAATCTCCAATTTAGGCTAAGATACTGTAACGGTAGCGGACCACACAGTCAGATGTAGCAAGAAACACATTCAGAATCATTCAATATAAATTTATTCTTATTTAAATCACTGCCTGCCCCTACTTCCTACGCCAATGGGTCATGGTAGGGGCCGGGGGTCACCGCTGTTCTCCCCTGTGCAACTGAAAGAATACTGAATATTAGTCATTGTTGACCTGAAGAGAAATTAACTGGCTGAAGAGATTGAGATTTTCTTCAAATGTAAAAAAAAAAAAATTAATTATGACAAAGGCACTGTTGAACTATACATACAAAATTAAGGCGATAAATATAATCAAACTTATGGAATTGTTACAATAATTACGTAAATACCAGATATGTATTACATAATACATATAAATTATTTTTTTCAAGCTTGAATTAAAGTGACTTTTTTCTCCTCTCCGCGGTCCCTTCCTGCCTGAATTCAAAGCGAGGTCAGAAATAGGCGCTCTTCCTCTCTGGGTTCTGCATGATGTACAGAGCGATGCATCCCTCGTTCCTCCCCCACTGGTACCTGGGAAAACCACACACATGCATCAGATCCATGCACTGGTTCCCTTTACCTGGCAGGTGTGTAGAATGCATATGTACACACGTGGAACCTCCATTCATATCGTGCTTCAGAAGCGATTTGCCCCTTCTCCCTATGTTTTTACACAGCACCACCTCTTGGTTCCTCCATCTCTTACTCCCTGGTACCTTCCATCCCGTGACTTTGTATACTTTCATTCACACGACTCTTTATTTCTCACTCTCACTCTCTCACTCTCTCTCACTCTCTCACTCTCTCACTCACGGCTTCCCTCCCTCCATCCCTTGTTCCTTGCCCACTCACTCGCTTTGGCCGAGGATAAGCAAGCTCTCTCCCGCAGAGAGAGAGAACAGCCGACCGTTCATCGTCACCTGGGAGCTTCCTTCCTAAAAGGTAGGAGGGAGGGTAAGGATGGAGAACAACAACAAAACAACAGAGAGTTTTCATCAATCAGAACACAAGACAATAGGCATAACTGGGAAAGGAGCATTGTTTCATGTGAAAAAAACGTGTATCGGGGGGTCACCCACCAGCTGCCATATCCACATATCGGTGTCGTGCTGGGACTTCTCCATCTCTCCTGGTCCACAGAGTGCAGTCTGAAAAAGGAAAGTGGAAGATTGAATAATGGCGTCAGTGAGGCACGGAGACATCACCTCAGACTCCTGGGTCTCTGTTAAGGGCCCTCATCAATACCGCGTCTCCCTGGAGTGGTCTCTGAACCAACCAACCCCCCCCCCCCCGGGGACGGGTGCAGACTTGTTATTGACAGGGAAAATCCCATTTGTTTATGATTGGCTCCTGAGCTCTGACCGACGGCCCCCACCCATAACCCAGTGGCACCTCTGTCTCGAACTGAGCCCCGAACACGTTGATGGGGCGTCCTCCGGCCAGCTCCGGGTCATGTTTCTTCACCCAATCTCTGAAGATGAAGGGCTTCATCACATGCATGCCATTGAGCTGAAATGGCGGCTGTCTGAGGGGCTCATCTACGGGTGACACGAGGCAATATTGTTTCAGTCCATAAAGCGGACACAGTAAGGGGGCCATGTCATTTCCACATTTTCTTTGCAGTCAAAGGCAAAAACAAAGCCATGTATTTGACATAGGGGAGGCTGAAATGTTACCTTGCTACAACCCCTGGCAAAAATAATGGAATCACCACACTTAGAGGATGTTCACCCAGCTTTTTTACTTCGTAGCAAATAAACAAATCACAGATATGACACAAAGCTATTTTTGTTTAATAGCTGAACATTCTGGCGTCGTGAAACATAGCTCAAACAAATTAAATTTAATTCTTTTAATTAATGCCATATTTTTTCCAGATCAAGTAGAGGAAAAATTGATGGTATCATTGGTTCCTTCTCTTCGCTTCATCTTGCATTTGAATTATTTCGCTATACACCAAGAGATACGATAGATTTACATTCCATTCTAAGAACTTTGATAATGTAAAGAGCAGTTAGTCTCCACAGACTGTATTGTTTATGTGTTCTATAAAAAGCCGCTAGCCTTTGTTACATTTGGGTTACAGCTTATGTGCCAATTCCAGTATGCAGTTATGGGGAACGTCTGCATATTTATTTTTTGCCTTTATCTTTATTATATAAACCACCTTTTTAATGATTAAATAAATTTTAATAAATAATTATATCATTTAAATTCTCTAACATGACATGACATTTTATTTTATTTTATTTTACCTGAAACACAACCTTCATTTATTTAAAGGTAATATTTCAGCCTGCTCTATTCAAAGCTCACAAGTTGCCATCGATAGCAGCTCCCACCAATATATATATATATTATGCCTGCAGCCGGACACGAAAATTCAACTTCACAATACACCACTGCCCAATGCATTAGCCTCCCAGTTTAAAATTATGGCCTGCAGAAGCATTGACATCACATAACATGCAGGCTAACACAACGTGTGTCGAGTACACTGAGGAATGAGGAATTGTCATTTGGTTGTGAGATCACCTATTAGGAGAACATCCACAAAGAGACATATTTATTTTTCTAAGTACTGTCAGTCTGCAGGCATTTGTGCTCATGTTACTGGCAACATCTGATCAGGTTATAATTTAGCCAAGCAAAAACATCAATCATAACATTTTAAGTACATGCAGAAAACATGTTTTTGAAAAAGCAGATTACTAAAGCTTCTGATGAAATGAACATGAATGACCATCCACGCTTCTTTTAAAATCTTTTAAAAATATTTTTGGAACATGAAAACGGAATTTACATTACATTATAGGCATTTAGCAGACGCTCTTATCCAGAGCGACTTACACAACTTTTTTTGCATTTTTTTTTATACAGCTGGATATATACTGAAGCAATTCAGGTTAAGTACCTTGCTCAAGGGTACAACGGCAGTGTCCTACCTGGGAATTGAACCTGCAACCTTTCGGTTACAAGGCCAGTTCCTTAACCATTATACTACACTGCCGTCCAGAATAGAATGCTAGTTCTGCAATGTGACTTAGAGACAACATTAAAGGAACATTGAGGAAATGTGCAGGATGGGGACATTAACCCTAACCTTTCTGTGAATGTTGCGAGAACCAAACATTGTTAGCTGAGAGGAGCACCATACCACGCAACACAATGGTTTGTCACACAATACCACAACGCCGCATCACATATTAGCCACCTGTAGCATAATACCATGCGGCACGTACGGCACAACTGCACCACATTACCTGGCAGAGCCATTCCACAGCGCAGGACCCGGAAGTGCTACAGGAGACGGGGGGTCACAGTCACAGATCTCACTGCCTTAACGTTCTAACAGTAAGGAGAGGTAAAGAACAGAGATTCACCTTTTCTGGGTTTCCCTGTTCGGTATTGCTCAGAGCTGAAAAACCTGAACAAGAGAAAAGAGTGGCGTTATCACCCGTCCACTAATGACCACCAATCTCCACATTCTCAATATTGGGAGTGGACCCTGGTAAAATACTCAGTAACTCCTGAACAATAATTATCTGCTTTTCATTCATCCTGACTACAGTGAGGACCCAAAGTCTGAGGACACTTACCAACAAGAACTGATTGTTTTCATTATTTATCAAGGGCTAATACAATTATGATACTCAGTTTATACGTCCTGTTCAAGAATACATTATTTTTTTAATAAAAAAAGAAAGTGTCGGTATTTACAATGTAAGAGCACTAGCAGACGCAACATTAACATTAACATAATAGGGTATGACAAAGAATAAAGAAATGTGGGCAAACCTTATTTCAAACCTTATATTCAAACCTTATATACCTTATGACAGACCAGATATTCACATCGCTTCTCATTTCATATGAGTGTTTCGGAAATGTGTTAAAATTTTGGTTGGTTTGTAACTGTTCTCAATAATGTATTCTTGAATAAGAAGTGTAATTAGAACATCATAATTGCATTGTTCCTTCATAAATAATGAAAACAACCAGGACTTGGTAGTGTCCTCAGACCTTTGGTCCCGACTGTATGTAGTCAGGGGTTTGAGTGGATATAAACCTATGACACTCCAGAACCAGAATTGCCCTGAAGACCCTAAAGGCCTGGAAAATGGGGTCTATACACTCTGAGGGGGACAGGACTTACTCCTTGATGACTGGCACCAACTGTGTTCCCAGGTCTTTGCAGTGGAACCAACGCTCAAACAGGATATCCGTGCTGTTTTCTACATAATACCTGAAATCACACCACAACACCGGACTGAATGCCATCACCATTCTAATGCTGTACTGCTTTGGTTTACTGCAATGTTTGTGCATTAGCCCCTTCCCAGGTTTTAATGCCCCCTATTTAAACCTAACACAAGTTCAACAGGTAGATTTTGGCTTCAAATTGGCTGAAACTGGGCATAGTCAGTCATCCTGAATAAGTGGTTTGAATTAAAAAATGTTTTGGGGGGAAAAAAAATCATGGGTTTGATCCTTACCCTTCCTATTATGTAAGGGTCTATATGACGTAAAATTAATTTTAGTTTTGGTACAATTTCAAATTGGTGATTTTCTTCAGCAAACACCTTTAAGACATCCTAGAGAATGTACAAAAAAAAAGATATTTGCAGCTTTTATGTTTTTTTTATATTGACCCATAACAACACCTTAACACAAATTGCAGTAAAATACTAAAATAATAGGAAGGTTGCATATCCACACTGTTTTAATGAGAAAAAAAACTTATAGATCTAAAATGACCCCCTTTTTTTTTTTTGTTGCCTATTTACAGTGCTATACATTCAGCATGATTATTGTACATTACATTACTGCTGCTATTTCACCTGGGATAGTTCGGAATTTTGGACATAATGTCTCAATTACAACTTACCCATGATGTAGTTGATTGATGGAAACCATTTTCAGCTAATTCCATGCTGTCCCTTCTTTTGGACATACACACATTGCTAATGCTAGCGCAACTCTAAGGTAACCGGTAGCATCCACTACCAAACACACTTAAACACTCCACAGTGCACCCAAACTAAATAAAATACGACAACAGTCTATCTGGGTTATTTTGAGTGTTTATACCATCATTTTTGAAGTCAAACTATCGTTGAATCCTTTACTTTGTGCTGTACTGCGGCGGAGCGAACGTGGCCATTGGGCGGCAGTGTAGTATAATGGTTAAGGAACGAGCCTTGTAACCGAAAGGTTGCAGGTTCGATTCCCAGGTAGGACACTGCCGTTGTACCCTTGAGCAAGGTACTTAACCTGAATTGCTTCAGTATATATCCAGCTGTATAAATGGATAATATGTAAAACATGATAAAAAATTTTTTAAAAAGTTGTGTAAGTCGCTCTGCTAAATGCCTATAATGTATAATGTAATGTAATGTGACTTGTTGCTCTTCTTTGTTGTGGTTGTCAACCAGTGCCGGCACTACTTTCATAGGTAACGTAAAGTATCGCTCCACCACCGTACTTCCACAGAGAATATAGGTCAGCACAAAGTAAAGGATTCAACGATAGTTTGACTTCAAAAATTATGGTATAAACACTCAAAATAACCCAGATAGACTGTCGTCGTATTTTATTTGCTTTGGGTGCACTGTGGAGTGTTTAAGTGCGTTTGGTAGTGGGTGCTACCGGTTGCCATAGAGTTGTGCTAGCATTAGCAATGTGTGTATGTCCAAAAGAAAGGATAGCATGGAATTAGCTGAAAATGGTTTCCATCAATCAACTACATCATGGGTAAGTCGTAATTGAGACATTATGTCCAAAATTCCGAACTATCCCTTTAAGAATTAATTATCCTCTGTGTTTCTTTAAATTGTTCAGGAATAATACCAATTTAAATTCTGTGCTAAGTAGTTGTAGGATAGTTTTGTTTTATCTCTTCTTAAAAACAGAAATATCCTTATATTTGGGCATGATCATCCATGCTACGCTAATTCTGCTTGGGTTCCTGAGATTACATGCACCAGAAGAACATGACTCTCTGGGGTTGAGATGCACTTCACTTTCTCCTCAGGCTGTAGAACTGCTGTTGCAAGTGGTTCATCGCAGTCAGTCTGATCCTGTCTAAATTGGCTTTAGTGGGAAAAGAGTGTAAAATGGAGGCTGAGGAGACGACGGGCAGGACGAGCGCACCTCAGACAGTCTGTCTCAGAGGGAAGCCTGTGACGCTCCACCACCAGCCCCACCGTGTTGGCCTGTCTCTGGGGGGAGTGTGGGATCCGGGCTGGGAGCAGGAACATCTGAGTGCCCACGAAAAACGGAAGCATGACCCACAAACACACTCGCACCTGCTTACACACACTCTCGCCCGCATACACCTACTTATATACGCAGACACCTACGGACACACACCTATACGCGCATACGTACATACACCAGCAAGGACACGCTCTTATGCACACAGCTATTCATGTAGGTGCACACAGACACACACATTTATATACACACACAAATAGACTGACACACTCACCAGCCTACACACACACATCCTTCTTTACACTTAAAAACCAATATACACACACACAGACATGCATGCACCCAGAGTCTGCCATTGTGTAGACTATACAGGCAAGAGTGACTGAACGCAGCGTCCCAGTTAATTATATCCAAGGTTACAGCAGTTTGAATGGAGCACCTGCTGTACTCACCTCCCCCTCACGGATGATTACGTCCTTATGTTTGCCATTCTCAATCACCTTTAGACACATGTCCCCTCTCACCTGGTAAAAGAGCTGGACCAGAAGAGAAGAACAACGGGATGGGACAGAGAAAGGCGTCGATGAGCAAACCGCCTCTCCTTTTACTACCGAGGCTAACACACTGACCAGTGGATTTAATACAAATCCAAGTTTAGTCTGGAGGGAAAATGCTATTTCAGGGCTACAATGTTATCTTTGACTTTAAGATAACTTAGTGGTTTTGATTGAATCCAGGAAAAACTTTACAGTGATACCTGACAGCCACTGGTTCAAACAACAATTACTGATACTGTCAATGTTATCAAACTCTCAAAATAATGGATAGTCATTGGTTGCATGAACAAGCCACTAGCATTGACAAAAAAAAAAAAATACTCTGTGAGGCGGAGATGGCCAAACTGCCTGGAAATGACGTGTACAAGGCAATGTTCCGTGTTCCACACGTGGAAGCCACTAATGTATAAACAGCCGTGTCGGATGAAGAGGCCATCACAGTGCACCCTGGGATATGTACTTGCTACCAGGGTCGCAGAGAGAGCTGCCCTGTATTCTCTGCTGCTGAGATTGTGAGAGGCGTGACTATCCTGTCGTTTAGTTGCCATGACATTTGGGATCCCGAGGATCCAACCTGGACTTAAGTCATTCACTGCTGTTCCCTGAGGCGCGTGCCAGCGCCAGAGACCCACGTGCACTCTGGCAAACCTTTGCAGTGAACTATGTTCCCTTGTCACAGTTACTGTTGAACTATTTCAAACTTGAATGTTCCATTTTGTCTGCAGAAAATGTTTCATTAAGATAAATGTGACAAGGATATGGAGAGGTATTGCCAACAGATTCTGTGGATTGTTGTTGAGTAAGGAATAAATATTACATTTTACTATCGTGAATACAGCCAAATGATTGTAGATTGATGCTCTCTCTGAATTTTCCCCTTTGGGTGTATTTATTCTCTCTCTGCGCACTACTTTTTCAGACTAGCTAATGCTAGCCTTGTTGAATACATGTCCTGTGGGTCTGAAACGGTTTGAACAATTCCACCTGCTCCTGTTCAAAAAATAAACAGGCAACTGTATAGAGGGGGCCTCTTTTTGACTTTGCCCTGCTAGGACACACAATCACTATTCAGGGGGAAAGCCTGAGTGGCTGAGACACTGGCCTGTTCCATGTACATGTCTATATCTAATGCAAACGTTAACATGAGTAAATACGTTGATCAGCGCTTCGGTAGGGGGGGGGGGGGTTGCGTTCCAAAGTTATCTAAAACTGACGAGCTGCAAATTTAATTCTATGTCTCACCTCTTCCCCTTCCTCAATATGATAGTCCTTCCTCGTGTTTGGCCCTCCTACAAACATGATGTTCAACTGTTGAAAATGCCTGAAAGCAAGATAAGAAAAGGGTATAATAAAAGTTCACCTTTTCGTTGTTCATGTAGCCTACTTAAATGCACCACAGTCACAGCTTGGTTATAACTGAATCTGGCTCAAAAATTGGACGGTTGAAACTGACACAACTCTCCATAAATACATAAATAATCATGGAAGTAACTGGATTGGACAGCCTACTCGTGTCCTGGAAAGTACCCATGACGACATAAGCAATGTAGTGGGCTATACAACCCTTCTAAAATTACTGTGCAATCAGATAAGAATAAGGAGTTTCCATAATTATGGGTTATGGTAATAATTCTCGATCTGGTCGCCTTGTAGCCTACTTTGTTTTAAACTACATAGGCTGTAGCATAATCGTGAGCATAACTCTTTTGCAATCCTACTTACATTAATTTGTTGCACACTGGTGGGAGAAAATAATTTTCGTTGTCAGCAATCCATTTGTCGACATTGACCAGAAGTGGCATATCCATTGTTTCCGTAGCTAAATTAAAATATTTATTTCTATTTTTATTTAAGGAGGCTTGCGTCTTCCAGTCGAATAATTACTGTTCTCCTGGACACAATGACCTTAAAAGTCCAAAAGAACAACAGAAAGTTGCTACTGTGCCAGTATTGGTGAAAGGTTGAATTGCTGTTTGTATAGCCTACGTAACCAGAAAAAACTTGGATTGGGCTACGCGATCACATGTTTTTTTTAGGTATCCTACAGGGTATTGTAGCCACGAAAGAATGCAGTCTGGATATTTACCTTATATTTCTATATGACTTGTATGCTTAGCGTTATGCCTTAAAACCGTGCTTAAAACGGCCAATTCTGATATTTATCCTAATTTTTAAAGAACGTATAGGCTACAGTATGGGTAGCCTACTATCCAAGGTTGTCCAGGTTGCTATTGCTATTACATTTTTATTTGGAGATCCACGCTTAGCTACTCTGTTTAGTTTTCTTTTATGATTCAGTTTTACTTTTGGTTTCACGGGATGGTTCAGTGAAAGTGCTATTGTAAGAAAGAAGTTGGAAACATCAACGGCAAATTAACTGATTAGACACTGAAATTAGGTTTTAGGCTACAATGTAGGCTACAGTAGCTATTTTGAATTGCTGGAATGAATACCTTTGTAAATTGCGGATACGTTTCATAATCTATAAAAGAGAACAACAATCTGATAGCTGGGTCAATATCGCTGTAGGGTGCCTTTTGGTGTCCTGTACATAAATAATTCATTTGCCATGTTAATTTAACATAAAAATGACTATGAAAGGGTTTGTTATATTGGGCTACGTTTTTATATTCATAAAAAAGCATTACTTGGCTCTTTAGATACATTTTCTAGATTTTTTTCAGTTTTGTATAAGAGGATGCATGCTGTTTTGCTATGTCCCATGCACTGCTCATTCAATTTCAATGTGAGTAAAATGTAGTCAAATCATAAAATGTAAAATTTTTGTTTTCATATTATTATTTTGTGAAATAAGATATTACTCAACTTAAGTGTATTGATCATTTGGTAATAAAAATCATATTTTTATTTAGAATTTAAAAAAAGAGTTTGTGTGTCCCTTAAATGATTGTCCACCCTGTCATATTGGGGAATCCGCCCCTTTAAGAAAAGGCCATGCACTCTAGTGACATCACAACAACAGTTTTTTTCTCTCTTCAGTGGCGGGAAATTCAATGTCTGAGCTAAGTGTGTAGCTGACTTTCCTATTGACAAATTTTCTTTGTATAAGTTTGCTTACTTGCTCTGCCTAAGCTTAACATGTCCACCCTGTCGGCATTAAATATGCCGGAACTGATTAGAATACAATATTTTCAAAATATGTAAGTTTAACTATACTAAATTCTCTTCAACAACCAGACTAGCTAGTTAGCTAGTCACAGTTTGTTGTAAGCTAATATGCTAACTGAAGCTCAAAATGTCCACCCTATCGTTATCCCAAAATGTCCACTCTGTCGGCCACTTAGACCCGACAGGGTGGACATGCACATGACAGGGTGGACATGCACATGACAGGGTGGACATATCGTTCATTTGTAATTTGTAGATGGATGTTATTTTATCATCCCTTTGATAATGGACTCAACCACACACACACTAGGTCATATTAGTCTATATTATAGACTTCTGCAGCGCCACAGAAGCCTTCTGCAGCACCAGAGGAGGATGTCTCAGAGCTTCGCAAGTCTACCTTCTGTGGCACCGCCTCCATTGTGCCCAGCAGACCGACCAGCATGGCTAGGTGCAGCACCTGGAAGGAACTCCTTGAAGCTATAGCACAGGAGCTGCATGGGGCGGCAGGCCGGGGTGGTGATCCTGTGGCCAAGACCTATCGGGAAGCCGAAAACCTCATCTTCCGGAGAGCCCAGCAGGATAGCTTCCCAGAGGAAATTAGTCTCCTGAAGGCCAGTAAGCCCATCCCCTCCAGTAGTAGACTACTAACCCTGTCTCCCGAGCTAGACAAAGCCGGAGACCTTATCCGCGTTGGAGGCAGACTCCGGCAGAGCTTTACTCCGACCAAGGAACAAACTTCCGGGGAGGAGAGAGGGAGATGCGGGAAGTCTTCGCCGAGCTATCGTCTGACCTCAAGCAGCAGCTTGCCAAGCAATGGATCGCCTTCAATTTCAACCCCCCTGCAGCACCACACTTTGGAGGAGTCTGGGAATGGGAGATCCACTCCGAGAAGACTGCATTATACACTACGGTGGGTGCTCAGCCAGTCACTGAAGAAGTACTCTGGACAGTACTCCTTGAAGTGGAATGGATCCTTAACTCGAAGCCACTAGGCTACATCTCGTCCAGCCTCACCGACCTCGACCCTGTGACACCCAATGTCCTTTTGATGGCTCTTTGCCCCAGGTCGGCTACCCAGAGACAGACCTCCTGAGTCGTTGTTGCTGGAGGCACTCACAGGTGCTAGCAGACCACTTCTGGTCAAGTTTCATCAGAAACTACTTACCTTATCTGCAAACCCACCAGAAGTGGCATGTTACCCCAGCCGATATTACCGCAGACTCTATTGTTATGCTAATAGACCCTCAGCTACCTCGGTCCTTGTGGCCTATCAGACACGTTACGAAGGTACACCCCAGTGCTGATGGACATCTGTCGACCTGAGGATTGGTGACCGAGAGTACACTAGACCAGTGGCCCGGCTGGTCGTCCTGCCAGCCATCCCAGCAGACCAAGACGATAGGGCATAGCGCCCCCTTAGTTAAACTTGTTCACCTTTGTAGAGAGTGAAAGTGCGAATTACATTCAGGGGCGGCTGTTAGGAAGGTTCACTAAGTTTCATTCTTTTTGTTAGCTTAACTATGTACGCGTGCCTGCTGTAGCATTTGTGGAGTGCGCACCTTTCTCCTTAGTTACGGTGCAAGCCCAGTTCCTTTAGTTACAGTGCGAACCTATTTCAATTACAGTACAGCAACAAGAAAGTGCTGTGTTTCGGCCCTCGCTCTATCCCGCCGTTGAGAACGTTTCCATTCAGAGTACTTGTGTGTCCATGTGATAATGTGATAAAGTCCCGGGTTAAGTTAAAATATGTACCTGACCTGATTTATGCTTAAGTGGAGGTCGTTCTTTAGATCCCTAGATTTCCTTAGTTAGCCGATTAGCCCTCACATCGGTATTTACAGTACATAGGTTCAATACAGGGTTTTACTAAAGTGTGTTGGAATTGTTTACAGGCTTTTTACAGTTCTCATCTCAATGCTAGCAGTCATTAACGTTACCATTTAAATAAAAGGCAGCTGGTAATATTACCTCATGAGAGAGCTAGTTAATTTATGCATCCATATGAAGTGTTCAATGCGCAATTAAAGGTTGTATCAGCGATTTTGGGTGGAAACATAAATGATCACATTCATCTGATTTTTCCTCACGATCCGCTAGCTGCCCACCCCATAAGCAGGCCGTCAAAAAACCGCGTCTCTGTAGGCAGCCTATGCTCCGAGATCGTACACAAAAACAAATGGTACTACCAACTACTCAAAACCAAAATAAACAGTATTCCAACCAATCACAATGATCTGCACAAACGCTAATACTCTTATCTCGCTGAAATCTTGACGGATTTACAAACGGTTTGGTTTTTTACAAACGTTATTAACGTGGTTATAATTCTGGATGCTTGAACACTATTTTTTAAAACATAACATAATTATTCATAAGTATGTTTGTTTGGGATTTCGCTTCAGAAGTGACGTCACGTTTGTGCAGATCATTGTGATTGGTTGGAATACTGTTTATTTTGGTTTTGAGTGGTTGGTAGTATCATTTGTTTTTGTGTACGATCTCGGAGCATAGGCTGCCTACAGAGACGCAGTTTTTTGACGGCCTGCTTATGGGGCGGGCAGCTAGCGGATCGTGAGGAAAAATCAGATGAATGTGATCATTTATGTTTCCACCCAAAATCGCTGATACAACCTTTAAGCAGACCGAATTTAAAGGTGAAATTGCCGACTCGAGAGTGTAGTATGTACAGTTGAAGTTTACATACACTGAGGTTGAAGTCATTAAAACTCATTTTTAACCACTCCACAGATTTCATGTTAGCAAACTATAGTGTTGGCAAGTCAGTTAGGATATCTACTTTGTGCATGACACAAGTAATTTTTCCAACAATTGTTTACAGACAGATTATTTCACTTTTAATTCACTATATCACAATTCCAGTGGGCCAGAAGTTTACATACACTAAGTTGACTGTGCCTTTAAATTTTTAATATTTGGTCGCATATCCTTTGGCTTTGCATGCCATGACTTCCTGATGTCTGTGACCCAACAACATCAAAAGACTCTTGATATCTTATTTTCTGGTACTCTTAAAAGCGATAACGTCTCTGCATTTGAATGGATCTCTATGGGAATTGGGGGGTGGGACTAGATTTAGCTGTAAATTACACTGGAACCGTATGGAACACATGGTTTGCTAAATGGCTGTAAGTCATCAAGGGTGTGATGTATCAAACAAGCCTTAAATCATCACTCTGCTGCCAGAAATACAGTAGATGTGGATGGATAACCTGAAGGGTTTCTTCTCCTGACTTATTTTTCCATAGAGTTCAATACGAAAATTTGTCAGGAGAAACAATCCTTAAAGTGATCCATCCATATCTACTGCATATCTGGCAGCAGAGTGATGGTTTGAGGCTTGTTTGATACACCAGACCCTTGTTGACTTACAGCCATTTAGCCAACCATGTGTTCCATACTGTTCCACTGTAATTTACAGCTAAATCTAGTCCCACCCCCCTATTCCCATAGAGATCCATTCAAATGCAGAGACATTATATTATCACTTGTAAGAGTACCAGAAAATAAGATATCAAGAGTCTTTTGATGTTGTTGGGTCACAGACATCAGGAAGTCATGGCATGCAAAGGATATGCGACCAAATATAAAATATTTAAAGGCACGGTCAACTTAGTGTATGTAAACTTCTGGCCCACTGGAATTGTGATATAGTGAATTAAAAGTGAAATAATCTGTCTGTAAACAATTGTTGGAAAAATTACTTGTGTCATCCACAAAGTAGATGTCCTAACTGACTTGGCAACACTATAGTTTGCTAACATGAAATCTGTGGAGTGGTTAAAAATGAGTTTTAATGACTTCAACCTAAGTGTATGTAAACTTCCGACTTCGACTGTATGTAGCCTGCGTATATTTAGCTGAATTAACAACATAACACCGCAGCATTGGCATTTATTGTGCTATTTCAGACTGTTATCATTATTAAGGGATTACTAATAACAGAACATCAGAATTGAATACATCAGTTTAATAAGTTAGATAATAAGTTAGTATTTACACGTATAATTCATGTGTACTTCATAGGGGTGTAATAATTACACTTAATAGAGAACAGATATGATTTGTACTGTATTTGTTGTGTAAGTAAATTGTAGTTTTTGTCCTATTCATAACATCCCTGCCTTCAAATGCCTTATGTTTATGCTGTATGTTCTGTGTTTCACAGAAACGCAATTATTCTGAATAAAATCTACCTAAAACCTTCCTCTGGATTCTGACTGCATTCTGATAGATGCCCCTGGTGCGAACTACAGCTCTATATTCAGATCCAGCTACACCTTATACAGTCCTACACTGAATCCTCCCTTACAGATTGAGAATGTACCCATTTTAAAAGTTGAATAAATTTCATATTTTCATATTTTGTCATGCATTGTGTGTTCTGCTTTATGTGTCCACCCCGTCATGGCTGGTCCACCCTGTCATGCACTGGTCCACCCTGTCATCTTGATATTTTTAAATAATAATTCAATAATACTGTGAAATATCTGTATATATAATCTAGTGTATTCAATAGCTAAGTGGGGAGCAATAATATGCAAATAAAAAACTGCATCCAAATATCACAGTTTTCTCCAAATTAAAAAGAAAATATGTGCAAATTGTATGTGTTTCTTTATAAGCAGATGGTTTACATAAAATATTTTATTTATTTATAATTTGAAAGCAAACAAATAACCCTGTTTAGGAAAGGGACATCATACCCTTCAGAAAATGTAATTTTCATCTTAATATTGCAATGAAAACATATTTAGCAGTAATTTATATGTCCATGACAGGGTGGACATATCTTATGGTTTATTCTCCGAATATTGGCCCATAATTATCTGAAAATATGTGTGGGAGCTCAGCTAATATATATTTCTACAATTTGAGTGTCTACTATTTATGATAAGACATAAAGGGAATGGGAAATTAAGACCAAAATGTGTGAGTATTTTGAGGGTTGAAAGGCACTCTATGGTGATATTGACCCAGCTAGGAACGTTTGACCGCTGTTTTGTCCTAGGGTTAGAGGGACGATAATGCACGACTATGGCAAGCCAAATGAGGATTTATTCCATATCCTTGATATCCAATTTACGGTTTCCCACTAGTTGCCCGTTTTTCACAACGTGTTGGACATTGTGTCTTACTAGTTCAACGAAACCGTTTTGATATCAAAGATTGGCACCTTACTAGTCATGCATTTTGAGCCACTAGTTGCGCTTTTATTCTACACGTTACACCAGAACCTTACTAGTTGCACCACAGTGCCGACTAGTGGCACCACAGCCACAACTAGTCAGCCTTTGAACCCACTAGTGGCCTTTTAAGCCTAACGTGTTGCAATTAAAGCAGCACTACCCAGTAAACATGCGTTGGTTGGGCCAATGTTGGTTAATGGTCATTATGGTTGGCGACGGTCGCCGTCTCCTGCCAACGTTGGCACACTGTTGGAATGTGACTGTAGCCCAACAGTTAAATATTTCGTCGTGAGCCAATATTGGTACAACGCTGGAATACCACTCTTTCCCAACCGTCGCATCATCGTCATGAACCAACGTTACCACACCGTTGGCTTTGTGATTTTAACCCAACCGTCGCATTTTAATCGTAGACCAACCTAGATGGCATATCCAGACCAGTGAACAATCGCGATGACATTTTTAAAGTTCAACTGAAAATTTACCAGATGGAGAGAGACAGTTAAACCCGTTAAGTGCGTTCTTCGCTCTGAGCGAAGCTGAGCCGCTCAGTTACTTAGCTAACGTGCCAGCCTCACTCCGAAGCTAACGTTAGTAAAGCTGCATTTTGGTAAGTTAATAGCTAATTGTCTGATATTTCCCTTTCTAAACTTATGTCCAATTTGAATTGTATGCTTAACGTTACTTGTTTTACCCAATTTTAGTCAAATGGATTTTCATAATGTTACCGTTGACGTTACCGTTAGCTAGCTGGTTCTGAGGTAAATTAGCTAGCTAACTGTTAGCAGCTAACCCCACACTGCTGGTAGTTTGCTAAAGTTAACTTATACAAAAGGTGAAGTGGTTACCGTTATAAGGGTGCCACAAATGAGATAACGTCAGCACACTGTCATCCGTCTGCTAGCTATTTTGGAGTGGCATGCTACTGACTGCCTGGTACATTATGCCTCATTGCCTCGATCTGTGTGGGACCTGCCGCAGAGGAGCATCGGATGGTCCAGAGGTTGACTGAGCATCCGTATCGCGGTCTCCAGATCATTCATGACTTATACTATTACGCTCCGAAGTTGGGATAAGCCGTCGAACTACCCTCTTTTAATGGTGAGTGTTCATATATTAGTTTAACTTGTGTTTTGTTTAGTTTTGCTGTGCAACGTTTAAAGTTAATGTTGACGTAACGTTAGCTATCAAAATAAACACAACAGGCTCTGGCTGTAGCTATAGGTAGCGTTTTCTGGATTTTAGCTAAGGTTAGTGCTAACTGACTATTGTTAGACAGCATAAGACAATTTACGTTTGACGTAGCTAACGTTAGTTCAACACATCGAACACATCGTTACCAAAGAACAGTGGGGGGAAAAAGCTTGCAAACAGTGACAGCAAACGTTAGCTAGAGAGGTTGCTAGCTAGATATACTAGCTGTTGGATGTTCTAACGTTAACGTTACGTTATCTAAAGCTTGATGTTAACGTTACGTGCCCCAAAGCATATTCTGGCCATCAGTTTCGTTGACTTTGTGGCCCAAGTGCCCAGTGTAATTTTTTACATGTCTACCCCTGTTTCTGCACACATTCTGAAGTCAACTTTTTTCCTTAATTGAAACAGGTTCAAGTCAGTATTATGACTGCACTCTTTCTGCTGCTCATCAAATTGGAGGTAAATAAGTTACGTCTTGCATGTACAGGGTTCAGCAATGCATATTGGTGAGGGCCTGGGTAAAAGCCGGAATGGAACAGCGGAAGGAAGCTCGGAATGGCCAATCGTGCTTTGTGCCAAAAAGGACCTCAGTTCAAATGCCTGCAGCACTTGCTGTGGAATGCACATCAATATAATCAGTTTCTGAATATACTTTCATTTGAGCATAGAATTTATATCATGAATCATGAAATATCTGAAAAATTTATCAAAACTAATATAGCATTATCAAACATATTTCAGAGCCCCTCATCACCCTTTTGGATTAAGACATCAAGATAAGGATTTCACCTTTTGAAAGTGCAGAGTCTTTTGTTTAAAATGAGTATATTCCATCCTTGATGACTCTATAAGTGGATCAAAATGATATTTTGATGGAAAAGGCCTTTTGGAGAGGATAAGGATATATTTCAATATCAAGCCCCAAAAATCCCATTCTGCATTAACACATCAAGGCATGATGTATACCAAACTAAAGCTTTGGATCTGCCCTTCGAGTAAGTGTATATGATGATATGGGTTCATGCAGAAATTGTGCATTATTTGGACTGCAATCAAGTCTGACCATTACATCTACCATAAGTCAGTTATCATTCAAATATATTCATATCATCTCAAACAGGCCTTTTCCATTCAAATATAATTTTGATCAACTTATAATTGAGTAATCAAGGACTGAATATACTAATTTTAAAGAAGAAGATCTGCACTTTCAAAAGGTGAAATCCTTATCTTGATGTCTTATTCTGAAAGGGTGATGAGGGGCTCTGAAACATGTCTGCTAATGCTATTAATTTTGATCAATTTCTCATATATTTCAAATTTATATTTCATGGAAATTCCATGCTCAAATGAAAGTACATATGATGCCCATTCAGAAACTGTTAAGATTGTATTGATGCACATTCCACAGCGAGTGCTGCAAGCATTTGAACAGGTATTTTTTGGCACAGATCACTCATGGCCATTCCGAGCTTCCTTCCGCAGTTCCATTCCGGCTTTTGTAGTAAAAGTGACTACAGTTTATCTTTAATATTTCTTTAGTTTGGGGGAGAAGGGCAGTGCCCTGCCTATGTCCGATGTTTCAATGTAACATTGCCGGAGACAAATAAGGCTTTCTTACACATTGGGGGGGACACGTCCCCCGTTGTAATGACGCCTATGTTGCGTAGCCAGGTTTTCAGTCTGCATAACGGCGAGAAGGATCGCTCAGACGCCGCAACAGAGAGAGAGAGAGAGAGGAGAAGGGGCGGGGGCTAAGCTACTGTAACGCTAGCGGGCCACACAGTCAGTATTGCTTTTCCTCAAAAAAATATATTGACAATGTATTTGTCATTTCACTTAATGTTCCGTGAGCCATGTTGTGTTTTTGTCTGTCTGAGACAGGTGGAACAGGGGGAAGCTGAATTGAACATTGGACAGCCAGTCTTGAGGGACACATCATCTGTGAGGTTATCCAGCCAACTTTCCTGACAGGGCTTGCTGCTGTATTTTCCACATTCTACAGCTTCAGTGTTTAATACCAAGAAGAGGCTGCATGCACACTTGAATTCTTTCAAAGGTTAGATACTTGCAGGCAAAATTACCCAGTGTTTCTGTTGTTTCTCTTTTTACTTGCATTTAAATATGAACTAGTTAGAACACACAGCTAATTTACTGTAGCTACAGGTGCTCGGCAGAATCTAAATCAAAAGCAAAAAACTTCATGTAGCTAATGTAAAATGCTCCTTTTTAATGACCAAAAATGTTTCAACCCAGATGGGTCTTCCTCAGGATGTGAATAACATAAACCAGGTGTGACTAATATAGGTAATTACAAGACACGTGACCAAATACCAGAAAGGTTTATTACCCTTTCTGGTATTTGGTCACGTGTCTTGTAATTACCTGTATTAGGTAACAGATATAGTTCATATTTATGTGAACATCTGTCAAGAGAGGTGATCTCCATTAAAGGGTGATCTCTCTTGACAGATGTTCACATAAATATGAACTATATCTGTCGGCGCACATGTAAAAGCTGGCGTTACCTAAATTAAAGCAGAGACGAGAACTTCCTGTCGGAAGCTGCGGAAGCTGATTGGCCTGACTAATAACGGTTTGGCGGTGCACATGTAAACAGAATCAATGGGAAATAGCACATGGGTACTGATGTACCGATAGATGACACAATTTAACTTAGGCTAATTGTAGCCCAGTTGCAGAAAATTAGCCTACTATTTGCAGCCTACGAGGTGGCGTAGGCTACGTTTGCCATCCAGTAGTCACTGAGGTAAAGAAAGTAGCTACATTCTGCTTAATTTACTTAAAAATACAGACAGTAATTAATTAATTAGTTATTTACTTCACTTATTTTCCTGAATGTTTTGGACTCTTAACTATTGCTCCATAACCGGCTAATTCAAAGCGGATCGCCGGGTTATTTCTTGAACTTCTATATCAATTTTATAAGTTTAATTTTAGTCTTGAAGCTTACCACACTAGAACTGTGCCTCCCGGTTCCCTTGTTTGCAGACGCGCTGATCTACGTAAGTGGTGGTTAATTCCAGCTGCAGGTCTATACTGTATACTGGAAGGTTTGAAATTGATCAGATTCGCTGATAGATTAAAGCACCATCTCACCACCCCGCCTACAAATACAACCTGGGGGAAACACTTGTATACAATGTTTTTGATTTTCATAGCTAAATTATACATCGCCGAACTCGGAAGAACCTGAACATAATGAGGATGGCATCCCTTTAGTCATCAGACTATTATCTATCAGCGAATCTGATCAATTTCAAACCTTCCAGTACACAGTATAGACCTGCAGCTGGAATTAACCATCACTTACGTAGATCAGCGTGACGCAGCGTGTCTGGAAAAAGGGAACCGGCAGGCGCAGTTGTAGTGTGGTAAGCTTCAAGACTCACATTAAACATATAAAATCGCTATAGAAGTTTCCCATCCATAGGTTGTGTAGTTATTAGCCAGTAGCAAACAAGCTGTGGGCCATTTTTGAAAGATTTAACTTTTGCCATAACATGTCAGCAGACAAAATATGTCTCGCTTGTCCAGTAAATATTTCAAACAAAGGCGTTACAGTGGTTTGAAACTTTGAATAGAATGTATCCTACTAATTTGTGAAATAATCCTGTTCAAAAGTTCGTCTGTAATCTCCATTGCATTCTCGTTCGAAGAGTTGCCTATCGGACTAGAAACAGGACAGAACTTCTGGAAGGAAAGTCTCTTTCTGCGGATATGGTAGCTGGTACTTCCGAGCCCTGAGATTCACTCCACGCTCCCAGAGGCTAAATTTAGCCGATGGGTTCCAAGATTGGATAAAGGGTGACCCATGCTAATTTAAATAGACATAACAGGGTTGAGTTCAGTTGACTTTCAACTAATTGAGGAAGTGGATTTCCTTCAAAATTTCAATGTTAGAGGGCTTTTAGAAGTTAGAAGTCATTTAAAGATGGTTAGATCCAATCTACGATACGATACAACTTTATTGGTCAGCTGGCGCTGAAATTTGTTTTGCATCCATGGCATCTCCGTTCAAGATATACACAGAACATATAATTACAGAAGACGATACAGGCTGAAACATGACACCATCAGTTGGCAGCACACTGATTTACACATTTTGATTTAGCAGCAGGCTAGACTGATGTACAAAAGAATTCGTCAGTCTGTTGCGCTTAAATTTAGGGACTCTAAAACGCCTCCTGTTGGGCAGCAGTTGGTATTCTCCATTTAGAACATGCAAGGGGTCAGAAGAGATACTTTTAGCAAGTCTGCAATCTGCAATAAAGGAAATTATAATGTATTGTAATTGTGCAGTTCTATACTGCACATTGAATTGAAGGTACTGTATATTGAGCACAACCCAGTTTAACAACCATTAAGTCCATGACATCTGAATGAGTTGGTCAAAACGTTTTTCCACACCACCTGTAAACATACACTATGGATTTTCAGGCGCTTCGTAGGAATAAACCCAGAGAGGGGCACCGAGGCTGGACGGGGCAAAGTGCTGTCCAAGAGAACTGCTAAAGTCACCCATAAGAAGACAACAAAGGTCAATCCTCATGTCTCCACTCCACTGAAGAAACTGATGGACTTCAGAACTGAGTGGGACTTCATATAAGGCAGTGAGCTGAGCTCACTCCGTTACTCTCCACACAGTCAGTCAGTCAATCACTCTCTCAATCACTCACTCTTTCACTTGTACCCCACCCCCCCCACCCCACTGTCTGTATTTGAAAAACATTATTTTATTTTGATAATGTGCCATGTCTGTTGGTGTTCAATATCTGTTTGTGTTAAAAGGGCAGATCACCAAAAAATTACATTTTGGTATGCCCGGAGTGCTACCTATCCATTCCAGGTAGTTTCGCTTAGAATTCACTCATTTTGTAGATATCTGCTGTAGGGATGCTCCGATCAGGATTTTTGGGGGCCGATACCGATCATCAGTCTTTTTTTTAAAGATCAGCCGATACCGATTTCTATTATTAGTATTATTATTATTATTATTATTCATAAAATGCAAGGAGAAGATTTAAGGATTATAATGATTTATTGAGAAACCCACTCTAAATTAAAAAAGTGTAAAGAACAATCCAACAAGATTTTTGTATCTGAGCTAATAGTAACAAGCTCTAGAACATTAAATTTAGTTTATTAGTTTAGTTGAAACAGGGACAATGTACATTAATGAACATTACTGTAAATGCGCCAGTTTTAGCCAGCTGGCTATTTTACAACTGTAGTCCCTGGGCAGGGTGTTAAATGCCAGAAAAAACACATAAAAAAACAGATGTAAAAAATAAAATAAGTAAAAAAGAAAATACATACAGCACAGTAAAAACACAATGAAAGAAACTGAAAATGTCTAAATAGAATACTGGTGTGCTTTGGTTAAGACTTTGCGTATACAGTAGGCATTCTTCGGTAGAAAGTAGTTTTTGGCGCTTTGACTGCCACAAACTTTGGACTTGTTGAGGTCCGTTATATCAGGGTTATTTCAAGGTGAGTTGCAGCAGATATCTACAAAGCAGTTCTCAGTGAAACTACCTGGATGGATAGATAGCAATCCGGGTATGTCGAAACATATCAAAATAACATTTTTGGGTGAACTGCCCCTTTATGAACTTGGGTGGTTTTGGACAGACACAGCCTCATATTAGAACACATTAATTTCTGTTAATTTGTTTATGCTGATATGTCATTGATCATCAGTGTTTCTTGTGGTTGTATTGCACTACTCAACATTTTCAGCACTAAAACTAACAGGTGTTAACTTGAAATATCAACTAATTATTTTTTCGGTAATGACTAAGTTCATTTTAAGTTATTCTGCCTAAATGGGCTGCTTTGTCTGTATTTATTTTCCATGTACATGCAAATGTTTTGCAAGTGCAATCAAGTCTTTCTTTACAATAAATAAAGTAAGAAATGTTTTGTAACATGCACTTAGAAGCTGTCTTTGTCTCAAATGTTTAAGTCACAAAATTGAAAAGGCCATGTTTTGTTTATTCACGGAGGTAGGACGCTGGGTTATTTTGACAAGATTGACAACCATTAGTTTATCATGCATGCCACAAGGTTTCTAACACTGTTGACATGAAACATTAATTCTCTTAATTGGTTGTATTCCGAATTGCCACTATTCTAATAGATAATAATAATTGTAAAATAGTGTAAAATGTAGCCTTGCCTACCAGTGGAGGTAGTGCAAAACGGCAATGAACTACAAACTCTGTTATAATAATAATAATAAGAATATTATTATTATTATTAATAATAATAATAATAATAATAATAATAATGTTTATTTGTATAGCACCTTTCATACATAGAATGCAGCCCAAAGTGCTTCACAACAATAAATAAAAATAAAATAATAATAAAATACAGAACAGAGCAATAAAAGAAAAATCAGTTGTCAGTATTATACAGTAAAAGTAATAATTTATATGCTATATTTCATGAAAAATTACATCAAACTATATTTTACAGTAACTGGCTGGCAACCCTGCCAGCTCTTTACGGTTTTTTTGTTTTGTTTTTTACAGGAAAATGTTTAACAGTGTAGGCTGTAGGCTCCAAACAACGTAAAAATTGGTCACTGACAAATTGTATTCTACATTCCTGTTATATATCTTTTTTTTTATCGCTGGGGGGCTGTTACTTGGCAAGAGAAACTGAGAAAGATAAAGTAATAAAAGTATTTCGAGACAGTCGATAGTCGAGTTCACAACGTATAACATCTTACAAATGAAAATGTAGCCTATACAAATTATTTGAACACTTGAACATGTTGAAACGGTTTCAGTGTTTTAGGTGAGTAAGCAGTAGGCTACCAAACACGTTTATGGTGGACTGAAATGAAGCGTCTTTATTCTTACCATATATATATTTTAAAAATTGCGTTATCTAGGATCTTTGCAGCCTGTTTTTTACAAAATATTTGTAAATCGTAGGCTACTTATAAATAGCCTACACGCACGATCTGCAGTTCTCTATAGGTAGGCAAGGTAGTCTAGACCTAGCTAGAGTTTAACGTCAGGGAGTTAGGCTACGAGCATAAATGTTTAATTAATTAGCAGTAGGCTAGCCGAGCTATTTTTCCAATTAATAAATAACAATAGGCAGTCTTATTTATAGTGGAGAAAACAAATAGACTTCATCAATGTAAAGCATTACGTTTATTGTTGGGTAGCAACGTTGGAACAGCTGTGCAGATAAATGGTTGGGCCACCGTTGTAAATAGCAACGCAGTCAGACGTCGGGCCATCGTGGTTGGCACAACGTAACGCCGATGAGCAAAAACTACCGTTGGCCAACATTCCAAAACAACAGTTTGCCAACGTTGGGCCAAAGCAAATTGTTTACTGGGTAGTTAACTAGTGAAGTGGCAACAGTGTAACATGTTAACTAGTTAAGTTGCATAGAGTCCGTATTTTCGCCTAACTAGTTAACTAGTTACATACACTTCTCTTCACTAGTTAACTAGTAAAGCCAACGTGTCCAACTAGTTACGTTTTTAGTACATCCACTAGTAAACTAGTTGTAGCAAAATGCTAATTAGGAGGGCGTACAAGGAAGTTGCTTTTTGTAATATGATTGGATGAAGGTTTCGGCTATAGGCTACAATTGCCAGCAGTTTTGGACATCGAATTCGAGTTCCCATTTGTGTGTTTATTTCGAAGTAGGATATATTTAATTGGGAGAGTGGATATTTTGTTAGGAGGGGAAGGTTTGACAGAAGCTGAAGCGCAACCATGGCGGACGGTTGTCTTTGATCCCGTGATAACGCTGTAGGCTATTTAATTTGCGATGTCGATGCATGGGATTGCTCTTTTTGGCAAGAATATAGGCTATCGTAATGAACCAATTACTCGATCATCACGTTTTATTTGAATCATGGACGAACTGCTAAAATAACTTATTGTGCATTGTGCAAGGCGTGCTGATCAGGCTAGCCTATACAGACCGGTGACAAATTAAGGGTGCAGCTTTGTGTCCACATTACTTGGTTAGATGCAAATAGGCTACCACATGCAAACGCACGGTGCTATTTCGGTTTTAAAAGTAGTTTGTAAACATGAAATGGGTAGCCATGGGGAAACATTTAGTAGCCTACATTACATGTAAGATAATATGCTGTGCATTGTGTAAATGATTTGTAAACATAATAAATGCTTTACTTTAAGTGCTCTAATCCTCATGTTAGCTGTATAAGGAAAACGCTGTTAATTACTACCATTTTAGAATGAGCCTTGACTGTAGGTGAAAAAGGAATTGTAGGCCTATTTGTTTAATGCATTTTTCTGGAAGTAAAATTTTATCTTTTTGTCCGCAGAGGGCTGTGTCATGTTTTTTTTTGCATTCCCTTGAATTCACTTCGTGTGTGATCTTTACCAGTATTAAAGATCACTTATTGTACGTCGCTTTGGATGAAAGCGTCTGCTAAATGAATGTAATGTAATTAAACATTAGGTTACAGTCTCTGAACACAATGTTGGTAGTGTTAACAGTTGCAGTGCTGGAATGCACCTTGTGTGGTAGGCTATATAGGCTACTGAACTGATAGAATTCACTTGAGCAAAATGTTGCATCCAGTTAGCTGTTAGTGAATAGGCCTACATCCGTTAGCTTTACATCCTTTTGTGAATGCATCCTTTGCCTCTTGTGCTCGTTGCATTTTTTTGTATTCGAAACTTTGTAATAAAGAATGATCTATTTTTGATAAACATGACTCTGGTGCTTTAGTTCAGGTAAATTGAAAGGTGGCCTGTATGTGCTACACATAGGCTAGTTATTCTGAGTAATCACCACCTTTATCCTTCGATAAAGGTCCATCATGATGGGAGTGGTCTCTTCCAGGATGACAATTCCCCAATCCACAGGGCACGAGGGGTCACTGAATGGTTTGATGACCGTGGAAATTATGTGAATCATATGCTATGGCCTTCGCAGTCACCATCTCAACCCAAATGAACACCTATGAGATTTTGGAACGACGTTAGGCAGCTAGTGCTCTCCACCACAATCATCAAAACACAAAACGAGATAACGTTATTGTGTATCCCGTTTGAAATGTCATTCACTGCCATCAAAATCATTCTTGCATTTATGCTAGTTTGTACTTGTATTTTTAAATTGAATAGCTAGATAGACCGTCTCAGTGTAGCCTATTCCGGTGGGCCGATCGTCATTCCATGAGCCGAACTCACCACCTAATTAATAAAACTAAAATGTGACGTTTAACACCGCAGAAAATGTTTGAGCTCTTAAAAACGAACAGTTATATTATATTCCTGTAGCCTATTTTTATGCGATTATGATGATTTGGGGGAGAAATAGCCTATCGGAGGATCATTAAGATTAACGTGATGTAGACATTTTGGCTACACGGCTCTCATAGTATCAACGTTAAGTCAATCATCTGACGAACAGTTAAATGTTTAAGCTTTAAAAAAGAGCTCACGCTGAGTTACGATTCAGAATTGACATTTTAAGGCTCTCCAGACCGTTTAAAATATTAACCAATCAGAATTGGAAACGCACTTCCTTGCCCCGCCTGCTTCATTTGCATGCAGTCCACTAGTTCACATGTTCAGCGGAACATTGGGTTACTTGTTTACTAGTGAGCCTGTACGCTGCAACCCACACGTTAACTAGTCATGTCCAAAAGAGTCCACTAGTTCACTAGTTGACATATCCAACTAGGATATGTTTTCCTGACACGTTCACTAGTTCAAGGCTATTTTTCTAACTAGTTCCATTCCATGCTGAACATGTTGTGACTTTTAACCAACATGTTATGCAGTTTTGACACTTGTTGTACGCTGCCATGAACATGTTGTGCCTTGTTCAGTACTAGTTGCACACTGTGCATTACTAGTTAGACCATTACTCAACGTGTTCCAATGCCCATTTTTGATATCAAATTTTTATCCGCACTAGTAACCATTTTCTCCGTACTAGTTGGACAAAAATGCTCACTAGTGAACCAATATGCTCAACTAGTTAACTAGTTAAGTTGCAAATTATTATGCAAGTGCACTAGTTGACATGTAACATAATTTGCAACTTAACTAGTTAACTAGTTGAGCATATTGGTTCACTAGTGAGCATTTTTGTCCAACTAGTACGGAGAAAATGGTAACTAGTGCAGATAAAAATTTGATATCAAAAATGGGCATTGGAACACGTTGAGTAATGGTCTAACTAGTAATGCACAGTGTGCAACTAGTACTGAACAAGGCACAACATGTTCATGGCAGCGTACAACAAGTGTCAAAAATGCATAACATGTTGGCTAAAAGTCACAACATGTTCAGAATGGAATGGAACTAGTTAGAAAAATAGCCTTGAACTAGTGAACGTGTCAGGAAAACATATCCTAGTTGGATATGTCAACTAGTGAACTAGTGGACTCTTTTGGACATGACTAGTTAACGTGTGGGTTGCAGCGTACAGGCTCACTAGTAAACAAGTAACCCAATGTTCCGCTGAACATGTGAACTAGTGGACTGCATGCAAATGAAGCAGGCGGGGCAAGGAAGTGCGTTTCCAATTCTGATTGGTTAATATTTTAAATGGTCTGGAGAGCCTTAAAATGTCAATTCTGAATCGTAACTCAGCGTGAGCTCTTTTTTAAAGCTTAAACATTTAACTGTTCAATCTATGAATGTCAGATGATTGACTTAACGTTGATACTGAGAGCCGTGTAGCCAAAATGTCTACATCACGTTAATCTTAATGTTAATGATCCTCCGATAGGCTATTTCTCCCGCAAATCATCATAATCGCATACAAATAGGCTACCGGAATATAATATAACTGTTCGTTTTTAAGAGTTCAAACATTTTCTGCGGTGTTAAACGTCACATTTTAGTCTTATTAATTAGGTGGTGAGTTCGGCTCATGGAATGACGAATAGGATACACTGAGACGGTCTATCTAGCTATTCAATTTAAAAATACAAGTACAAACTAGCATAAATGCAAGAATGATTTTGATCGCAGTGAATGACATTTCAAACGGGATACACAATAACGTTATCTCATTGGTGTTTTGATGATTGTGGTGGAGAGCACTAGCTGCCTAACGTCGTTCCAAAATCTCGTAGGTGTTCATTTGGGTTGAGATGGTGACTGCGAAGGCCATAGCATATGATTCACATAATTGTCACGGTCATCAAACCATTCAGTGACCCCTCGTGCCCTGTGGATTGGGGCATTGTCATCCTGGAAGAGACCACTCCCATCATGATAGAACTTCATCGAAGGATAAAGGTGGTGATTACTCAGAATAACTAGCCTATGTGTAGCACATACAGGCCATCTTTCAATTTACCTGAAGTAAAGCACCAGAGTCATGTTTATCAAAAATAGATCATTCTTTATTACAAAGTTTCGAATACAAAAAGTGCAACGAGCACAAGAGGTAAAGAATGCATTCACAAAAGGATGTAAAGCTAACGGATGTAGGCCTATTCACTAACAGCTAACTGGATGCAACATTTTGCTCAAGTGAATTCTATCAGTTCAGTAGCCTATATACCACACAAGGTGCATTCCAGCACTGCAACTGTTAACACTACCAATATTGTGGTCAGACACTGTAGCCTAATGTTTAATTACATTACATTCATTTAGCAGACACTTTCATCCAAAGCGACGTACAATAAGTGATCTTTAATACTGGTAAAGATCACACACGAAGTGAATTCAAGGGAATGCAACAAAAAAAAACATGACAAGGCTCTCTGCGGACAAAAAGAGAAAATCTTACTTCCAGAAAAATGCATTAAACAAATAGGCCTACAATTCCTTTTTCACCTACAGTCAAGGCTCATTCTAAAATGGTAGTAATTAACAGCGTTTGCCTTATACAGCTAACATGAGGATTAGAGCACTCCCAAAGTAAAGCATTTATTATGTTTACAAATCATTTACGCAATGCACAGCATATTATCTTACATGTAATGTAGGCTACTAAATGTTTCCCCATGGCTACCCATTTCATGTTTACAAACTACTTTTAAAACCGAAATAGCACCGTGCGTTTGCATGTGGTAGCCTATTTGCATCTAACCAAGTAATGTGGACACAAAGCACCACCCTTAATTTGTCACCGGTCTGTATAGGCTAGCCTGATCAGCACGCCTTGCACAATGCACAATAAGTTATTTTAGCAGTTCGTCCATGATTCAAATAAAACGTGATGATCGAGTAATTGGTTCATTACGATAGCCTATATTCTTGCCAGAAAGAGCAATCCCATGCATCGACATCGCAAATTAAATAGCCTACAGCGTTATCACGGGATCAAAGACAACCGTCCGCCATGGTTGCGCTTCAGCTTCTGTCAAACCTTCCCCTCCTAACAAACTATCCACTCTCCCAATTAAATATATCCTACTTCGAAATAAACACACAAATGGAAACTCGAATTCGATGTCCAAAACTTTCTTTCTTTCTTTCTTTGTGTTTTTTGGCGGATTGTAATACCAACTTTAGGTGCATACCGCCACCTACCGTACCGGAGTATGTAGAACAGGATTCCAGGAAAAAATAAATAAATGAATATAATTATTTCTTTATTCTATGATATTAACTTAAGTTAATAAATAAAATTATAACTATAAAGTAAAATTCTATATTCTATTAAACAATCCTGAACCTATTAAGAACTCTATTATCCCTCTCTGTACTTCCCACACCTTATCTCCATTTGTTCCTAATATCCCTTCCAAATCCCAACCTCGTCCAACCTCTCTTACCCTTTGTTGCAAACGCTCCCTTTCATCTTTATATTTTATGCAATGCATTATTATATGTTCAGTGTTTTCAATTATACCACAATGTGCACAACTATGCGAGTTCACTTTACCCAATAAAAATAAAGTTTTATTTAGACCAGTATGGTCAAATCTTAGTCTTGATATGACTACCTCCTCTCTTCTGCTTCGCCCTTTAACACTCTGTGCTCTAACGGACTTTTGTACCCTATAACATGATCTACCCTTACTGTCCTCGTCCCATTTTTTCTGCCAGCATTCCAATATTTTCTTTTTAATTAATGCTTTACCTTCCCCTATTCCAAATGCTATATTAATTATGTGCGTCATATTTAGCGATCTTTTTGCCATCCTGTCTGCAATTTCATTACCCTCTAATCCCACATGTGCAGGTACCCAACAAAATATTGTTTCTATTCCCATTCTCTGCGTTCTAAATAGACATTGAAACATTTCATATACTAGGTCTTCCCTAATTGAGTTCATTGTCTGAAGGCTAAAAAGAACTGCTGCAGAGTCAATGCACAGCACCACCCTGTCTGGTCTCACTTCTTCCACCCATTGGAGACTAATAATCACTGCCATCATCTCGGCTGTATATACTGATAATTTATCAGAAATTCTCTTCCCTATATGTATTTTAAATTGTGAGATATATACTCCTATTCCTACATGGTCATTTTGATCTTTTGATCCGTCAGTAAAGATATGTAGGTAATTAGAATATGTGTTTATTATATGCTGGTTTGCACAGTATCCTATTTCATGTTCCGCCCGCCTTTTCTTTAGTTCCAGGATACTAAAATCAACTTTAGCTTTAGGGAAGAGCCATGGGGGAACATTACTTATTGGAGTAGGGGAATTGAAATGTATTCCATCTAGGTCATATTCTTCTGATTTATCTTTTATCTTCCATCCAAAACCTATTCCATTATGTCTATACTCCCAGCATTCGTTTAGGACACTTTTAGTGGCATTTTCATCCCCACATCCCCTAAGCCGAATCCAGTATGTTAGAGCCAGTTTGTCTCTCCTGAGCTCTAGTGGGATTTCCCCTGATTCCACTAACACGGCATTACATGGTGTTGATCTCATTGCACCGATGCTAAGTTTCAAGGCTTTGCTTTGCATTCTATCAATTCGGTTTAAGTGCGATTTAGCTGCATAAACAACGATTTAGCTGCATAAACAAAACACCCATAGTCAATTGCTGATCTCATCAAAGCCCTATATATATCTATTAACGCCTGCTTATCTGCTCCCCATGTATATCCAGATATAGCCCTCATTAAATTTATTACTTTTTTACATTTAGTTTCTAGCTTTTCCACATGTGTCTTCCATGTACATCTCTCATCTACCCAAATATTTAAATTCCTTTACTTTTTCCATTGGTTGTCCATATAAAAGAAGACACTGTTCTTCTATCTTTTTCTTTCTAGTTATGAACATGTAGCAAGATTTACTTGTTGAGATTTTAAAACCCCAATTGTATGACCATTGCTCTACCTTTAAAATAGCTTTCTTAATCTCTCTCAGCACACTTGTGTTGTCTCTCCCCCTAATCCATATAGCTCCGTCATCTGCATATAATGATGAGCATATCCTTCTGTCAAGATTCATGAATATATCATTAATCATAATGTTAAATAACACCGGACTAATGACGCTTCCTTGTGGAATTCCATTAACGATATCATACTCATCAGATAACTCTGGTCCTACCTTAACTCTAAACTTTCGTTCTGATAGAAAATCTAGTACCCAGTTGTAAAATCTTCCACTAATACCCATTCTATTCATTTGAATTAACAGCCCTTCCCTCCACATAGAATCGTACGCTTTTTCGATGTCAAAGAAAACAATCACCATCAATTCTTTCATTTTAAATGCTTTCTCTATTTCATTGCTAACTTTAACAAGTGCACTAGTGCAAGTGCACTAGTTGACATGTAACATAATTTGCAACTTAACTAGTTAACTAGTTGAGCATATTGGTTCACTAGTGAGCATTTTTGTCCAACTAGTACGGAGAAAATGGTAACTAGTGCAGATACAAATTTGATATCAAAAATGGGCATTGGAACACGTTGAGTAATGGTCTAACTAGTAATGCACAGTGTGCAACTAGTACTGAACAAGGCACAACATGTTCATGGCAGCGTACAACAAGTGTCAAAAATGCATAACATGTTGGCTAAAAGTCACAACATGTTCAGAATGGAATGGAACTAGTTAGAAAAATAGCCTTGAACTAGTGAACGTGTCAGGAAAACATATCCTAGTTGGATATGTCAACTAGTGAACTAGTGGACTCTTTTGGACATGACTAGTTAACGTGTGGGTTGCAGCGTACAGGCTCACTAGTAAACAAGTAACCCAATGTTCCGCTGAACATGTGAACTAGTGGACTGCATGCAAATTAAGCAGGCGGGGCAAGGAAGTGCGTTTCCAATTCTGATTGGTTAATATTTTAAATGGTCTGGAGAGCCTTAAAATGTCAATTCTGAATCGTAACTCAGCGTGAGCTCTTTTTTAAAGCTTAAACATTTAACTGTTCAATCTATGAATGTCAGATGATTGACTTAACGTTGATACTGAGAGCCGTGTAGCCAAAATGTCTACATCACGTTAATCTTAATGTTAATGATCCTCCGATAGGCTATTTCTCCCGCAAATCATCATAATCGCATACAAATAGGCTACCGGAATATAATATAACTGTTCGTTTTTAAGAGTTCAAACATTTTCTGCGGTGTTAAACGTCACATTTTAGTCTTATTAATTAGGTGGTGAGTTCGGCTCATGGAATGACGAATAGGATACACTGAGACGGTCTATCTAGCTATTCAATTTAAAAATACAAGTACAAACTAGCATAAATGCAAGAATGATTTTGATCGCAGTGAATGACATTTCAAACGGGATACACAATAACGTTATCTCATTGGTGTTTTGATGATTGTGGTGGAGAGCACTAGCTGCCTAACGTCGTTCCAAAATCTCGTAGGTGTTCATTTGGGTTGAGATGGTGACTGCGAAGGCCATAGCATATGATTCACATAATTGTCACGGTCATCAAACCATTCAGTGACCCCTCGTGCCCTGTGGATTGGGGCATTGTCATCCTGGAAGAGACCACTCCCATCATGATAGAACTTCATCGAAGGATAAAGGTGGTGATTACTCAGAATAACTAGCCTATGTGTAGCACATACAGGCCATCTTTCAATTTACCTGAAGTAAAGCACCAGAGTCATGTTTATCAAAAATAGATCATTCTTTATTACAAAGTTTCGAATACAAAAAGTGCAACGAGCACAAGAGGTAAAGAATGCATTCACAAAAGGATGTAAAGCTAACGGATGTAGGCCTATTCACTAACAGCTAACTGGATGCAACATTTTGCTCAAGTGAATTCTATCAGTTCAGTAGCCTATATACCACACAAGGTGCATTCCAGCACTGCAACTGTTAACACTATCAATATTGTGGTCAGACACTGTAGCCTAATGTTTAATTACATTACATTCATTTAGCAGACACTTTCATCCAAAGCGACGTACAATAAGTGATCTTTAATACTGGTAAAGATCACACACGAAGTGAATTCAAGGGAATGCAACAAAAAAAAAACATGACAAGGCCCTCTGCGGACAAAAAGAGAAAATTTTACTTCCAGAAAAATGCATTAAACAAATAGGCCTACAATTCCTTTTTCACCTACAGTCAAGGCTCATTCTAAAATGGTAGTAATTAACAGCGTTTGCCTTATACAGCTAACATGAGGATTAGAGCACTCCCAAAGTAAAGCATTTATTATGTTTACAAATCATTTACGCAATGCACAGCATATTATCTTACATGTAATGTAGGCTACTAAATGTTTCCCCATGGCTACCCATTTCATGTTTACAAACTACTTTTAAAACCGAAATAGCACCGTGCGTTTGCATGTGGTAGCCTATTTGCATCTAACCAAGTAATGTGGACACAAAGCACCACCCTTAATTTGTCACCGGTCTGTATAGGCTAGCCTGATCAGCACGCCTTGCACAATGCACAATAAGTTATTTTAGCAGTTCGTCCATGATTCAAATAAAACGTGATGATCGAGTAATTGGTTCATTACGATAGCCTATATTCTTGCCAGAAAGAGCAATCCCATGCATCGACATCGCAAATTAAATAGCCTACAGCGTTATCACGGGATCAAAGACAACCGTCCGCCATGGTTGCGCTTCAGCTTCTGTCAAACCTTCCCCTCCTAACAAACTATCCACTCTCCCAATTAAATATATCCTACTTCGAAATAAACACACAAATGGAAACTCGAATTCGATGTCCAAAACTTTCTTTCTTTCTTTCTTTGTGTTTTTTGGCGGATTGTAATACCAACTTTAGGTGCATACCGCCACCTACCGTACCGGAGTATGTAGAACAGGATTCCAGGAAAAAATAAATAAATGAATATAATTATTTCTTTATTCTATGATATTAACTTAAGTTAATAAATAAAATTATAACTATAAAGTAAAATTCTATATTCTATTAAACAATCCTGAACCTATTAAGAACTCTATTATCCCTCTCTGTACTTCCCACACCTTATCTCCATTTGTTCCTAATATCCCTTCCAAATCCCAACCTCGTCCAACCTCTCTTACCCTTTGTTGCAAACGCTCCCTTTCATCTTTATATTTTATGCAATGCATTATTATATGTTCAGTGTTTTCAATTATACCACAATGTGCACAACTATGCGAGTTCACTTTACCCAATAAAAATAAAGTTTTATTTAGACCAGTATGGTCAAATCTTAGTCTTGATATGACTACCTCCTCTCTTCTGCTTCGCCCTTTAACACTCTGTGCTCTAACGGACTTTTGTACCCTATAACATGATCTACCCTTACTGTCCTCGTCCCATTTTTTCTGCCAGCATTCCAATATTTTCTTTTTAATTAATGCTTTACCTTCCCCTATTCCAAATGCTATATTAATTATGTGCGTCATATTTAGCGATCTTTTTGCCATCCTGTCTGCAATTTCATTACCCTCTAATCCCACATGTGCAGGTACCCAACAAAATATTGTTTCTATTCCCATTCTCTGCGTTCTAAATAGACATTGAAACATTTCATATACTAGGTCTTCCCTAATTGAGTTCATTGTCTGAAGGCTAAAAAGAACTGCTGCAGAGTCAATGCACAGCACCACCCTGTCTGGTCTCACTTCTTCCACCCATTGGAGACTAATAATCACTGCCATCATCTCGGCTGTATATACTGATAATTTATCAGAAATTCTCTTCCCTATATGTATTTTAAATTGTGAGATATATACTCCTATTCCTACATGGTCATTTTGATCTTTTGATCCGTCAGTAAAGATATGTAGGTAATTAGAATATGTGTTTATTATATGCTGGTTTGCACAGTATCCTATTTCATGTTCCGCCCGCCTTTTCTTTAGTTCCAGGATACTAAAATCAACTTTAGCTTTAGGGAAGAGCCATGGGGGAACATTACTTATTGGAGTAGGGGAATTGAAATGTATTCCATCTAGGTCATATTCTTCTGATTTATCTTTTATCTTCCATCCAAAACCTATTCCATTATGTCTATACTCCCAGCATTCGTTTAGGACACTTTTAGTGGCATTTTCATCCCCACATCCCCTAAGCCGAATCCAGTATGTTAGAGCCAGTTTGTCTCTCCTGAGCTCTAGTGGGATTTCCCCTGATTCCACTAACACAGCATTACATGGTGTTGATCTCATTGCACCGATGCTAAGTTTCAAGGCTTTGCTTTGCATTCTATCAATTCGGTTTAAGTGCGATTTAGCTGCTGCCCCATAAACAAAACACCCATAGTCAATTGCTGATCTCATCAAAGCCCTATATATATCTATTAACGCCTGCTTATCTGCTCCCCATGTATATCCAGATATAGCCCTCATTAAATTTATTACTTTTTTACATTTAGTTTCTAGCTTTTCCACATGTCTCTTCCATGTACATCTCTCATCTACCCAAATATTTAAATTCCATTACTTTTTCCATTGGTTGTCCATATAAAAGAAGACACTGTTCTTCTATCTTTTTCTTTCTAGTTATGAACATGTAGCAAGATTTACTTGTTGAGATTTTAAAACCCCAATTGTATGACCATTGCTCTACCTTTAAAATAGCTTTCTTAATCTCTCTCAGCACACTTGTGTTGTCTCTCCCCCTAATCCATATAGCTCCGTCATCTGCATATAATGATGAGCATATCCTTCTGTCAAGATTCATGAATATATCATTAATCATAATGTTAAATAACACCGGACTAATGACGCTTCCTTGTGGAATTCCATTAACGATATCATACTCATCAGATAACTCTGGTCCTACCTTAACTCTAAACTTTCGTTCTGATAGAAAATCTAGTACCCAGTTGTAAAATCTTCCACTAATACCCATTCTATTCATTTGAATTAACAGCCCTTCCCTCCACATAGAATCGTACGCTTTTTCGATGTCAAAGAAAACAATCACCATCAATTCTTTCATTTTAAATGCTTTCTCTATTTAATTGCTAACTTTAACAAGTGCACTAGTGCAAGTGCACTAGTTGACATGTAACATAATTTGCAACTTAACTAGTTAACTAGTTGAGCATATTGGTTCACTAGTGAGCATTTTTGTCCAACTAGTACGGAGAAAATGGTAACTAGTGCAGATACAAATTTGATATCAAAAATGGGCATTGGAACACGTTGAGTAATGGTCTAACTAGTAATGCACAGTGTGCAACTAGTACTGAACAAGGCACAACATGTTCATGGCAGCGTACAACAAGTGTCAAAAATGCATAACATGTTGGCTAAAAGTCACAACATGTTCAGAATGGAATGGAACTAGTTAGAAAAATAGCCTTGAACTAGTGAACGTGTCAGGAAAACATATCCTAGTTGGATATGTCAACTAGTGGACTCTTTTGGACATGACTAGTTAACGTGTGGGTTGCAGCGTACAGGCTCACTAGTAAACAAGTAACCCAATGTTCCGCTGAACTTGTGAACTAGTGGACTGCATGCAAATGAAGCAGGCGGGGCAAGGAAGTGCGTTTCCAATTCTGATTGGTTAATATTTTAAATGGTCTGGAGAGCCTTAAAATGTCAATTCTGAATCGTAACTCAGCGTGAGCTCTTTTTTAAAGCTTAAACATTTAACTGTTCAATCTATGAATGTCAGATGATTGACTTAACGTTGATACTGAGAGACGTGTAGCCAAAATGTCTACATCACGTTAATCTTAATGTTAATGATCCTCCGATAGGCTATTTCTCCCGCAAATCATCATAATCGCATACAAATAGGCTACCGGAATATAATATAACTGTTCGTTTTTAAGAGTTCAAACATTTTCTGCGGTGTTAAACGTCACATTTTAGTCTTATTAATTAGGTGGTGAGTTCGGCTCATGGAATGACGAATAGGATACACTGAGACGGTCTATCTAGCTATTCAATTTAAAAATACAAGTACAAACTAGCATAAATGCAAGAATGATTTTGATCGCAGTGAATGACATTTCAAACGGGATACACAATAACGTTATCTCATTGGTGTTTTGATGATTGTGGTGGAGAGCACTAGCTGCCTAACGTCGTTCCAAAATCTCGTAGGTGTTCATTTGGGTTGAGATGGTGACTGCGAAGGCCATAGCATATGATTCACATAATTGTCACGGTCATCAAACCATTCAGTGACCCCTCGTGCCCTGTGGATTGGGGCATTGTCATCCTGGAAGAGACCACTCCCATCATGATAGAACTTCATCGAAGGATAAAGGTGGTGATTACTCAGAATAACTAGCCTATGTGTAGCACATACAGGCCATCTTTCAATTTACCTGAAGTAAAGCACCAGAGTCATGTTTATCAAAAATAGATCATTCTTTATTACAAAGTTTCGAATACAAAAAGTGCAACGAGCACAAGAGGTAAAGAATGCATTCACAAAAGGATGTAAAGCTAACGGATGTAGGCCTATTCACTAACAGCTAACTGGATGCAACATTTTGCTCAAGTGAATTCTATCAGTTCAGTAGCCTATATACCACACAAGGTGCATTCCAGCACTGCAACTGTTAACACTACCAATATTGTGGTCAGACACTGTAGCCTAATGTTTAATTACATTACATTCATTTAGCAGACACTTTCATCCAAAGCGACGTACAATAAGTGATCTTTAATACTGGTAAAGATCACACACGAAGTGAATTCAAGGGAATGCAACAAAAAAAAACATGACAAGGCCCTCTGCGGACAAAAAGAGAAAATTTTACTTCCAGAAAAATGCATTAAACAAATAGGCCTACAATTCCTTTTTCACCTACAGTCAAGGCTCATTCTAAAATGGTAGTAATTAACAGCGTTTGCCTTATACAGCTAACATGAGGATTAGAGCACTCCCAAAGTAAAGCATTTATTATGTTTACAAATCATTTACGCAATGCACAGCATATTATCTTACATGTAATGTAGGCTACTAAATGTTTCCCCATGGCTACCCATTTCATGTTTACAAACTACTTTTAAAACCGAAATAGCACCGTGCGTTTGCATGTGGTAGCCTATTTGCATCTAACCAAGTAATGTGGACACAAAGCACCACCCTTAATTTGTCACCGGTCTGTATAGGCTAGCCTGATCAGCACGCCTTGCACAATGCACAATAAGTTATTTTAGCAGTTCGTCCATGATTCAAATAAAACGTGATGATCGAGTAATTGGTTCATTACGATAGCCTATATTCTTGCCAGAAAGAGCAATCCCATGCATCGACATCGCAAATTAAATAGCCTACAGCGTTATCACGGGATCAAAGACAACCGTCCGCCATGGTTGCGCTTCAGCTTCTGTCAAACCTTCCCCTCCTAACAAACTATCCACTCTCCCAATTAAATATATCCTACTTCGAAATAAACACACAAATGGAAACTCGAATTCGATGTCCAAAACTTTCTTTCTTTCTTTCTTTGTGTTTTTTGGCGGATTGTAATACCAACTTTAGGTGCATACCGCCACCTACCGTACCGGAGTATGTAGAACAGGATTCCAGGAAAAAATAAATAAATGAATATAATTATTTCTTTATTCTATGATATTAACTTAAGTTAATAAATAAAATTATAACTATAAAGTAAAATTCTATATTCTATTAAACAATCCTGAACCTATTAAGAACTCTATTATCCCTCTCTGTACTTCCCACACCTTATCTCCATTTGTTCCTAATATCCCTTCCAAATCCCAACCTCGTCCAACCTCTCTTACCCTTTGTTGCAAACGCTCCCTTTCATCTTTATATTTTATGCAATGCATTATTATATGTTCAGTGTTTTCAATTATACCACAATGTGCACAACTATGCGAGTTCACTTTACCCAATAAAAATAAAGTTTTATTTAGACCAGTATGGTCAAATCTTAGTCTTGATATGACTACCTCCTCTCTTCTGCTTCGCCCTTTAACACTCTGTGCTCTAACGGACTTTTGTACCCTATAACATGATCTACCCTTACTGTCCTCGTCCCATTTTTTCTGCCAGCATTCCAATATTTTCTTTTTAATTAATGCTTTACCTTCCCCTATTCCAAATGCTATATTAATTATGTGCGTCATATTTAGCGATCTTTTTGCCATCCTGTCTGCAATTTCATTACCCTCTAATCCCACATGTGCAGGTACCCAACAAAATATTGTTTCTATTCCCATTCTCTGCGTTCTAAATAGACATTGAAACATTTCATATACTAGGTCTTCCCTAATTGAGTTCATTGTCTGAAGGCTAAAAAGAACTGCTGCAGAGTCAATGCACAGCACCACCCTGTCTGGTCTCACTTCTTCCACCCATTGGAGACTAATAATCACTGCCATCATCTCGGCTGTATATACTGATAATTTATCAGAAATTCTCTTCCCTATATGTATTTTAAATTGTGAGATATATACTCCTATTCCTACATGGTCATTTTGATCTTTTGATCCGTCAGTAAAGATATGTAGGTAATTAGAATATGTGTTTATTATATGCTGGTTTGCACAGTATCCTATTTCATGTTCCGCCCGCCTTTTCTTTAGTTCCAGGATACTAAAATCAACTTTAGCTTTAGGGAAGAGCCATGGGGGAACATTACTTATTGGAGTAGGGGAATTGAAATGTATTCCATCTAGGTCATATTCTTCTGATTTATCTTTTATCTTCCATCCAAAACCTATTCCATTATGTCTATACTCCCAGCATTCGTTTAGGACACTTTTAGTGGCATTTTCATCCCCACATCCCCTAAGCCGAATCCAGTATGTTAGAGCCAGTTTGTCTCTCCTGAGCTCTAGTGGGATTTCCCCTGATTCCACTAACACAGCATTACATGGTGTTGATCTCATTGCACCGATGCTAAGTTTCAAGGCTTTGCTTTGCATTCTATCAATTCGGTTTAAGTGCGATTTAGCTGCTGCCCCATAAACAAAACACCCATAGTCAATTGCTGATCTCATCAAAGCCCTATATATATCTATTAACGCCTGCTTATCTGCTCCCCATGTATATCCAGATATAGCCCTCATTAAATTTATTACTTTTTTACATTTAGTTTCTAGCTTTTCCACATGTCTCTTCCATGTACATCTCTCATCTACCCAAATATTTAAATTCCTTTACTTTTTCCATTGGTTGTCCATATAAAAGAAGACACTGTTCTTCTATCTTTTTCTTTCTAGTTATGAACATGTAGCAAGATTTACTTGTTGAGATTTTAAAACCCCAATTGTATGACCATTGCTCTACCTTTAAAATAGCTTTCTTAATCTCTCTCAGCACACTTGTGTTGTCTCTCCCCCTAATCCATATAGCTCCGTCATCTGCATATAATGATGAGCATATCCTTCTGTCAAGATTCATGAATATATCATTAATCATAATGTTAAATAACACCGGACTAATGACGCTTCCTTGTGGAATTCCATTAACGATATCATACTCATCAGATAACTCTGGTCCTACCTTAACTCTAAACTTTCGTTCTGATAGAAAATCTAGTACCCAGTTGTAAAATCTTCCACTAATACCCATTCTATTCATTTGAATTAACAGCCCTTCCCTCCACATAGAATCGTACGCTTTTTCGATGTCAAAGAAAACAATCACCATCAATTCTTTCATTTTAAATGCTTTCTCTATTTCATTGCTAACTTTAACAAGTGCGTCCATGGAAGACCTACCCTTCCTGAATCCATTCTGGTATGATGCAATTAAGCCTCTCCTTTCTAAGAAATAGTTAAGTCTTCGGACCAAAATCTTTTCCATCCATTTGCACAGATGCGAAGTTAAAGCAATGGGTCTATAATTTCCAGCATTATTTGGGTTTTTACCGGGTTTGCTAAAAGGTAAAATAAGTGCACTCTTCCATCTTTTTGGTAACAATCCTTCTCTCCATATTTTATTGAACAGTTCCAGAATTATTCTCAGTACTTGATCAGGTAATTTACGAAACATAGCGTAACTTAGTTGATCCTGCCCCGTTGCTGTGTATCCAGTGTTATTTATCGCTATTTCTAACTCACTCATAGTCAGCTCAGCATCAAGGTTTGTGTCTATATTATTATTTTTTCCCCTAAGTATATTACGATTTTCCCTTATCACTGTCTCTTTTCTCTTTTTATGCAGATCGTCTAAGTGATTCCCACTGTGTACATTAGCAAAGCTCTTACCCAATATATTAGCCTTTTCTTTATCTGTTACAGCTATTGTTTCTCCATCCTCTAAGATTGGGATTTTAGTATATTTCCTTTTGCCACTCATTGTCTTTAACATTTGCCATACATCACCTAGTTTCACTTCTCTGCCTATAGTAGCACAGTATTTCCTCCATGCATTCTTTTTACTGGATTTGATAATTCTACGAGTCAGAGCTTTTTTCTTTTGATAATCCATTAGGTTTTCTTGATTCAAGTTAGTTCTTAACACTCGTAATGCTTTATTTCGTTCTCTGATAGCTTTAGTGCATTCTTCATTCCACCATGGTACCGCTTTCCTTTTCCCTGTTATTCTACTCATGGGTATACTCTTTGATGCAGCATTCAAGATTAAGTTAGTCACTATAGAATAGCATTCTTCTATACTACCATTCATTGAAATTGACTTAATTCCCTCTATGCAGTATTCTTGATATTTTTCCCAGTCAGCTTTTTCAAAGCACCATTTTTCTAATACGTACCTTTCTTGGACATGCATATTCATTTCTATGGAGCAGAAGATTGGATAATGATCACTTCCTATACTAGAACTATCATCCACGTTCCATTTGCATGAGCATGCTAAATTTCTAGATACTAACGTTAGATCTAGACATGATAGGATATTTCTGTATATATCTAATCTTGTTCCTTTTCCATCATTAAGACATACTAATGCTCTTTCTTATAACAGTTCTTCAACTACATTGCCATTATTGTCTGTATGTACACTGCCCCATAAGCTATTATGTGCATTGAAATCACCGCACCAGATTTCTCCTCTACCATGTTCAATTGTATTAAACATTTCAGCACTTAGCTTCTTGCACGGGTTATAAAAGTTGATTATTTTGAGACTGACACCTGTATTACACACTTCAATAATTACGCATTCTATGTCTGCTGGTGATGGTATTCTTCGGAAGACGACACTATCTTTGACAAATGTAGCACAACCGCCGCCTTGGTTGTCTACCCTGTCATACTGGGCTGAGGTATATCCTGGGATAATAAAATCTAGATGGGGTCGTAACCAGGTTTCTTGTACACATATAATATCCGGTCGTGGTTTTGCGTCAATTATATATTTTTTTAATTCTTGGCCATTTGCAATGAGACTTCTCGCGTTCCATTGTAATAAATGGATCACCATAATAATTTTAATCAATAACCTGCCCCCCTCCATCTGAGTTTACTTTCAGCATTTTATGTATCTCTTCTGCTTTCAGGTCTTTAATACCCAAAAATTCTTCCGCTGCATTCACCACTGTCTTAATTCTGTCACTTTTCTTCTCTTGCTTGGTAGCCACATTAATTATTTTACAAATGAAGGCTATGAAGCTTGTCTGATCCACTACCAACGAGTCTTCTTTAACCTTACATTTATGGGCACATTGAGTCTGCTGTACAATCGGATCACTTCTGTCTTCTTGCTGAATTCTAGGTCTGCTTGTTCTCTGGGGTAAAGGCCTAGGCCTACCACTACCTTCTTCACCTCTCCCCATCTCTTCATATGTTACAGTTCTTTGCATTTCTTCATTTACTTTCTTTAAAGCATCTGCATAGGATATATTATTAATCACTTTATATTTCTGTACCTCTTTTGCTTTAATCTGAACGGCACAGCCCCCAAACGCAGCACTATGATCTCCTCCACAGTTGCAACATCGCAGTTTAGCGCCTTTCTCACATTTGCCGTAATCATGTTCTCCCCCACATTTTGCACATCTTTGTTTGCCGCGGCACTGTTGGGCTATGTGTCCAATTCTTTGGCATTTATAACAGCGTATTGGTTTTGGGATATACTCTCTCACCCTATAATTGATCCACCCTATTTTGACTTCTTTAGGAAGTGTGCTCTCAAATTGTACCAACATTGACAGACTATCTTTCTTTACTCCATCTTTGTTTGTCTGCAACCTCTTAACTTCTATTATTTTCCCCCCTCTAATTTCTTTCTTGACTTCCTCCTCGGTCATTTCTATTGGCACATTTGAAATTACACCTCTCAGTTTAGCTATTATTCCGGGAATATGCGTTGAGATTTGTATTCCATCAAGTGTATCTAGCTTGAGGATTTTGTCTTGTTGATGTTTATTTGAAGCTGATATAAGGATTTTCCGGTTGTTAAGAAATTTGGCAAATCTAATCTTTCCAATTTCTTTTTCAATTACTTTAGTCATTTTAACTGGGTGAAACTGACCTGTCTCCCTCCCAAACACAATTACGACTTTCCACTCCTTTTCCGTCTCTTGCACCTTTCCCAACTGTCCTGTATTGCCCCGATTCTCTTTTACTTTTTTAGCAGCACCCCCTTCTCCTTGACTACCATGATCTGACCAATCTTCTGTTCTACCTTTCATCTCCTTCAGTTTCTTCCTTTTATTAGACATGGTATACCACTCCATATTTCCCTCTTCACCACCCTCTGTGCTGTCACCCATTCTACACTCACGGTACGGTTGATTGCAATCCGCCTTGCTTCCTGGTTCCCCTAACGCGTGTCTTTCTCTCTCCTACACGATCTGTCTCTATACACCAAACAAAATCCGACGGCTTCCTCAGTCGAAAATGGCGCCTAAACGCTGTAGTCGAACCGAAATCTCCCGTAGCTCTTGCTTCCGACTTCCTCCCCCCGAATGAGTTCCGTATGGAATCAACCCGGTCCACCGATGTCCAAAACTGCTGGCAATTGTAGCCTATAGCCGAAACCTTCATCCAATCATATTACAAAAAGCAACTTCCTTGTACGCCCTCCTAATTAGCATTTTGCTGCAACTAGTTTACTAGTGGATGTGCTAAAAACGTAACTAGTTAACTAGTGGACACGTTGGCTTTACTAGTTAACTAGTGAAGAGAAGTGTATGTAACTAGTTAACTAGTTAGGCGAAAATACGGACTCTATGCAACTTAACTAGTTAACATGTTACAGTTGCCACTTCACTAGTTAACTAGTGCTGCTTTAATTGCAACACGTTAGGTTTAAAAGGCCACTAGTGGGTTCAAAGGCTGACTAGTTGTGGCTGTGGTGCCACTAGTCGGCACTGTGGTTAGGGTTGCCAACCGTCCCTTGAAATAAGGGACGATCCCTTATCAGTTCAATAAGGCTTATTGAACAGATAAGGGATCGTCCCTTATTTCAAGGGACGGTTGGCAACCCTAACTGTGGTGCAACTAGTAAGGTTCTGGTAACTTATAACGTGTAGAATAAAAGTGCAACTAGTGGCTCAAAATGCATGACTAGTAGGTGCCAATCTTTGATATCAAAACGGTTTCGTTGAACTACTAGTAAGACAAAATGTCGAACACGTTGTGAAACACGGGCAACTAGTGGGAAACCGTAAATTGGATATCAAGGATATGGAATAAATCCTCATTTGGCTTGCCATAGTAAGACATTTGTTTTACAGCTAACGTTACCTAGCTATTTCAGCTTAATGTTTGCCATTTGAACAGCTAGCCAATTTACCTAAACAGTCGAAACTCTTGTCAGCTAGCTGACGTTACTTACTTAGTGCTAGCGGACATCCAAGCATGACTTTTCCAGTCGGGCCGTCTTAGAACTATCAGTATGTTAGTTGATATTGACTCTAAGTTATAGCAGCGTTTGGTGAAGACAGCTTCGGTCTACTACTAACTAAAGTTATATACTTAACGTTAACTTAAGATTGTTAAAATGTGTTTAACCATAAGATTTTTGTTAAAATTATTAAGCTAGCATGAGTCAGATCTTTAGTTAAATAGTGATATGCCTAAATCCGCTGTAAATTAGCTAACGTTAGCTGGTTAACTATTATTGTGGCTGTGGTGGTGAAGGCTAACAAGCTAATGTTAGCTAAACGGACCGTGATCTCACCCGTAACATACGGGAACTAGAAAATGTTAGCGAACACCTAGGCTAGCTAGTTAGATAAATAAGAGTACTAAAATCTCTGGTACTGTATCAGCCAGTCGGCTTCCTGGTTATTGCTACCGAATGCAGCTAGTGAGCGAACTACTAGACGTCAACGCAAATGGTTAATCTAATGTTAGCTAATGCTACTGGCTGAATAGAAGGTGCACTAATGTTTGTAGTTAATATATTAAGATCTCCAGTCCGCTGTGATGGGACCATACTGTACAATGTTTATATAATATATATATATATAATATATATATAATGGATCCATATATAAAACATGAAACATAAAAATGCACACGCAGCTAGCTTAGTGCTAACCAGCAAATACGTTGGCTGTGAGTAACAGCTATAAAGTCTGTTGTGGGCTAACGACCCTGGAGCTCCAGTGGCGCAATCGGTTAGCGCGCGGTACTTATACAGCAGTACAAAGCAGAGCAATGCCGAGGTTGTGAGTTCGAGCCTCACCTGGAGCATACATTTTAGTAAAATGCCTGAAGAAGCATACCAAATAAAATAGCCTACTCTTGAGCATTGTCGAAATGCTGTACATTCAAGACCGCAACAAACGTGTACATTGTCAGAATAACTCTGGTGAAGAGTGAAAAATGCATTTGGCCTATCAGAATAAATCCTGCCAGTTGTAAATATGCCAAAATACAAGAAATTTTAGTATTACGACTTCATTTTTTGTTTATTAAGGTAATACAATTAGGTGCTATATCATTAAATATGTGTTCATTTGTGCATTATGCCAATCACTTTCTGGACTTATTTTTCTTGTTTTAATGTGATAACTCAATAGTTGGTAATCTACAGTTCAAATATTGTCATTGTTTTTTTACATAAATATGAAAAAAGCTATATAAAAGTAAACATTTTCGGCTGTTTTTACAGATACAAATGGCTGTGCTTTATGTCCATAGGGGAGGTGGTAAATAATAATCTAAAAAACTATTTATGATTATTACTTATGATTATTTTGCTGATTTTATTAAACGAGGGTAGTAATAGAAGCAAAATATCAGAATATCTCAAAATTGGCATGTGAAACCCAAAATTCAGCTGTGGTACCTTGCCTTAAATAAACATATATAACTTGAAAATATTTAGGTGAGGAACTCGTGGAAACTACATTGATATTTATTAAGCAGTTTTACCTTACATTACTCCTCTCAAGACATTTCACGGCATGGTGTAAACTGTAACATTGCAGAAGAGACAACTTTTCCAATTTGTGTTCATCATCAGATGTATTGCGTATTTATTATATAATATGGGGTAGCCAAACACAGGAAGCACATATAATTTGGCTAGCATTTAGTAGCCAAACATAAAAAGCACATATAATCTGGCTAACATTTAGTAGCTCTGGAAAATGCAGTCCAGTCAGAATGCTGAGAGCATTATGTTGTGATGAGACCCGGTAGAAAAGAAAGTATTTTATCTTTTGTTTTTGACATAATACAAGTGTCGTTGAAGTCAAAAACATGTTTCAGTGAAAATATTTTCTAAAATATTATTTATTTTATTGAATGTCCCTTGTAGTGTAGGTTTGAGCATAGTATAATTATTATGAATATGGTTCTTGAGATTAAGACCAGAGACTCATGTCCCCTACAGGGGCCAGAAAATAATTGCTGGGTCTTAGGAGGTTATACTGTATGACTTAGCCATCCTCACAACATAAGTAGACAAGATAAATAACTTCAGAACTGGACACAGAGGCTGAGGTTTTGGTGTTTTCAGCTGTAATTAACTGCACCTGTCTGTGCTGTTCATTCTTGTCTACAGATGGCGATATAACCTTACCTAAAAAGATATTTTGCAGAAAAAGCAGCCAACGTGTTTTTAATCCTTTACGAATTAGAATATGTCATGAATAAAAGCATTTATTAGCTGAAATGTTTTACAGTTTAAAGGATTATTGAGTCTAGATCCAATAGGCGAGTGCATTTTAGCTACATTGAGCCTATTACCTGAACGATTTAAATTCGTTTTTTTTTTCTTTTTTCTTAAAAGATTTTGGCTGAACTAGGAAAAATAAACAGGCTCAGGATTCTGTGACATCTTTGGGTGGGTTATCTGACTGCAGCGTCATCCTGTCTGTTATTAAATCAACAGCTGAACAGAAAGGTCACAACCATCATCAGGGTCAGCGTCAGGACCACTTCTGTTCCAAGGCCAGCAAGCCACTCAGAAACGGTGTGTGTGTGTGTAGAGAGGTTCTTCTTCATCTCAAGTGGAAACCCCACTTGGAAAATTAAAGTTTGTGTAACTTAAAAGTCAGTGCACAGTTTTAACTTAGCATGTTGAGGCTTCCCTTTCTGATTGCCATGCACTGAAGAGGCCTGGAAACAAGAAGGTTTATTTTCACTTGATGCAGATTGCTTTTGCAGTGGCCTTGGTTTGGTTGTCATGGTAATCCCGTGCAGCAGGGGGCGGCCTTGGCCTGAGAGTCAGAGATACTGACTGTACAGCTGCCATGAGAATATTACTGCCCTCGTTTCCAGTACCTGCCTCCCCCCTTCAAATTCAAAATGCAAATCCAAATGAGTTTGCAATAGCAGCCATGCCATGAAAACTTCACAGTAAATCTACATCTCCTATATCCGACTCATTCTAACCCGTCACGTTCCAATGTATCAAGATGTTGTGTTGACCTTCCCATGTACAGCATGTGCTAGGATATACTTTTTGTGGTTTGAGTACAGCCACTGTTTGTACCTTTGTTTAAATTAAATACTTGCTGGTACAAACCTCTGACCTTGCAAATTAGTGCTTTGCAAATGGATCTGAAATTATGTATTTTGCTGAGGGGTGAATGTGTAATGAAGTGCTGAGCAGCTCATACCCAAAGTTGATGTCTGACATGCTGTAGACCAGGCTGACCGTTTGATGGCACTGTTGTCTATGGTTTCTCAGAGCTGTTATTCTTTCTGGGTTTTTTTTTGAATGAGCTCTGGAGGCTAGATGATCTGCTGTGAGTGGCTACGCCAGATTTTGAATGAAAACACTTCAGATACAGCCCCCATTTCCTTGATTGATGCAACTTTGTTTTTATTTTTTACAAAATGTAATCTCAGATAAGTAATGTTAATTATACTCTTTCAGACAGTTTGCAATGCATCTGCTTTCGCCCGTGATAAAAGTGAAGAGGGATATACTGTAAATACAAAAGGTTGTCATATGCAGGACTGGGTCAGGAGTAAACATAAGGGCGGGAACGCTGGGCGATCCCCGAGACCCTGCGCTCCGCGGTTACCCCGGCAACAATCTGCTCCGGTCGCTAGGTTTGCACAGCTGCGATGTCTGTGTTCTTGACTCGTCGAGCCTGCTGATAAGAGAGAGGAGTGTGTGTGCGTGTGTGTTCAGTTTGTGTTCCTATCGCTATAGCACGATGCGTGTACGCTGGACCTGGTTTCAGTCAGAGCCGTACCCAAATCCTTGAAGTTGGGCCCAGTGACTCCCGTCTAAGTCAGAGGTCTGATTCCGACTTCACATGCCACTTACTCCTATGCCGACGGCAAGGTAATGTTGCCATGGAAACCTCCAGCCTGGCAGTAATTAACAGCGATTAAGATCAATTAGGGACTCTTTGACATTAGCCAAGATAAGTTAATAATTATTGCCACCTATGGGAGTCAATTTTCCTGTTTTATTTATGCAAGCTGACACAGGGTTATTCTTTTGCCTAGAGCCCACCTGGTAACAAAGCTCTCTTAAGATCATCAGTTAGACTCTGGCCTTATTCTTTGATATGGGAAGCAACAGCTTTTCTTCCAGTTAATTTCTTGAATAAAGATTTATCACTCAAGCAGTAGGATAAAGTTATTTTTATAATGACAATGTCTAACAACAATGTTGCAGTCTTTAGATGAATCTCATTTTGAGGAGATTATGGACTTCTTTAAGGCACATCCTACACTTGATCTTTTGTAATACATATCGGTCATTATTATCATACATGGCATTGTTGCCATTTACATTAATGCTGAACTATTTTCCAATTAAATCTTTTAGTATAGTACATACCAAGTACATTCCTACTAAAAAAAACATGTAAGGATGTCTTTATTATTAGGTGTGGTTGTGAAACCACACCTTTTGTTATTCGCCATACTGTTTATTATTCCGCCACTTTTTTCCCCCCGCCTCCTACACCATTCACACTATCAACACTATTCACACCTCATATTATACCTTTATACACCCTCCAGGTTGCTATTACTTTTTACCTGTATTACCATATACACTTTTTCAGATAATTGACCAAAAAAATGAATGGGAGTCAATGGGCACATTTTGAAAACCGATGCAATAGAATGTGGATGCTGTAACATATTACACTGCTTATGACATCACAAGTTCTTTAGACTACTTACCACAAAATACATCACCATATTTTAACACTTTCACCTTCTTTAGATCCCATTATATCGCATTACCACTTAATACCATTTCCACCTTTTATTTACCACCTCACACTATACCATATTACCATCTTTCGATACAATTTCCAGCAATTGATACCACTGCGAAGCAACCACACCTACAATTTCTTTAGGAATTGTTAATCTAGTTTCATTTAATCTTACCACTCACAATCACGATCACAAATACAATCACCATTTTCACAGGGATTCTTAGTGTTAGAAAGACAATACAATCTGTGCATGGACATGTCTGGGAAAAATCTGGTTTTACAAGCCGGGGTAAGTACACAAGTTACATCATATTTACGGTAAAGGGTTTCCAATCACCACTTCATTGTGTTTGGGCTCTGTCACATAGTGTGAGGCTGACATTTGTCAGCCATGCTTTTTGTAAGCAGCAATATTACTTCAACTTCCCCTAACTTCCCTAATCTAAGAAAAGTAGCATTGCAGAACATTGTAATTGTGTCAGACTTGTATTTCTAATTTTGTTTAAGAATATGACATTTTGATACTTTCCTGTACTTACATCAGCCATTACATTTGTCCTAATATCAATAGGCTGTCCTCTGGGCAGATCAAGGACAAATTGAAGAGCTTTTTTCTTTATTGTAGTTGCGTTGAGCGAAGGTCAGAGTTGTTCCTGTTATGCAATACTGTGTGCTGGCAGGGAGATAAAGGTCACCAGTTACAGCACCGTATGGACAGAATTGCTCACGGTGCTGCATGGGATTCAAGAGTAGGGGATTGTGGGAATTTATCCCAGGTGGGTACTTGCAGGGCTGCTTTCAGAAAACTATGGAAGATGCATCCATCCTTCCTTCACCCGATCTATAGAACATGGAGAGGTGAAAGCCGTACGGCAGAAACCTCATCTAGTCAGTCAGTATTCACTTAAGATCAGAGAAACAACAGAGGCAGAGTATTCGGACAGAGGCCAGATATGCAATCCATGTCAGGAATGTCAACCTGTCGAGCTGCTTTCTGTAGATCAGTGCTCAGAGCGGTTTTGACCCGGGCTCTCGGATTTGGCGACAGGTCTCGTTATCACAGGAAAGGGATGCATCTGAACAGGAAGTTCAACCAATACCAAAACCGAGTGGCGGTGCCTTTCGTACCCCCCTCATTGCCGGAAAAGTAGGAATTTTCAGTGCACTCTACTCATGCTCTCCTCTGGTGAAAGCGGCACCTTCGCCTACAGCATGCCATCGCTGGCGGTTCAGCCGCCCAGACCCTAAGTCTCGGCGCACGGGCGAGTGACAGGACAGAGACAGACGTGTGTGCTGGGACGTATAATGAATGAGCGAGACGCAGAGCGAGGATCCGGGGGGGGGGGAGGGGGGGGCAGGCAGGTGGCCAGCAATCTCTGCGCTTTCCACATCGGCGCAAATTAAATGACTAAAATTCATATAATTGACTGCTACAAGTAGAGAACACAGCTGATTTAAAAAAACATGGCTTCTCTGGGATTTAACCTTTGTTTTTTAATGTCCTCCCAGGAACAGTCAAGGCCAGATGCAATTTGCATGAGATCAGTGGAGTCGAGGTTACTGGAGGGAACAGGCCGGCCCCTTGCTGCGAGTGAGACGCTTACCAGTTAACACTCTCGTCTCCTCCAATTTCAACACCGACATGGAATATTTGTCTTTTTTTTCCTCATGAAAAGGACAGGGTGGGACGAAGAGATGAATGTTGAAACCGCTGACACACACCATATCCCATGATTCATTCTACCTCAGTTCTATGACTTGTGTAGCATTGGATCGATGTTGCCATGGACACTGGGAATAAGGGCCGATCTGGGTCAGAGAGGAGTAAGTAAACACAACGTACAGGACCGGTATATTGTATAACACTGATTATTGTCCGGCCTCAACCTAAGGCTGAAACATTATCCATTTACAGTATATTTATGGATTTGTTTGTGCATTTACATTTAACTGGATAATGAAATGCTTTTTACATGTGCTGTAAAATCAACGACAGCTAGTGTGCCTACTAGTGTAGCCTAGCAACCACATAAGTCAATGTGCCTTACAAGGATTTGTCAATCTTGGTAAGTCCAAGCACGGTCTCTAAGGTTGTCATCTCATAATACCGCCATAGTTTAAAATGCCTTATATATAAAAGAGGAGCATTTGGCATATCTTCAGCTCACAGTGCTATAATATCAGTCGTTGTTTCCTACGCCTGGATTTGCACATTTGCAACAATAGCAGCGTAGCTGAGGAGACGGTTCCCGGTTGTGACTGTGGCAGTCGCTTGGTGATCCGGGGTGGGAACAACAGAGAGACAGGCTCAGACTCGCAGTGCTTGCTGGGTAAGTCACTCTACATTAGCACATATTGGAGCTTTGTCTCTGCAGGCCTCTGCCCGAACTTGGTGAATAAAATTTTCTGGGAGTCACAGGGGTGCATTTCAGAAAGACAAGTTTTTTCGTTATAACTTCAGTTACTTTGTGAGCCATGCGCTGTTGGAACAAGGCTGAGAGGGAAATCTTCCAGGATTTCAATATAAATTAGGTGTTACATGACAAACCAACTGCGCAAACCAACAAGAGGTGGTCTATTCCCAGGAGACTCTGTGTAAATTATGATTTTTGCGGAAATGTGGGCTCAAAAAGGGGCGGTTAGGGTGTCTGATGGAGGCTATATCCCACATTACACAGCCCGGCCTCCTGCCTTGTTAAGTACTGTGGGAGTTCAGGCATGCTTGGCTGGTCTCAAATGCAGACCGGTTTCTGTGGACAGGAGCCAATAACACAATCATCATCACAATGCACTCATCGCTTTAAAAATTTCCAAGAAAGATTTATTAAGATAACCTTTTGTGTGTGTGTGTGCGTGTGTGTGTGTTTTTCGTGTCTCAAATCAAGTCTTTTTCCCACAGTGGATTAATGTTCTGGTGTGCGTGTGTTTGAGAGAGAGAAAGAGAGGGAGGGAGAGAGAGAGAGAAAGAGAGGGAGAGAGAGAGAGAGAGAGAAAGAGAGTTTTTGCATGTATCTGTCATGTAGCTGTTTGTCTGTGATGCTATGCATGTTCAAGGTGTAATGAAATTTGTAAGACTAACCTGATGCCAGTGGCTTTTTATTTCAGTGGGCTGTTCTGGGTTTTCCCCTAAACCAAAGTCCCTATTTGCTCCCAGGTAAACTAATATGAGGGTTAAAGTTTTGATTGAATCTCTAGTTTCTCATGAGATTAGAAATAACAGGTCACTTACAACCCCAATGGGATCAGAGCGCATACCTCATCCATATCCCACTGACAGATCTGGCCCACTGTCCTAACTCTACAGCAATCTCAGAATTGACAGCTGATATATGGCAAGCATTCTGACACAAAATGGCAGCTATTAATCTTCCAGCTGGGTGGAAAGGCACTAGGTGCATCCAAATTCATTTTTTATTTTTTTTGTTGCTCTCATCTTGTCTCCGTTTTTATTCTTCGCTTTCATATTCTTGATGGTTATAGTTTTCTTCTTACTTTTACATTCTCTTTTATTTGTTCTTACAGTATATATCCTTTTTATTATTCAACCCTATTCTTATTTTGAATGTATTTTCTTACTCTTGTTCTCTTGCTCTGGTTCTGAGGGTGAGGGAGATTTCAGTTGCTGAGGGCCTAAAAGCTCAGGTTACGGTTGAGTGTGCGTTGCAAGACTGAACACAAACAATGACTTTGTTTTTCCTGGCCTGGCCTGTCCCCTTACTTTTATCTCATCTACCCTCAGGTGACAGGCCTGTCGTTCCCTCATCTGTCAGTCATCTTTAACCCAACCCCTTTTTCTGAGTCACAGTTGACACATATTTGAGAGCAGGATTCTAGCGAAATGGAACGGGTTGGCTTGAAAGGCCTGTTCCATGACCGTGGCCCCAGAACGTTAAATAACACCCCCGCATGACTAATGGCAGAAAAATGTGTCATACAGTAATTCACACGTGTCAGCGGTGAAGTCTGATTGTTAGGCAATAGTTACGTGAGGAATGACAGCTGATAGAGTGGTTGTTATATATGGACTGCCGGGGGCTACTTGCAACTGAAGTAATTATTATGATCCTCTCCCCACCCCACCCCACGGGCAGGATACTAAGGAGTGGAATGTCAGCACCGTCAAAGGGAAGTGATTGCAAGGAGAGCAGGAGAATGAGGGTTGAAGCTCACATCTGCTCACCCAATGCCAACGGCTCTGGCATTTCTCTACTTTTTTATTTCTTATCGGGGGGGGGGGGTATTAATGAATGTTAAAGAAGAAGGGATGAAAAGGAAGAAAGAAAAATAGTTGAAGCCTATAAAATTCTCCTCAAATTAATTTTGGTCATTAACCCCTTTGTGCAGTGACCCTAGCGGCGTAGACCCTGGGGTCTACATCACACACATCCTACTGTACCATGTCAGAAAGCCAGGTACCATGGATATCTGCATATCGTCTTTATCAGCGCGAGTTGGGCTATTATCGGGCAAAATATGCGAAAAAATATGAAAAAGTTCCTATGCGCCACCGTTCTTCCTTATTTCATAAAAGTATAATGACCACTCTACAGTGTGATCTCCATGAGAGCGAATCTGGTTGAAGATACTGGACATTTAAATAAATTTAGGAGTTGGTAACAGTTCTTCTTTAACCACCAAAAAATGCTATGCTATCACAGCAACAATAAAAAACACAAAAGGTCCTGGATATAGGTAAAATAAACTGTTATTTTGCCTGCTCACTTAATAGCGTGAATTTCTGTCATCATCACATAATTTCCTTCTGCTATGAAAATCTCTCATAAAGTATGGAATAAAGTCATAATCTTACCTGCATTGTTAAAGCCAGATACGTCCTTTATGTAGTTATTTTCTGCCTTTTCTGCCTATATGTGGTGTACAGTGTAAGTTTCAACATGGGCGAAATCTAAAAAATTAGTCTGCAGAACATTACTCAATTCAAATTGGGAGTAGTAATATCTTGGAACTAATTGTAATTGATTGGCAACCTTATTATCCAAAAAGAACGGATTCTAAGCTTTCCAAAGAGGTATAATATAGATCATTAGACAGTTGGGAGCGATTGTCAGAGCTGTGCGTGTCACGAGCGTATTTCAAAACAACACACGCCATTAAGCGTCTGCGTCTCCATGGTTTTGTGCAAGAGAGTGCATACGCATCGCGTAGTGAACTCTGGTGATAAATCGCAGACAGCATGGATTCCATAGCTAAGTGTTGCCTTGTGTACAAGGTGTGCGTGTGCGTGTGTGTTTTATGGTGTTGTATTCATAATAGTATAGCTAGCTAGCCACAGAAAGGCTAGCTAGGTTCTGTTATTATTGTTTATGATGTCAAAGAGTTTTACATTAGTGGTGCTGAATTCAGAATTAATGGTCTCCCTCTTGTAGTGTGTGGCTGGGTACATGCCCCTGCCCTGTTAACCACGTTGGCATTGGATTGGGAAAAATAAGCATTTATCAGGAGCAACTCAGTCTTCTGGTAACACATCTAAAGTGTTCTCAGCGCAGGGCCGTTCTTCCTCTCAGGTTTGCTCAAAGGCCTAACAGTAGTGCTCAAGCCTGGATTCAAACTCAAGACCCAGTGGGAATTGTGACTGGCTTTACAAACTCCTTTTGTTAATGAAACTGCTTCTCGTGAGCTCAATGAAAACTGCTGTGAAGTGGTACGCTGTAAGTGTTTGGAAAGAGCACTGGAAAAGCAGCGCACAAATGAAGCTCAGTCTCTTTGTGGCCCACAATGCCATTAGTGTCCCATTGGTTCTGGCTCATTGTGAATGCTCTTCCTCTTTGGTGTTCCCTGTGGCTATGAGAGCACATGTGCTCTACTCAGAAAAACAACAGGAAAGCCGACGTCTGCTGGGAACCCGCTCAGCCGCTCTGGCAGTGAAGCCGCCAGAGATGAGGTGAAGAGAGAAATAGTTCTGGAACACTGAGGCAACAGAAATGCGGTGGAAGGTTCCAGAAAAGCTGAAGCCTCTTGCTCTGAACATTGTGTTAGGAGCAAGCAGCCAGGTCAGGAGCACGGGGGGTGGGAGGGTACACAGTCTTCCCTCTACTCTCATTAACGTAATTAAAAGAACAGACCTGCAACCGTCTACCTCTGCCAATTCACCTCTGTAAACACTCTTCCTGGAAATGTACTGAAACAGGCTTGTTATAACTTCAGTTACTTTGTGAGTTTTTATGCATGAGAGACGGAGTGTGTGTGTGTGTGTGTGTGCGCACGCGCGCTTGTCCAAGGGTGTATATCTGAACTATATGTGTGTGTGTGAGGTTATGTGTGCATGTGTGTGTGTGTGTTCATTTGTATGTTGAAGTTTGTGTATGAGGTCACGGATAAAGAATTAAATGTGTGTCCAAAGATACACACATCTACTGCATGTCTCTGCAGGTGTGTGGTTGCCTGCATTTGACGTGTATTCGTATGCAAGCTTGTGTGTGTGTGACTATGTGAGCATTTTTCCAAGTAAAATAGTGCTCATACTTTAAATGTTCCTTCTACCTTTTGGTAATAACAGATAACTGCCCCCGTATTGGCATTCACCAGCTGTCAGATTATAATCATTGATTTAAAAGCTATGTAACCCATTAGGTGAAAAATAAACTCTTTTTGAAAAATTCCTTTTGGCTTTATCCCAACCCCACCGCCACCCTTCCCATTCCGAGTGTCACCCACTCCCACCACCCATTCTCTGCAGAGCCTGGCTTCATTGTTCTAAATGGACTCTCGGCCACATCCTCCTGGACACGTTGGCCCGTCCGCATCCATTTCATGAGTAATAACAAACTTATTGGAAGGGCTGCTTTTGATTAATGCGTGCGCTGTTTGTCTGGAACAGGAGGACGCGGTACGCCTAATGGAGGAACTCGGCTCCCCCGCTCTTTTCCAGAGCGCGTGACTGGGGGGGGGGGGGGTACTTGGCTGTATAGAACCGTTTCAGGACTACTCCTACGCACTTTTAGCTTGACTTAACTAGGCCTCGTCAAAGACGGTCACAGGAAGGTGCGATGCAAGCCGCAGCAGCGCTAGCCCACACCTGCTGTGCTCTAGCGTCCGCGTGGCACACACCTGTGAGGGCACACCTGTTTTCCACTGTAAGCGTGGAAGCCGACAGGCTCCCTTAATGCGGGCCTTTGTAGTTCTCTATTATCTATGTTGTTATTGTGCTGACCCGGCTGTGGTCCATTAGTGGAGGCACTGGTGCTGGGCTTCTATTACTGATATGTCAACAGGGCTTTGATATCCACAAGACCGCCTCTACACTGGCTAGGAATAAGTACTGACATTCTGCCTGTGTTTTTTTACCGGATGAACATGGACATCAGGAGGGCATGCTACGAAGCAGGATTACCGAGTTAGCTGGATAACTGCACTGAGTAAAACCTGGAACAGCTCTTTTTACAGTCCATGTTACAGATTTGTGAGGGCTCTGGGTTTTACTCAGTGCAGTTATGCAGCTAAAGCCAAGCTCACACTACACGATTTTAAAATCTTTACAAAATCTTTACAAGGAGCAGCTCACATCTAACGACGGTCTTTAAAAAATCGCTGCCCGATACAGCACACACTAGGCGATTTTAGGAGTCGCACATCACACGATTTCTACATGAGTACATACAGGACTAAATCAAGAGGTCGAATTTCCAAGCACAGCTGCCAAGGCTACGGAAGTATGGATAATTTCAAACCGTTTTTCGTTGCGTTTGTAGTGCGCTCGTTCATTG